>JAUMHL010000029.1:16054337-16065440 GCA_032362345.1 Sandelia bainsii
ATGAGTGAGCTTAGAGTTTAGAAATTAATTTGTAAATCAAACCCAACGAGCAGGAGCAGGAGCAGCAAACAATCCGCGTCGGATACAGGAAGCAGGAAGTAAATGATGAAGGAATATAGAATAACCCTGGTAACACTAATATGTCCATCCATTAATCCATCCATTATTCTCACCGTTTTTCCCTCTTAGGGTAGGTAAGTAAGGTAGGGTCTGCACTTGTCACAGTTTAGAAGTGTAACAGTTAAGAAATGGTGCATTTAAAAAAAAAAGAAGGTGAAACCTTGGTCTTCTGTGATTTAGGGGCTCCGGGCAGGATGGAGTGTCTTACTTGACAGAAGACTCAGACCTGGCTGAGGGAGAAGTCTTGAGAATGAGCAGCGCCCTCCCTACCATGTGGCTGGGGGCTCAGAACGGATGGTGAGCAGGACAACATCCACTAGATGGAGCTGTTAGTGCATCAGAAAATAATGAATGACACTTAATAGAATACAGAAGACAAATTAGAGACATTCTGAAATCAGGCCTGATTTAACTCAGTTTCTGTCATGTAAGTAAATTTATTCTCTCATTTATAGTTTCATGAGCTTTGAAAGCCACTTATAAGCTGGTATTGTACAGTAGTCTGATCTGTCTTTCCTTATGTTTCTGTCTCTCTATTTTCAAGTCTGTATGTCCACTCGTCTGTGGCTCGGTGGAGGAAGTGTCTCCATGCCATCAAGCTGAAAGACTCCATCCTCAGCATAGTGTGAGTACAGATTCACACACACAGACAAACCAAACAAAACTATTTAAATGCAGGAAAAATGTGTCAAACTGTCTTAATTTTTTACAGGCATGTTAAAGGGAGAGTCCTGGTAGCACTGGCAGATGGGACTTTAGCGATTTTTCACAGAGGCATTGGTAAGTGTGTGGCAAAGATCTTCATGTGGCAACACACGAAACCTCTGCTACCAATTTCATGCACACATACCACGGTTTTCAAATGTTTTTATTTCTCACAAGCAGATGGCCAGTGGGATCTAACAAACTACCACCTGTTGGATCTGGGCCGGCCCCACCACTCTATCCGCTGCATGACAGTAGTCCATGACAAGGTCTGGTGCGGCTACAGGAACAAGATCTATGTTATCCACCCAAAGGCCATGAGGATAGAGGTACAGCTGTCACTATATATTTAATAAAGTTTTGGTCTCACACATAAATTTTCTTTTACAGTTGACCACAATTTATTAAACCTGTTAGCTGAGGTATTAGTTACTGTATGTCTACCAGTGATAACTAAAAGTCGTCTCCACAATATTCTAACATCATGCTGTCACGATCTGTCCTCCCGGAGCAGAAGTCGTTTGACGCTCATCCTCGTAAAGAGAGCCAGGTACGGCAGCTGGCCTGGGTTGGTGATGGTATCTGGGTGTCCATCCGACTGGATTCAACCCTCCGCTTGTTTCATGCCCACACCTACCAGCATCTCCAGGATGTGGACATTGAGCCCTATGTCAGCAAGATGCTGGGTATACATACTGTTCTCTACCTACAAACAAATCTCTCATAAATCCTTCCTCCTCTTTACTGACTTTTATCTGACCAGATAGTTTTAGTAGAAGTTTACTGTGTTTCTAATGGAAAAAAGAAAGATGAGAAGCAGAGTAATGACTATATAAAAATAATTTCCCTCTGGGATTAATAAAGTGTTTTGAATCTTGAATTGAATATGAGGTGACATGAAAACTGTAAATTGTATTTAGCTTCTGCACATAAGAACATGTGCAATAGTTTGAAAAAACTTGGACAGCTGCAAATGTAACATAATCAATGAACTGTCAAACAAGTGCGCGTTCTGTTTGCCCCGTGTGTGTTACAGGTACGGGTAAACTGGGTTTTTCATTTGTGAGAATCACAGCTCTCGTGGTGTCCTGCAGCCGACTGTGGGTTGGGACGGGAAACGGCGTCATCATCTCCATCCCGCTATCTGAAGGTATCACACATCTTCTCAAAGACTTTCTGTACACACATGGTATTTGAGGAGATATTCACTTCTTTTTAAAGAGCTGGGGCCTCATTTATTAAACTGCACACATCCATACCAAAATTATCCATATGCACAAACCACAGGAAAAGTGTTCAGATTTTTAAAACTGTGTGCACACATAAATATATACAAATTCTCCTTTATAAATCCTAATGAACTTGAGAATGTGACAAACTCACACAATCAACCATACATCCTCAAAACGCTCATAAATTCTGATGTACATAATGTTACCAAGGAGACTGACCAGACAAACTCTAGGAGGCTGCGTTGTTGTCATTGGAGTTGTCACCTCACCTTTTTTTAATCCCAGCTTTTTTGTGGGAAGTGGCATACACATGTTTCAAGCCCAGTTTTGTGAGTATGTAAGTTTTATAAATGAGACCTATGGTCATTTTTATATTCTAGCTCAGTTTTATATTCCACCTCTGCTTTAGACTTGAACATACTACAGATCATTGACACAGAGAGTCTGATGTTCCTCAGGGATCATTCAGCATCATACAGTACAGTACACAGCCTCTTCTATCATTTCCTTTGGCATCTCACTGGAAAAAAAGGAGCATTGATCTGTGTCAAATATTTTTTTATAGTATGTAACAAAGTTGGTGTTTCACTTGTCTCCATTATATTCATCTTTACTTTTTTGTCTTTCAGTGCAGAAAGCACAGTCTTTTTTGTCTTTGACTGCTCTTGTCAGGAAATATGTGAGAAAGTATTTGACTTGAGCTTCTTTCCTACAGACTCCACCCAGTGGTCAGCAGCATATAGCTCTTCTTTTAAAATGGGTGTTTATGCTTTCAAAAGCAGTAAAACAGACTGACATGAACCACAGACCCACTGTGAACTGTGTGTTCAGGCCAATTCTGCTCATAACCATTGTCTAGTTGTGTGATGGGGAGTCAGTTTCACACTCTGTTAGTTAAATACATTATGTCTGAGTGTGTGGTTGCATATGTGTGTGTGTTTGCCCCCTGCTCTCAGCCTGTTTTCAAAGGTTTTGTTGCCTTACCAATGAGCCCACCCTTTGCCCACAGCTGGCTTTTTTGTATATGGATCTGATTTTGTTGTTGGTTTTCATATCTTTCATCTGCTTGTTAATTTTTTTTACTGATGCCTGTTTTGCAGTATCTGCAAAAGAAGCATGAATACACCACAGTAATATATACAAAAATGTAATGTTTTTACACAAAATCATAATGATATGACATTTTTCTTATTCTGCAGCCAACAAGACAATGGGTATAGTGCCAAATCGGCCCGGCAGTGCTGTACGGGTCTACGGAGATGACAGTTCAGACTGTGCCATACAAGGCAGCTTTGTGCCATACTGCTCCATGGCCCACGCCCAGCTGTGTTTCCATGGACATCGAGATGCTGTCAAGTTTTTTGTCACTGTGCCAGGTAAATGCAGACAACACACTGTACCAAGCAATAATAGACAGATGCTGAAAAAATAACTATTAATCAATGAACATACAGTATGTGCCAAATTGCTTACATTTGTGTTGTTACTTGACATTATTTCACCTGTTTCAACAGATAGACATCATGACCATTTATATTTGTGACATTTATTTATTAATTGGTTTAGTCATTCAACCAAAAATACCAATAAAAACGGCTGATTCCCCAAATGAGGACAAAATAACACAAAAATGTTAATGTTAAAAAACAGAGATGGGCATATAGTTTTAAAGTATTAGTACTTATTTTTTACTTTTGGTCATTTGGTTTCTTTTGTCACAGGTCAGGCAGTGCCACCTCCAGGTACTGATTCAGGCTCTGATGATCTTGCATCTGAGTCCTCTGACACAGCAGCCTCCGAGCCCAAAACATACCTGGTCATGAGTGGAGGCGAAGGCTACATTGACTTCAGAATGGGTAAGAAAACCATGTTTCCTCTGATTACCATTCTGTTTTAAAACTGCCCGAAACTGGTGTAAAACTGTCTCCACTCCAGTTGTGAACCAACTGCAAAGTTGTTCACTCGACTCATCATCTTCCTCCTCAGGTGATGAAGGTGGTGAGTTGGACGGTTTATCAGAGCCGACAGCCAGCCAGCAGTCAGCACCCACGAAGGCTGAGCAGAGCCATCTCATCGTCTGGCAGGTCACAACTTCTCATGATTGAAAAAGAAAAAACAAAAATCAGACTGTTGTGTCAACCCCGTGGCCGTCCTCAAACCCCTGCATGTCCTCCTGAGTTTTTTATTTGCCTTTATCAGTTGTTAATGCCTGAGTAGTTGACTACTTTGTAAAAACAATATTTTAGTCCATGTTTTGTACAGTTTATTCTTTATGAATTTGAAATAGGCAAAGTGAGGTTTATGTTAACCTATGAATACGTCCAAGGTCTGAGTGTTTGTTTTTGCCAGGTTGTGTGTTGGTAAAGCAGGTGCGCATAGGAAAAGGCCAAGTTAGCACATGTAAAGGTGTGTGGGCGAAGTCTGATCAGGTAATGCATGAAAGATTTCTCTCCCAGATGGGAAAAGCGGTTTAGTTATGAAAGATTAAAGGGAAAAGTGCTTGAAGGATTTTTGCATTATTAAAAAGGGAACAGGAAGTTTTCATTTGAACTGAAGCATCTTTTATATGTAATGCTTTTACATTTTTAAACCATGTCTAAACATCTGTAAGGATCAGGTGTGTATCCATTCACTGACGTCTTTTCTTGCGTTGGGCATTTTTATTGTCTTTACTATTAGGCTCGGTGTCACAATATACAAATACAAGTCAAAATACCTACAAGTCAAAATGTATAGTAAATTTCTAAAGGTTCAGTTGTTTGAATGTGTTTTCCTGAAGCTAATCAGTCTAAATACTAGAACAGCTATTTGCATACAAAACCAGTTTCTCTTTGTTGCTTAATTAAATTATTAAGCCAAAATTATCTGAGAGGCTGATTTAATGTAGAATGACACCAAGCCCTATTTTCCACAAGATAATGTTTTGTGGTATGAACAATACCGGTATCCTGGTAGTAGAAGACCCAGCTTACTGTACTGTAGGTTAGCATTAGCCTGCATGGGGAAATCCTGACTCCTTGTCCACTTGTTTGTACTTGCTCGGCAGTTTTAAAGTCACAGCCCCATCTGTCGCGGGAGGAAAATCAGCTTCTGTCACCAGCTTGGTGCTTCCTGTTTGTTTAAAATGTTCGACATTAGTTGCTTGAGGTTTCAGAGAACACTGATAGCAATGTGCAGGATGCAACTGTGAGCTAATTCTGTGAAAGGAGCAAACTGTAGAAATATTTGTAGTGAGGTGTCACCAAAGGACGGAAGAGCATTGTGAAACTGATGATTTGATTTTAAAGAAAAAAAAAAAATCTTAAAGTTTGTGAATCTAATAATTTGAAGGTTTACGTATATATTTTTAGGTTGTCATAAGCTTGACTAAGCATAAAAATAACATTTTTGTGTGGCACCTTCTAATGAAACATGCACACGGCACTAAAGAGAATATATTCTGATTCATCATTCCTTGTTTTGTCGCTACAAATACATTGTTGACCTGAAAGGCAATTATTGTCATGATTTCTGGTTGTTTTTGTTGGCACTGTGCATTTTGTCTTTTTTTGTTTTTGAGTAATTGCTATTTTGATGATGACTATGGAGATGTTTTAATTTGTTTTTATATCTGAAAAGTTGGGCCAATACTGATCTGAAGTCCGTTTAAAAATGGTAACTTTATATTGTGTTTTTGCCATTCCAGTATTTATTTCCTTTGTTATCGAGCCTATCTTGGTTCAGAATGTAACTTTCTACATGAGCAAAATATAACAGGAGGCTATTGTAAACAAAATAGTCCCCATGAGTTTACATGATTGTTAATAATGGTTAAATTAAAAAAAAAAGTAATCATGTTGGAATTTTTTGACAAACTATGAGATCAATATGTGCAAACAATAACTTGGTGGTTTTCAAACAACACATTCATGTACTAAGCTATGCATGTTTTTTTAAGAGAACACTGCTATGTTATTAGCTAAATCTCTGTTTATTGCCACCGTTTTGGGTGGGGTGGATGTCTATATACTGTATATGTGTGTGCGTGTGTTTGTATGTACACTACGTGTGTGTATATGTAGGAGTTTGAACGCAAGATGTTTGTCAGTTTGTGTCTTATTTTTGCAAATGTGCGGTGTGTGTGTGTGTGTGTGTGCGGTCACTCTTTGTCCAGCTGTAACACCCCAGAGACTGGTCACGTTTACCTGCTGTACTGGAAGTCTGGATGCCATAACAGTAGTTCCTCCTGGTCGATGTTTGCTAAAACAGCATCATAGCCTTATTTTTAACAATCTATTAAACTCAGTTTCATGAAGACATTGCTGTTATCATGTCTTATATAGTTATTAAATGCATTTGTGAATTTTCCCACTGAAAGGTGTGGCAAGTTAGGCCTTGAAAACCTATTTTACACCATCAGCTTCTTAATATTTTCAGCAGTTTTCTGTTCTAATTAGACTGATTTTGGGTATCCCACTTTTTTTTTTCTATGCTCATCTCACCAGCAAGTGAAGGCAGTGGAGCTGAGCTAAAAAATGTTGATGTCACATGTCTGTGCACCAATCAGGAATAAGCTGGTTCGAGTCAGAATCTGATCTTTGTCGGGCTGTTTCTTCACAGTCGAGCAAACTTGATCCAACCACACACACCCACGCAGTCCTGATGAAGCAATACTAAAGTGTTAAACTTGTATTATATAATACCTCAAATGTTTTAGTAACTTTGTTTGGTTGCTTACGTAATTGTGAATATACTAGTAACAGAGAAATGCCTGAGATCTGACTATTTCATTTAAGTGACAGAAACATGATGACATAGTCATAATTTAACACTGATAAACACTGACATGAGCTCAAACAACAATCCCACCAATTTCTGACTGTAATTGCATGAGTGTGTTCAATGTGCTTGACAATGCCATAATCTTGTAAAATATAGCATTATAGTATCTCATCACTTATGACTTTATTACACCGGGTAAAACAGACTCAGTTTAGATTGGGAGGCATTCAAATTTACTAACTAATGAATACAGTTTTAGTAGCTACAACAAGTCTGCCCTGTGACAGCTTAGCAACGTATCCCGGGTGTAACCTGCCTCTCACCCACTTACAGCTGGGATTTTCTACAGCACCCCGCACTTAACAGGAAATGTGGTTAGGAGAATGGATGGATGGATAGCTACAACAAATAAACGCCTCCAAAATATCTGCTCTCTGTTACCACCAGATGGTGCTGCATGCTTATTTTCTAAAATGTCCTCTCTATTCCACAGTGGTCACATTCAAATCACTTGAATGTGACCACTGCCGTATCTATGGTTTGAAAAGACACAAAGCCTTTTGCTTAATATGAAAACTACTGTGCTCCAGGTCAGAGACGTCATTGAAGATCATGGCAAATTTATGTTGCCTTTCAGGTATAAATATGTTGTATGGTTTCATCCATCATCCTACAGCTTACATAAACTCTGCATTCAATTTTGATGATTCAGAACAACCAAAAGATTTGTATAATGAAACATTTTCAACCCACTTTACATATTCAATTAGTATCTTCAGACTCCAATAATTTGGCTGTTTGTTACAGTGAAGCAGTGAGTTCATGTGGTGTTTTCCTTGGCCAGTAGGAGTCTGTCATGTTCAAGGCTTCTGCAGGCAGCAGCATCGTCACACATAACAATCTCCATGAAATTACATCACAGCGTAAAAGCCCACCTCCCACCTCCGTCTATCTCTCTCTCTCTCCATCCCACCTTATCCAGCCCTCCTCTTTTTAAGCCGCGCGGGGGCTGACAGCAAGGCCAGCGAGATTTCTTACGTCACTGAGTGCGTTGTAGCACAAACAGGGAATTCTGAGAGACTGTAACATGTCAAGTCTGAGCTTTATTACAGCTGGGATGCTGAAAAAAAGAGAATGAATCCTGATTTGGTGATTACTTTTTCAGACTAAAGAAATGTTATGGTGAAGGAGACATGCACATGGAGACGCTGTTACACACTTACAAGATGCACTTGACTCACCTTGGACAAAAATCTGAATACGGATCTGCATAAAAGGAATGTTCCAGCGTGTTAGTGAGCAGTTTCAGACGCAGGAGCAGACAATGCAGGTTGTTGAAGTGTGCTCACTGGGTTAATTGTTAATTATGGAGCTTAACTTTGTAATAGATTACAGTAATCTAAAGCAATAGAGCGCAATATGTAGGGGCTTGATTCAATTGTTGCACAGTTTTTAATCCATAAACCCCTTTTCAAGTCCAATTGTTTGATGTGCTCGGTTTTTTGTTATTAGCCAGAAGATCCCTTCTTCACTACAAGCAGTTTGTTCTTGAAAGCGTTTTTTTTTTTATGGCGTTGGTGTGTGATGGGGAAAGTCATGGAACACAGACAGCAAAATCACCACTGATCATGCTGCCTGATTAAGCGAAGACGTGCAGTGAAGTAGTGTAGAAAGAAACATGGTACCACATTCTTTTCTTCTGAATAACAGTTTCCAAAAGTGCTGTGTCTAAAATATGTCCTTCCACGAGTCGCAGTGCACAATACTTTCAAAGATGTTTGCGGTATGTCAACATAGCAGAGGGACAGTGTGTTGATTTATTTAGGAGACGTTTCAAAGTCTGAATGGTTCTGGATGAAAGCGAAGTGAGAAATATAAAGAAAAGCTTAGAAAAAGTGCGAGAGAGAGAAAGAGGAGCGAGGTGAGGACGTCAACCAAGAGGGAGGAAAGAGGAGAAGCTCCTCAGATGACACTGGAGTGAAAAATGTGGCAGTGGTGAGGAGAGAGGAGGAGATGCATGTGCTAAACACTATTACAAGGTCAGGGCTGCCCCCCGCAAATACTTTAGCTGAAACATGATTAGAAGTGTGTGTGTGTGTGTTTGTTTGCATGTGTTTAACTCAATTCTCCAATTCTAAAACATGGTGCTCTGCAGGATCACTAAATTCCCATAGATGGAAAGAGACGATACAGTACAAACACTCAAATATTTGATTTTAAGCAGTCACCACTTTGGGGTTCAAACATCAGATCTGTGTGAATACTGACGTGACATCTGCCAGGATTTTGTGTGTTGGTACCACCGATCTTTTATGTCTGTTGAGTCGTCCTCTCTCGTTTGTCATTTTAACTACACGGTCTTCTCTTCATTTCAAAACAACACCTGATGCTGTTGTATGCCAGAAAAGTAAAATAATCACTTGCTCTGTTCCGCTGAATTTCTCCCAGTAAATAAAGCAACCAGATGAACCTGTTCTAACAAAATTTCATGGAAGGAGTAAAAATCTGTAGGGAAAATCCCAGTGAATGACACACCTACTAAGTTCTACTACTAAATACGCATTTGCTTGTTGCTATGCACATGAAACCATGCACAGCTCTCTCTCTCTCACACACACACACACAGACACACACACACACATTGTGAATCTTTAATCCAGGACATTGCGTCAAGCAATAAAAATATTTAATATGAATGCAGTATTTGGGTCATAGGGCAGTTAGAAAGGGAATATGTTGAAGACAGAACTGAACAGTCACAGTAGCCTAATATAAACTCTGTGCTGTATGTGCTTTCACCTGTCCCTGTGTATTTGCTCTGTACGTGCACCGATAATACGTGAATTAAAATCTTCCCTCAGCCTTGGTGAGGGCGCCTTTGGCCTCCCATTGAGGTGTGCAGTATATCACTGTAATGGGCTAGGCTAAGCATTTTCTGGGCCAATACGGCAAAGCGACACGCTATTTGTAAAGTGCACACGACAAACAAAAGCCTAAAGGTGGGACCTCATAGCAGATTTGATTTCTTTAGCTAAAAACATAAAGCTTGAAGTGAATTTGTGGCGTAGGTGTTTGGGTCTGTGTCAATGTCTATTTATAGTAAATGACTTAAGTGCCGAGGGAACTAAATTGGGGTTGAAAACAGGGGCACAGTTTAGTGTGACACCATGTGCTAGCTGGCAGTGAGGCAGAGGTTATATGTGGATACTAAGCAGATAGATCCTCATACTCTTTCTCTTTATCCTCCTCCTCCTCCCTTCCTATATTTAGGTGGAGCTTGAAGTACGATGTGTGGTCTAACCTTGTTTGTGGAATGGGAGGAAACCTGAATCTTCACCTTTCCCCCCCTGCTGCCCTTCTGAACATGCTGAAGTGAGAATCTAAAAAGAACATTAAGAAAAGCTTATTGTTCATGTAAGTGGATGATGTTGCAGCCAAAGATGATGCACAAGTAAAAAGCATGTGAAGCAGTGATAAGAGTGTACTTTAGGTTACCTAGTGTGTATGTGAAAAGCAATCAGTGGCTGTTGTCGCATTGGCAGTGTACTATGAATGATTCAGCATATAGATATCAATGAGGAATCATGCGCATGTAATACGTGATGTGCTTAATAATTAAGCATCTGTGTGTGTGCAGTTCTTGTGTGTTTGTGTATGTCAGTAACTGGCAGGGCAAATGAGCCTTGTTGCTGTCTGAGTGACATCACTGCCCAGCAGTGCATGACAGGCGGCAAGGCCACAAGCTGCAGGGAGACATGGGTAATATTACCCACACTCCTCACTCCTTTATTTATCCTCACTGCCCTGAGGGTCTGGTCACTCTTTCATCTATGATGTAGACACACTGCTGTTTTTGCTCTCCTGCTCCCTCTTTTTTTTTGCACTGTTGTGTTTTTGCATACAAGCATCAGCTGGATGAGTTTAGTGTTGTGAGTCACTCTGCTCTTCCCTTTTGAATTCTATGATTCATTGGGCTAGCTTTGGTTTTCTCTCTGAAAAGCACTTTAGGCTTTTAGGCACTCTGTACTCTTTCTGGTAACCATTTTACCTCCGTGATTCAGCTCTTCTTCAATGTTGCACATATGTAAACACAAGAACTGGGCGACTGCTACTAGTATTAAAATTTTGGTTGATAATATAGTCTGCCTAATGAATCACATAATTGAAATGATGTTCATTCCTAAATGCTACAGGCACTTTAAAGACGCATTTAATTCAATTCAATTCAATTCATCTTTATTTGTATAGCGCCAAATCATAACAAAAATCATCTCAAGGCACTTTA
>JAUMHL010000029.1:16065540-16087671 GCA_032362345.1 Sandelia bainsii
AAAACATGAATTTAATCCATTTTGGAATAAGGCTGTAACATGGAAAAATGTGGAAGAAGTTAAGCGCTGTGAATACTGTCTGAATGCATTGTAAATACAACATGTTGACATGAATTTGAACCACTGATAAATAAGATCAGGAATAAAGGTAGAATGACTGTGAGATTTTAATCCATAGTGACCAAAACTGAAACTAGAAACTTGCAAATTGCTGACAAACAAATCAGTATAAAGTAAGCAGCACAACTTTTGCTTCTGCTACATTGCGATTTATCTGTGAGCATGAGCATCATATAGGCTAAAAAATACAGTTCAAAATCTAAAGCCACACACCTCAAGCTATATATCTACCACGACACATATTTATACACACACGCATACCCTCACACATAAATACACACGGACCCATATGTATGAAATAAAATAAATAAAATAATGAATTTTGCATTAGAATGTAAGCAGAGATACTGTCTATTTTTTTATAAAGAGACAGTGTACGTTAATAAGCAATTCTGTAAATGTACCAATTTAATTTAATTTTCATCTCTACACCATCGCCAGGTATTACAAGGCCTCTGTAAAAACAACAAAAAACACAATAACAAATTTTAACAATATAAAATTAACTGGAATAAATAAAAAAATATGAAGAAATACAATAATGATAAATAATATTATTACAAAATTATATAAAAAGTCAAAATAATAGTAAGAGTAAAATAATAATAAGTATAATAATAATAATAATAATAATAATGATAATGATAATTTCCAAATACATGTGTAAACTAAAAACACAGAGCAGAAATCAGCTTTATTTTCTATTGCACTCAAAACATCATTAAATAAGGATGATGGAGAGACACACAAAAGAAAAACAATCCCAACAGACATCAGAGAGAGTGAAAGAGAGAGAGAGAGAGGACATGGAGTAGCCAATAAAGAAGGAGAGGGTGGGGATATGGGCAGTGCTGGGGACAAAATGTTCTAATCCCAAACTACCATCACAGAGAGTTACTCAGGGATTTTACATTGTTTCTGTTCTGGGATGAGGACAATCGTCCTAGTGTGACCCACAGCAGAATGGCAGCAGAGACTAGCTGCATTGAACAAGGAATATCAGTTACTTTAGATATGACTGATCTCAATTGTCTTTAAGTAAATGTAAAAAAAGAGAAGACTCCACTGAGAGAGAGAGGAGAGAAAGGACATCTGAGGTATCAGTGGCATGTCTATGAGTGTCTATGAGAGATGACCTTCTCACATTAACCATTTCAGTGTTAAAAATGCTTGCTAATGAGCTAGTAAAGACCACCTCATTCATGAACTGGCATGTGAGGTATGCTGATGCAGACAACAAACACACACACACAGTGTTGGGAAATACAACACTGGCTATTACATGTCTTGTAAATGATGGTTATCGCAAAAAGTCCTTGTGCATCCCTGAGCATGTGACCTGCTGTTCTGACTGTGGCCACTGTAGCCATGTAGTGCTGTTCCTGTGAACTCAACACATAAACATTCACATGAATATGAATATCAGTTTCTGTTTTAAAATAAAATCTATTACACAAATAAAACATAATAAAATCTTAAGACACACAAATAGTATTCGCCCACAGGAGAGACCGAAATCCTGCTAGCTTTGCTCAGTTATCCTGTAGTAGTAAATGCTCAGGATGTTACACAACTGAGTTGTGTTTTAAATATTTGGTTTACAGATTCAGCCTGAATTTTTTTTTAACACAATGAACCATGTCAATACCAATCACACCCACTGCAGCGTGCTTTTTTGCAGGAAACATGTCCCAGAATTTTTGTCAGTTTTTCTTTTTTTAGGCCTTCTTCACATGAATAAATAAGCTTCTTGTCTCCTCATGTGTTTGGTTACACTTAAAAACATCCCAATGTGCAACCCACATCCATTTGTTTATTGTTTCAGTTTCTAGTAATTCTTAACTTGAGTGCCATGAAATCAATAATAGTTATTACATGATTATTATGTTAGTGTATTTTGTATTTTAAAACAACACCAGCTATGGGCATGTTCACAAAACTCCATCACTTTTCTCTAATCCTACGTACAAATTTATGTCTACTCATTGTAAATAGCTTCCCTACTTTTACACTTTATACTTGCTTCTTTTTGTTCCCACACATGTACATCATACGTACATAGCATTTTTACTCTAAGTGTGTCTAATGGACACTTACCATGCTAATAAACACAAACCTTATAGCTTCATATTATCCTTTTACATTTGGCCAAATATACATAGAAACAAAAATATCATCCATTAATATTTTGAGCCTGTGTGCACCAGACACCAGCCTGTTTTTGTTCACAGCAGAAAACATACCAGGTCTTTCTTCATTGACACTGACCATATGGCTATCCACGCTCTGTAAATAGCGCTCTTTCTGCTTACGGCTTCAATGACTTCACAGCATTGAAGTCACATTGCTGTTGCACGGAGGGGCCAATGAATACAAATCCCTGCTGAAGTGCTGTAAAGCTCTACAGACACTGGAGGGAGTTCCAGACTACTGACTACCATTATGTGTGTAAGACCAGGAAAGGTGGTTTGCACAGTTTGTTTGATGACTCAGTTGTTACAGTTTTCTTTATAGTGACAAGCTCAGACAGAACCATTTAGACTCAGAAGCAGTGATACTGACTGTGCCAATCAATCAATTCTTTTACTCTCTTTTACTAATAAAAGCATTGCGGGTAACTCTCTGTTGTTGATTTCTTGTTGTTAACAGTATATGTCTGTCATCTGATTTTTAGAGATTTTTCACTGAAAACAGCTGCTATAGGAGCTTTGAGAGTAAAACATTAAAGTTACAACAGACCAGCTAAGCAATAAGATAAAACACATCATAAAGATCAATGAAGCTCTGGGGAGCTGCAGCTTCAACTGATGATTCTCTTTAGGTTCATCACAATAAGTAGCCCACTTCACATTGTCATTTCATAAAACTAGATTATAGCTGCTTTTTTTACCAGTTATATATTATCCTTTTAAACATGCTTTTATGACAATTTTGTAACTTTTTTTAAATTGAGCTAAATATAGAAGAAGCAAATAAATGAATTCATAAGTGTAGATGTAAACGCACTGGAATGAAAAAAATCGGACTTATACATGTTTGGGGCACAAGATGAACCTCTTCATAATAATCTCCTATGTAAAAGGGAGGAATTTTGTATGCACAGTACAATCTTTACACAAAAATTTGGATCTTACCATTATCAACTTTGACTATATGGAAAGAAATGAGTTGCGTCGAGGATTGCCCACATTAAAAGCAGAATTCTGCTGTGGCAAAAATTCATGAGTTGTTAACACTTCTTTAGTGACTAAAAGAGGTTGAAAAAAATCTTTCCTAAAAGGATGTAACAAATCAAATCATCTTGTATCAGTACAGCATTGAGATATTGTTAATTTATTAAACTGTGAATCAAAATAAATCAGGTGGGAGCTGAGAAATATCCACATCTCCTAAAGATTCTCCCACAATTAGATACAGTTTATTGTACACAGTTTATGTTCACCAGATTTAACCTGACATAATCTGTCAAACGTGACTTAAGCATTGTTGACAGTGAGTCCTCAGGGGTTTTAATATTACATTGTACATTGTTTTTTGAGCTAGATGAAAAACGGGGATGCTCCTTTACAGCATACGCTTTCACACACATTAAATAATACTTAAAAACTTATGTGTTTGACCTATTTCAAGATAGGCATTACATAAGAGTTCAGCACTTGAAGTGGAAGGTAATGCCTGGGCCTGTCAGATACAAACAACGAGACAGAAGGTGCAGTCTTACTATTTTAGGATGGCAGTCAGGTTCCTTGCTCCACAGTGTGTGCCTCTCCTCCGTGTGAGAGAGTATGAATATTAATCAATGCTTTTATAATTTTTTATGGAAAGACTCCCTCTGTGTGTTTGAATGGCAGGAGAGCCATAAACCTGTTTTTCCTCTGCCATATTACCATATTAGTCAAAAACATTTCTCACAGAAAGAGAGCAGAAGACGTCCTCGGCTGCACCGTTTGTTTGAACATGAAATCTGCTGTGTGGAAGGGAGGCTGGGCTGCACAGGGATGAGTAATTTGTCCATTCAGACTTTTTCAGAGAGAAGATGATTTGTAATCAACAGGTAAAAAGCAAGACAAATAACTTTTCCACAGATGGGCCTTTGTGAGGCAGGAGTGCCTGTGGGCGTGTGCGTATGTGTGTGTGTATTTACATATATGTGTGTTGGGCCGCAAGGTAAATGCCTCTAAGCTGGATACAACTGAAATCCTCACGTGCAGCTCACATCTAATCAAGGCTTGTGTGTTTGTGTGTGAGCATTTATGTGAGGCAGATCCCATGATGTCATGCTTGCACTCTGAGCAGCTTATAGGCTGACCTCTGACCTCTGCGGCACCCTGCACCAGTGAGGAAAATATATAAGCTCGGACAGCAGTGAGTGTGTGTTTTTTGGATCAAATAATCTGACACATCTGAGCAAATCTTGAAAGCATGAAAAGATAGAAAGAAAGGGAAAGACAGAGTGAAAAAGACAGATTGGAATACAATAACAAGAAAAGACAAATATAAAATGTAGTTCACTGAAAGATGGTGTGAGGTTGACATTCCTTAATGTTTTTCCTTAATGAATTTCAACTGTCAAATGACCATTAATGGGCTGCATGGACAGACTGCAGAAAGCCACAGGGAGATCACACTGAAAGTTTTCCCGGGGATGTCAGTACCCCTTATCTGTTGCTATGACAACTGAACGTCTAGCTGAAGTGGACAGAAAAAGTTGTGGATTAATTCATAAAGAGAGTAGAAATCTTGGAGCAGTTATACACAATGACAGTTATAAATCAAGCACCCTTTTCCCATTTTTTTATTTTAACTTGGCAAGCTGTCCATTCTGGATACATACTCTTTCAAATATACAGTATAATGTGTAATAAACACAGTCATGTTTATCACGTTTATCTCACTTACTTCATTTTGACTAACCAGTCTTGCTTACTTGTCATTCTGATTGAAACAACTGACCTCAAGCTTACTGGCTTGAGTTTACTTGATGAATATAGAGTACTGTACAAATTGACCATGAAAACAACTCTTGTAATCCACCAGGTGTGTTTAATCCAACCTAACATGGATTCCCTTTAATTGTCAGACACTGTGACTCTTTACTTCGTATTAAATCACATTACATCCCATGCTTTGAAAATTGGTTGTGCGTATGTGTGAATCCTCTGATGTGTACGGTTGCCAGGTAATATGATTTTGTCCTTGGTGATGCCTGAGGCATTCTCCCATATGGCGTTCGTTGTTTCTAATATCTTTTCTAATGCCTGTTCAGAGTCTGAATCATCTTCCCGAGCAGCCATTAGTTCCCACCTCCACCTATAGTCGACTCTGATGTGCAAAAATGATGGTGTTTGGCCATGACTATATATTTTTCTTAGGTGTGTTTGTTTGTGTGATTTGTGTTTGTGTATAGCACTTATGAGGTGCACAGCAGCAGATGGCATGTGCTGTTGTCTGCCAGAGCTGCCACTTTTGAGTGTGTCAAACACACGCACACACTTTGCACATACATATGCACGCACATGCAGAGTCTACAATTATCCACCTTGAAGGCTCATCTGCTCAGGATATTACCTTGGGTTTGTACATGAGCTGAAAACGTTGCATTAGCTTTGCTGTTTGCAGATAGGGAGTTAGGGAGAACACTGAAAGCACCTACTGTATTTTTGCATATGTGTATTTTATATGTAACATAAAACCATGTGACAGATTCTACCTCTATGGTATGCTTCAGTAATTATACTTTCACCTAATTATAGTAGGAACATTCTAGTTCTTTTTCCAGTCATTTGTGTGTATGGCCATAGTGACAGGTGTAGAGTGTATTACTGGGTTTGTGAGTCAGTCTGTCTGTCACACTGAAGGGAGGGAGGGGTGGCTAACCCTTATCATTACACTGCATTCATGTGATGTGTCTTATGTAAGAAAAAAACACACACACACTTACATTCTTGAGGATATACATGCACACACACACCATAGAACAAACACACAAATGCAAATTCACATCACTCACCTTCACATCCTCCCCTAACATTACAAATTTACCTCTGAAACAGAGTTGCGCCAGTGCTGCCTTCATCCCACCCCCAAAGCACACCTCCACAAGGGTTTATTGTGAGAGAAATGAGGACAAATATGCAACCCTGGGACAACACAGGCCAGCACAAATCTTGTCACATTATGTTGAGTTAATAAATATAAAACAAATTTCCAAAACATGGAGAAGCTTTTCTTTTAGCCGCTGTTGTTCCGATTGGCAGCAACAACAAATGGCGCATTACCTAATCCATTTCCTAATCAGTACGTTGTTAGACTCTCTCTCTCTCTTCTTTGCTTTCTATGGCTCTCTGTCACACATCCATTGTAATGCAGCACAGAGCACTCTACACATGGTCTCGACAAAGGCTGGTTGTACTCTAGTAGACCTTGGGCTGTGAGCTTTTGTAGCGAAAGTCTGTGACATCACTAATTCCTTTCATTGCATGGACACACACACACACACACACACACACATTTAGGATAACCTGTGAGTAAGATCAAGTTGTAGCAGGCTGAGATTGCAGCAGACAGACTATGTTGGATTGTGTTTGTGTCACATCCAACTCAGCAGTGAAAGACTAAAAGTTGCTATGCCACAAGATTTTTCCTCCCTAAAAAAATCCTTTGCTTATCTTAAATGCTTTTCCTGTTAAAGGTTGCAGGGATTCTGGAGCCAGTCTTAGCTGTCACTGGGCGAAAGATGGGGTACACCCTGGACAGGTCGCCAGTCCATGACACAGGTCTGATATAGAGATGAACAACCATTCACACTCAGATTCACACCTGGGCAATTTAGAGTCAACAATTAATTAACTGCATGTCCTTGGTCTGTGGGAGTACCTGGAGGAAAGCCCTGCAGTTAGAGGGAAAGATTGAGTGCTAACTGTCAATCACTGTGCCACCCTTCCTATATTGTTGTAAGAAATCACAGTAGTATGTATAATTTACTTTTTACATAACTGATGGGAAAACTGGTCTTCTGACATAACTTTTTGCCTCTCTGACATTATTATCTTGGGTTTAAATATGTCATGGTTAGTAATTTTGCCTCTCCTTGTAGAATAAATCATGTTGTGACATGTTGCTGGTGCCTGTCAGCTCATGCCCTGAATGACTCGCAGTGTACTCCTGCACTTCCCACCTACTGTATCTTCCTACCTCTTTTGTCATTTTCTTGAATCTCACTCTCCCACATTTTCTTTCTGTCTTTTTTTAACTCTCTCCATCCCTTTCCACTTGTTCCTTCTTGTACCATAATCCCATGGATAACAATGTCTGTTGCTGACATTCCTTGACCTTCTGCCCAGTAGAACACCTCCACAGTATTCAGTTTTTTTAATATCTTATTTTACATACAGGTCTTGCAAGACCAAGCACATCTTCAAAGTTGCAGTTTCGAGATACACTCTTGCTGCAACTGCAATTTAGAAACCTTGCCTTCAGGGACTTTAACTTGTATTTCATACATGCCAAACTAAATGAATCTAGTCTCTTTTATTCACCTTGCTCTCTCCAACATGTATGAAATAAAGCAGCAACAACTATGGTTTGGTTGCTTTTACCAGATGCTACACATACACAACTGCACAACTAAAAGACATACAGCAGGACAGAGGGGAATTAAATTTACTAATGTATCTGCCAAGGTTGGGCTGCAGTGGAACATGACTCCCTGACCTCCGGGATGCCTTGCAGAAACATCAGTCTCTATCATGACAAGTTGAGGTGAAGAACTAGTACATCTTAGCAAAAAAGGGAGTGTGTCCCACATTTCATGTATCAATTATATTTGGAGAATAATTAGATTCAGTTTCGTGTAGTGTAGTTTTGAAACACTTTTGAAAAGTAATTGGTGAAGATAGAAATAAGATTCTATTAGAAATGTGATAAAAACCTGTTACATATTTCTAAAATTCTGAAGACCAGAAGTGTATCTGTTCAATGCTAAACCACAGAATTTAGTTGTTTAACAGCATTGTTAGCTGTACTTTACAAGAATGACACCAGTTGGTTTGTGCAGTGCCATACTTCACTAGCCTACTCTGAACTAGTGAATCCCACCTTGATTGATCACTGCATGATGATATTATCTAATATCTAATGTCACATTACCAATCGAGAGATAAGACATGACTTATAAATAGATCATTGTGTTGAAACTTGTGCGTATGTTTGTGTGTGCTTGGATGTGTTTCCAGGCAATCACTGCAGGCTCATTATGTCAATATGCTTGTCCACCCACAGCTGAAAGCCTTATCTCTGGTTGTGCAAACTTGTTTTCTTATGGAGCAAAGCTTTCCTATGAATACAGCTAAAAAACAAACTTTATTTGGCTACGGGGCATTTTAAGCTACGATCCAAAAGGCTGACAATGTTTTTTTCAAGCCCTCCAACAACAAAACAACCATCAAGTCCCTAACAGTGGTGAAGTACTCAGGTCAAATACAACCAATTAGTACTCAGACAAGAATGTAAAATACTAAATTACAAGTAAAAGCTACATTTTTTTTGTCTTATTCTGTCTGTGCATTTCCACACATACTACTACGTTCGCTCTCATTCAAGCCTCTTTCCCGGGTTTTGTCATTATGCAATGTATGTTTAAAAAGACTCTCGTCTAGATTTAGACTGTCTTAATTAATTCCCATGGTGAAAGATTGTTTTCAACTGTTCAGACTTAAATGTAGCTGCTGCAAAGTATAAGGAGGGGGATGAAGAAAGGTTCAGCTATGTGAATTTTAAATGGCAGCGCTGTGGGTTGCAGAAAATAGAGCCTCATTCACTGTGAAGGTGCAGGAGTCACAAAGTGTGATGTTGTGAAAGTGAACAGTTTGGTGGAGAACTATGTTACTGGCTGGCTTTGTTGACTCTTTGTGCTCTTTGTGATTCAGTCGTACATGGTTTGTGCATAGACTCACACACACTCTCTCACACACTTGTCTGATAGAAGCATGCCACTGAAATCAGCTACTTGGGAGATTTGTGGCCCAGAGTATTTGACGAGTCACAACCTTGATGAGAGTGGCGAGAGAGAGGAGACCAAAAGCTTGAGAGAGCTTTTGTTGGGTATGAATGGCAAGGCTAATTACCACAGGCCATAAGAAGCTAGCTGCAGTGCTAATAATATGCTGGATTGCTGCTTCATGTGACAGCCAGTGAGCCTCTCTGCCAGGCAATACAGTGACCCACAGTGGGAGAGGATTGAGGTCAGTTTGATGTTTTCTGCACCCAAAACTATAGCTCAAGCCTATGCAAGAGGAATAGGGAGCACCTGAAGTTATTGTCATTGTTATTGTTCATGTTCAGATGTGTAAATGAAAAGAACAGAGCAGGATAATTGTTCAGTTAGTTCATTGTGCACATATATAAAGGGTGTCAGAATTTATATAATGCTTTTGCAGTCCAGAGACACTGTGTCGCAAGAACAGCGCTGACCTACGGCTTTTTACATTGACTGGATTAGTATTGACAACACTGCCCTTCTGTAAGTGTTTCCCATGCCTCTGCATTCAAAAAAACACAGCTGCACAGTTCATTAATAATGTAAGTGTGGAGATTAGGACATGCAAGGTCGCATCGTCTTTCACAGCTTGTTTGTCAGAATTCATAAACAGTCATTTCTCCTACTTAAAGTGGTCCAAGTCTGTTTTTACTGTTTGTAACTTACATTACTACTGACATGTTTTTCCAAGGGATGTTGTGTAATTCACCCTCATGCCACCAAAACCTGTCTGAACCACTGAGTCATGGTCTTCACAAGACTTTTAAAGGGGCTCTCTGGTATCTGGCACAAAGACGTCAGCAGCATATGCATTAAGTCCTGTAAGGTGCAAGCCTCCATGGATCTTACTTGTTCTCTTGCACATCTCACAGATATTCAATAGGATTGACATCAGGGGATTTTCGAGGTCAAGACAATACCTTGAACTCTTCTCCCTGATCCTTAAGCCATTCCTCAATAATGTTTGCGATCAAGGAGTGTACTTGGTTTGTGATGTTTAGATAGGTGGTGCCTAAGGTCTACATGAATGCCAGGACCCAAACTTTTCCAGCAGAACTTTGCCCAAAGGAATACCTCTACTAGCTTTCCTTCTTGGTTCCATCTCTTCTCAGGGTAACTGATGCACATGCACTGTATGATATAAAAGAAAATATAACTCATCGGACAAGGCACCTTCCTCTATTGCTCCAAAGTCCAGTTCTAACACTTGAGATAGGCACTTTTGGTGCTAGACATGGATCAGCTTAGGAACCCATGATGCACTGTGTGTTCTGACACCTGCTGATTATTGCCAGATTACATTTTTCTGCAGCTGGTGCTACAGTAGTTTTCTGTGGAATTTATGCAAATAGGCTACCCTTTGCTGAAGTTTGGGTGCTCCTGACCCTGTCACCTGCTCACCAGTTGTCTTTCCTTGTACTTATTTTAGTAGGTCCTGACCACTACATAACACCCCACAAGACTGCCATTTTGGAGATGCTTTGACCCAGCCAATTTAACCTTAAAGCTAAGGCAAAATGAATAGACTCTTTCTCAAATTACCACTGAATATCAATACCACTCAACTGTGCTCGCTTCCAACAGGATTGACGAAATCCACGAAAAACACGTGTCCTTGGATCATCACCTCCCAGCTTGAGAAATGTGCTGGTTCTAATTGAGTCACATTATTACGTATCTGATATGAGAGACACTGCACCTCAACCCTTTTACTCAGCCACTGTGCATACATTTTTATTCTATATTGACTCTCCATGTCATTATTTCTGAGATGCAAAAGGAGCTGTTAAAATTCCTGAAGGCTGCTGCTGTGCAAGCCATAGGGCTCCTGAAATGAGCACTGTTCCCATGAACCCTGTAGAACCCAACCCAACAGTATAGCTACCTACAGCTTTATCAGTTTATGTCCAGCAAATTCTGTGAAACATAAAATGCTGTTTAAGTATTAATGAGAGACGCCTCTTGGCAAAAATCTGTCTGGTTCTCCTTGTGAGGCTGTGCATGGATCTGAGAAATGACCTGAATTGAAATGACAGAGAGTGCAAAAGGTTGAGGTGGAAAAACAAATGGGAGAAGAAAAAAAATTGAAGTAAAGTTTATGGTGGAACAGGTACACCTTCTTCTTTCTTTTCTCACTCATTAACTTTCTATTATTCATGCAGCCAAAATCACACTGGAGTACGTAATGAGAACTCTGGTTAATTTGTAAGGATAATGTTGTTTTGAACCAGTTGTTGGCTGATCTGTGAATGTGCTGGGTCACTGCACACTATGAGGCATCAGCAGAGCTATTAATTAATAACTAAGCTCTATCCATCCTTAGATTAGGAGTACCAGGGTGCTTGAGAATAATCAACGACAGAGAGAGTGGTATCTTTCTTTCCTACAGCTGCATCATTTTTATTTCTCTCTTTCTCTGTCTTGTCTTTGCTTTGAGCTTCCTTTTTACCATCCCCTAATCTTTCTTTACGGTGTCTGCTGCTATTTCCTTCAATCAGTCTTTATTTTTTCTGTCAAAATCTCTTTTTTGTCGATTATTCTCTTTCTTTGCTTACTGTTTCCTTTTTCCTCTGTGTGTCTTTTTATACGCTGCTCATTTCCTTCTTGGACACTATAAACCTTTTAAAGCTGCAGGCTGCCTCTGCTCTCCAAAAAGCAAATATTCACTCAACACAAGTGAACTTGAGGAATGCAGAGAGAATACAAAATAAACTGGACACATTTTGACTGGGAAACACATCTGATTCTCTCATTCTTTTCTTATCTTAGTTGTGTTTACTGAAAAGACATGATTTGCTTTAGTTCTGAGCAGTGACATGAAAATAAGTGGCAATACGAGGATATTTTTATGAGCAATGACGAAATTTGTAAAACCATACAAGCATGGAAGACAAATGCTCCAAATGTAACGCTGCAAAGTCATAACCATCCGTCTTAAAAATGCTGTATACATTTGACATTTTCAGTAGAATGACTGTTGATTAATCACCATAAAGAACATCTGCTTCTGCAGCCCTCTGCTTATTTTTCCTGCAGACAGTCTGCAGTTGTGTGCTATGTTGACATGGTAAACACGAAGGAGAGGCTGGCCATTACACCAATAAATGCCACGACAAGGCTGCTCTCTTAATTTTGTCCGTAGTAGCCATGATCAGGGCTGTTTTGCGTTTTAAAAAAAAACAACAACCCAGAACTGACCTAAAATGAGCCCAAAGTTAATTCCATGTCCTAAATAGTCAAGAAGAAATATAATGATACAAAGCAACACTGAAGGTGAAATACATGAGATATTTTTAAAAAAATGTCTTTGGAGAATTATACTATGTGACTAATAGTTCATATCATATTAAAACTTTAACCAGGTTATCTGGCTATTCTAAGAAAATACTGAGCCCAAAAATACTGTATATGCTCACTATTGCTATTCAGCAACATAAGCATAACACACAGAAATAGAGATTTGTTCTACTGTCGTACTATTACCACTACAGTAGTAGAAAATGTACTTTACCATAAAATCAAACTAATAGTGTACAATGTGATGCTATGACCTACTCATGTCAAGACCAGTGATTTTTTAAAATTGCATATTTGATAGCAGGTTTTACCACTTTGCTGACGCTGTCCTTCCTAATCCTAAATCTGTATATTTAAACACTCATTTGATGTATTCTGTATGACGCTGAGCACAGTGCAAACATTAGCAAAATGGATTAAAATTTGACTGACTGTGCTGGGTAAACATTTGTTAGATATCTCCACATAGTATTTCCTAGCTTATGCTTCCTCAAACAACATGTTCTACTAAAGAAATGCCTTGCATATTGGTATGCAATAAAGGCAGTAAACATAATAAACAAAACCAAAAGCATCCTTGTTTACATTTCTGTCCATGTTGAAGTGGAGATCAGTATCTGAAGACTACAGAACACTGGTAAAAGGTGAAACCTACATGTAACAGAACATAAACACACCCAATCTGCTCAGTGTACGGTCACTCATGTTTATGTCTTTTTTTTTTTTTTAACGAACCCATAACTCTCGCCCCTACACCTTGTACCCTGAGGTGTCAGAGCAGCTTGTGCTTTATGACCATTTCAGGGGAGGCTGAAAGATTGGATGGACACGCCTTAATACATCCAAGGTCAACATGTTGGTGTGGAGCAGGCTTCAGATCGTACCATGATGTACTCCACAGTAAAAAAAATCTCACAACTCAGATTTAGTAGTGACTATAAGTTTGGCCATGGTTGTAGCTCAAGAGAGAAACAACAATAAGGGCCTGTTAGGAGTGTTTGGAAGTGGATTCTGTTTGAGCGAGCAGCATGTTTTTGTTTTTTTTATTTCCATCAGCTCTGTACTGTGGGATTTATACCACCCCTGTCAAAAAATGCCCTCGCCCTGTGCTTTATAGCACTAATATGAATTACAGTACGGGTGCAGGGAGCATAGGCAATGTAATATATGTCTACTGGTTCACCTCTAGAAAGCCCATCACTCTACTTACTCCTATTGCAGTTTAGTGTGTATTACAGATGGTAAAAGTGTAAAAGACTAAGCACAGGGTGACTTCAGATGATTTTATACTCGATTGAGTAATATTGTAATATAGATATGTATAACTTCATAATTGAGAAATAGTATTTTAGTGATATTACGTACCTTTGTGCTGCAAGTATATGCACTGATACGAGGTCTAGGATCGTAGGTTTAATTTGATTTAGAACCATATTAACACTATACACGTGGACAAATGAAAGGTTTAGAAAAACTACCAGGTTACTACACTGTATATAGCTTATATAAACCATTATTTAAACTCATACTGTGTTTATAGGTTTACACAAAAATCTATAGATGATTTTGTATTATATCAAAGTGACACTCACTTTACACTTCATCACAATGAATTTATTTAAATCTTTCACCACTGATCCCACAGTTGTGAAAAACACTGTGATCACTGTGCTCTGTGTCAATGAACTGCCACCTCTGCAGTGTCCGCTCTTAGACAGGCTTCTGTGTGTGTTTGATATGATTGATAATGAAAGCGCAACTTAATCTAGCACCAGGCCCCTGTTTTTTATTTTATTTTTTATTTTTTGCTGCTTCCCCTCTGGTGCGCCTGACGGAGCTGAAGGAGTCCATCTACTGCTAAGATTGTTTACTCAAGTTGAAAGAATTAAATTGTCGTTGTACTGAATATTAGCGCTCTTCGCTCTTCCAGAATCCAATTAAACATTTAGTTTTTCATTATTTTAGGCTTACTGTTTCTCTCAATTGTAACATGTGGTGATAACTAACTGAACAGTTTGCTGATAATTGTAAATTTACTAAAGGTCAGAATCACTGCAAGTTGTAATCCTATTATATTCCTCCTTAACCCCAAAATATGCATATATATTCTTAATCAAATCACAGTTTCCATTTTGCTGTTGAATTAGTTGAGTTAATTGAGTTTCCACACAAGCCTTGCAGCTGCACATATACACTGTGTTTTACAAGTAACCCTGGGAGAGAATTACTGCAGTGTGTCAATATAATGCTATTACCAGTTGAAGTAAGCCTTTCTTTTAGAAATACATCTACACAATTCAGGTATTACTTCTAGTGCTTTGGGGTTCCATTATTTATTGTAGTCTTACCAGTCTCAGTAAAACAGATCATGTTGTTTGTTATGGGGTTTGGGGAGCTGCTGTCAGTCCACTGAATCAAAACAACTCTGTGGTAACACTGTTGCCAAGTAATCGCTGTGAAATGCTGCCCAGAACACCACAGCGATGACCGCATATAACCAAAGATGTCACAAAACGAAAAAAAACAAAACAATAAAACAAAACAATGATAACACACACTCACATACACACATTGGTCTTTCTATAGTTGTGAGGACACCCAGTGATGAGTGCCTTTCCTAGATTGAGCCTAATAAGTGGATGAGTTTTGCAGGGTCACATACAGCATGTTCTATATAATGTTTACATGTTACAGAAAAACTTTATTGGGTTAAATGTGGGTGAGAACAGTGAATCTGCTCATGAAAGCCCCTTCAAGTAGTGATTCAAACTGACAAAGTGTGTGAGCGTAATTTTTACAGCTATGGATTTCTTCACCATCCATGACCTGCCACGACATGCCTCTTGACATATGTCCCTGTTGAAAGATTGCACGATCACATCTGGTTCTGCAAATCTGTGAATGGGAAATATCTTCAGAAAAATCTATGGACTGAAGAGGCAGAGAAAAAAAAGTCACTTCTGCCTCTGTGTATTGCTGCGATTATGCAGTGAAATACTGCAGTGAGTTCTGCACAGTTTAGGATACTGGTCCTAGGTCACCTTGGAGTATGAAGCACTGGGAATATTGTAGAAACAGTAGCATGAAGATCTGTGGGACTTGGTGGGGACTGCCACTACATGTGTGTTGTCAGCAGTAAGCTTGTGTTTTACTTTAAATTGCCTGACTTGACCTCTCCCCCCTTTCTTATTTGGAGTGCTATGTCACCATTGGGGCTTGCAAAGGTGAAGTCAGATAGGCTGTAATAAATTAATTCATTATGCAAAAAGAACGTTTGAAAACCTCTTTTTGCTCCACATGGCTTGTTATCTTTTCATCATCCTACAAATGTGGCAAATTGAAGCTCTGACAATCTATTCAAAAATGTGAATTCCAAAATCCCTTGATGTGTGGCCTGTGGATGTATTTACACCTAAGCTGATTTGCATTTCTGAGACTGATGCGAAATGTGAAAGTGAGAGAAAACAAACCATTGTAGTGCAGTGTTCAGTGTTCCTGCACAGATCACTTGTGTTGTACATATTACTGAGACAGTAAACTGCCAGGTTGTGTCTGTGACATCAGAGACAAACAGAAACCCTCTAAGTCTCATTCTGCCTGGTGGTGAGAAACACATGCATGCACACACAATCTGTGTTGCCTTCCACAGTTGTATGGTGAATAATTGTCAGTACATGTTGTGCCCTTCGAAGTGTCATTACCTCAGCCTTGTGTATTGTGTCACCCATTACTCATTCATCAAGCAATAATCAATAATGCAGCATATGTCTGGCCACATACGTCTTACAAACTCACAAAAATACACATTAATTACATGTCTTATGTTTAATTTATATACATTATTTTCAATTGCAGCAATGGAGTCTGATCAGTATACTCTATAAGGGCTACTTCATTAAGCCATATGGCAAAACATGTAGGTCAAGGACCTCAACATGTTAAAATGAAAAACCACTTTCTTAGATTGAATCATAAAAAAAGACAGATGACCATCAGATAGGAAAGGTGCTTTAATCAAAATCAATAAGAAAAGCCACAGCCAATCAATATGTTGGCTGTGTCGGCACGCTTCAACATGTTGACATTTGACATTTTTCATGTATGCAGGGGATAGGGCATTTCTGAAAATATTGACTGAATCGCATTCAGGTCAGTCTCAATTGGACATAAATTTGCTGTTGTAATACAAATGACAGTATTTACTATTAAACTGAACCTTAGATGTTTATTTTTCCCGTCCCTCACAAGAGTTAATAATTGCTGATTTTTATCACGTGTGCTACATATTGCTCTGAATTTCTGTTAATCTAAAGCTGACAAAAGACACTCAGCTAGTTTTAATGCTGACCTGACTGTTTACTTTTCCTTCTGCTATTTTTCCAACCCCTTCATCCATCCATCTGTCCCTCAGTGTTTCCTCAGCTTGAGAATAAGAGCAGATGGGCGTACAGCGTGCTGCCGATTCCAGGTGGTCAAGCGATAGCAAGTATGAAAGGAGGGATGGGTGGAGGGAGCAATAGAGGGGAAGCCAAAGAGGGCTCCTGTGGTCACGACACAGCAGCACAGCCTTCTTTGACCTGTGATAAGACAGCGGTGACCCTTCCCTGAGCTGCCCTGGAAAATCAAGTGTATTTTTCCAGATCTTTGACCCTGCTTGCAGTGGATGACTGAGAAATTACCTGATGTTTTCCTGCGCTTGTCCTTTTATTTTTCTCATTACAGTGTTGAATTTTATTCTTTCATAATCTCTTGAGGCTACTATAAAAAGAAAGGGCAGCCGTTTCTCATAGCGAGTGCTCAAAAGATAAAGAATTTCTTTTACAGCACTCTCCCACGTCTCATCTTATAAAGCAACAGTATGCACTATGAATAAAACATGAGAGGGATGTCATAGCTAATTCTGATTGCTGATTTATCTCCCTGCCTTCCAAAGACCAAATGCTTTGCTACACTTGCACTGTGCAGTGTAATGCACTGGAGCTTACTTACATTAAACATTTATTTTTGGTCTAGACTCCTGTCTCTTTGCTGACAGTGTTAGAGAAAAAAAAATTCCACTGCCCACCTCACTTTCCCCTCCTCCTTTCCTTTTGTTTGGGATCAACTGCAGTCTCTGGAAGGACATCAGATATCCATGCTAACAGCTTGGGTGCACAAATACAGCACACACATTCAATCATCTTCCATTCGCACCTATTAATACTTTTTGATCTTCTAGTAAGTTACAGTAGCTGCAATGGTCAACTTCATATAATGAGATAAAATATACATTACACTCTGTGTGAATAAAAGGCCATTTTGTATGTACCCTTTTCTTATACAGGGAAGGCTTGTAGATTACTCACAACCTGGCAGTGCTGGTTGTCCCTCTTTCCTTCTGTCAGCATTTGCTTCAGGCGTTGGAAGCCTCTTTCGGTGTTTGTGTGTGTGTGTGTTAGTTTAGGGGAAAGACCATGTCCGTGCCAGGGCAAGTAGTGCAGTACACTTTGGAAACATGCCCATTAGGGAGGGATACAGAACACGTATCAGCAGGTAAGAACTTATTTCCACTTACTGTACATGGATTTATTTAGATAAATGGGACACTTCTGTTACAAGAATCAGGACTAGCATATTTATGACAATGAAAACCGTTGATGCAAACATATCAAAAATATGACATATACAGTAAGTTTGGCTAACAGAGATTCATCATTCTGTGCAAAATATGAATGATGTTTTTTAATTCATGTTTTGTGGCATTTGGTCCAAATAGCCGTTTCTTGTATGTTTAGCAGATAAGGCATCA
The DNA here is from genome assembly GCA_032362345.1 of Sandelia bainsii. NCBI lineage: Eukaryota > Metazoa > Chordata > Actinopteri > Anabantiformes > Anabantidae > Sandelia > Sandelia bainsii. Next base: position 16,083,783 of record JAUMHL010000029.1, read on the forward strand.
CTCCCAGCATTTCAAATATTTGATTTTCAGATTGACTATTTACAGAGCTGTTGCACTGTTCTGGCTGATAAATTTTACATACATGCATGTTTTTGGGGGCTTTGTAAAATTTATTGAATGATGACTCAAATACATACTGTATAATAATAATATCAAAACGTAAGATGAAGAGGTGTCCTCATTTGTAAAGAATACGGTGGCGCAGTAGGTGTGGCAGTCGGCAATTGCTGACTGTCTCTGAACCCCAGGGTTGGTGGTTTGCATCCCAGTCCCTCCCTAGGGTCAGTCCCCTGCCTGTTGGGGAGAGTTTGCCTCAGGAAGGGCATCTGGCGTAAAATCCTGAGTGATATGCGAGTTGCTGTGGTGACCCTGAAAGGGAGCAGGCAAAAAAACTAAAAATAACTAACTAAAAATACTCTATGTGCCTTTTGTCTCTTGATGCAAATATTTCCTTAAGGGCAAACAAGGTGGAACTGTCGCTTCTCATTCAGTGTTTCACCTTGCTTCAAGGCATATAGTTAAAATCATTCTCTCTGCCCACCTGAACCATGTTAAAAACATGCAATGCAATAGTGTTGCATTGCACTGGAGATAAAAAGTTAAAATAAATTAATGTGACTAAGCATAAAAGAAAAGTTTTTGTGGGCCATCCAGCCAGTGAAGATTTGGTTTCCCAAATAATAATAATAATTGATATGTTATTAATTCTTGTGTAACAGACAGATGCATCTTAGGTACTAAGGGTTCAGGGTTCAGTGTCTTGTCCAGGGACACAACACGTGGCAAGGAATCGGGGGGGCCGGGTGTCAAACCACCAACCCTGGGGTTCATAGACAACTGCCCTACCAACTGAGCTGCAGTCACCCAATTTGATTATATTACTATTTGTGGAAAGTGGTTTCCATGAAAGGCAGAAGATGAGATGCATCCATTTATCGTATGATGTAACATGATTATCAGTCGTTTGAATCAACACTGTCCTGATTTTGAGAGATTAGAATTTAGGACATCAGCGTGCAGCTTCCATTTTCAACTGTGATACGAAACAGATTGCTGCGTTACCCACGCCAACTAATCAGAGATAGAGAACAAGGGATTAGGGTGAAAGAAAGAGTATTTGAGGTGAGATGGAGAAGCAGATGGCACAAGCTGAGAAGAGGACAGAGCCAGTGTGTACATACAGCAGCAGCATCGTCTCTCACAGAAATGAGACTCAATGGAAACCCTGTACTTGCAGCAATAGGAGTAGTTTAGGGAGGATTACATTATGCAATCTAACACCTGGGTGCACCTGTAGTGCATAGAATTTGCTACATATTGACAAAGTACAATATTAAAGATAATATTCACTCATAAAATGCATTATTCATGAGTTACATACACAAAATAATAACAAGGGCATCTGTGTCAGTACATAATTTATCTTCTTTGTTTTGTTTTTGTCAATCTTATACATATTTTATTCCATATCAGGCCAAAAAGAAGAAGGCAGATGATGTAGAAAGTCAAAATTAGCCGTCCAACCCCACTGACTCCTCTTCCTATCTAACGCCTGAGAGAGGAACTGAAAAAGAAACATTTAAACAAAATAAAGAGACCCTAAAAAGTCAACTAACACGCCATGTTCTGTCTCTTACTGCCAAGTGGCTTTTATTGTCGGGCTTACATAGTCTGTCCAGGTCTCTGTGCTGAACATTCAAGTGTCTGTTCTCAGGGATGAATGTAGTTAAAGGTTCTTCCAGTTTTCACAGAGAGGGAAAAACTGTTTATGATTGCAAAGAATAGTTAGGTTTTAAAATATTTAAATATCTTCAAAATGTGATTGAATAGAGTTGTATGAAGACAGATGTTGGATCACATTGCTCAATCCTGTGTTCCCTAACTTTAGCAGCCAACACATCACAAATACCTGGTCCTAGAACAGTTGTTCAAATTCCTTTCCACCGCCTGTTTGTGACAGACATTTGTGCTCACAGAGCTGCTGTCCAAGAGGTGGGGCCACTAAGACCACATCAACCAATCACAGTGAGGGGTGGAAATGCGCTTCTACCCGGCAACAGACCTAGAGGGTCTTTCATTGCTCAGCTGGACTCAGGTGGGCTGACAGAACAGCCTTAGGTTTTAGAGTCTGGCCCTGACTCACAAACACAACACTATGTCACAGCATTCACAGCATTCAGCATGAATGCATGAATGCTGTGACAGAGTCTCAAGGAGGAAAAGCTTGTCTCACTCTCAAAACACTTTCTCTAAATGTATAAAAAGTGTAAGATTTGATTGGAGCAGTCAAGGTTATGTGTGTTTTGTGTTTGCTGTGTTTACACAGCAAAGAGGGGAAGAAGAAAATGAAGCAGCATAAGTGCACATTGTAGTAAATAAGGGACAGTTATTGAAAATGTCAGGAAGGTAAAAGAGAGAGAGAGAGAGAGATGTAGTGTTTGCACAAGCAGTTTTTCTCTCCAAGAGGCCCTGCAGTGCATTTTTAGGAACTTGGCAGATAGACCAGCAGAGTGAGTGAAACATTAACCTTTGTTAACGCCAAAAGAACTGCCGCTCGATCCAAGATAAGGGGAGATCTCAATAGTCTCAAATAAATTGTGGGTGTTGAAATCAGGTGGTGGGCTGTTGAAAATCTAGAAATAACCATCTTTTTGTTAGCTTTTATCACCAGTTTGCTCAGTCTTCCCTTCATATCCCTTATCAAGAGTCCCAGCAGCCCAAAGCCCCCTTTGGTATAATCTTATCACTGCTTCAGGGTTTCAATTATGAGTCTGAACTTTTACACTGTGCTCACTTTTTTAAAAACATGCTCAAATTAAAGTAGGTTGTAATCCATGCAGAACACTTTGTCCTTGAAAATATGGCTCATATACTGTGTACGCCAGCATATTAACTCCTGAACCATTTGTTTCTGGTGTTGACACCTCTCTTAATGCTGAAACTGTAAATCACTGAGTGAGGGTGACAGCGGTGACATTACCAATTCATGCAATAACGAAGATTGCTGAGCACACACTAAGAAAATACAATCCACACATTACACATTTTGTAAATTATGCTTTTTTTTCTAGCTTTCACACTCTTGCACAATTCTACTGTAAGTGATGCAATAACACTTAATCAACACCCAGTTTTTTTTAAAGGAGTATCATTAGTCTAAAAAGAAACAGTGTATTTACAAGAAACCTGTACTCAGATTTGTTTTAATGTAGCCACAAAGTTAAAGCTTTTTCACTTTGTTGTCTCAGCAAGAATGTCAGTACTCTCACAGAGTAACTACTTTATCAATCAGTGACACTTAGTCACACTCTGTGAAGCAGATACGAACAGGAATACAAGGATAGGAAAGAGTAGGAGAGCAGTGTTGCTTTGTTGTGCTCTGTAGATAAATTACATCAAGTACTTAATCACATTTAGACTTCAGAGAATGATGGACGTGCCTGTGAATCAAGAAGAAACACTGAATTTCAGTCTTCCGTCCCCAAGATACTTCAAGGGACACAGTGAACTACATTTTAATTTTACAGATATTCTTCTACAGCAATATTTTATTATATGTGCTTAGAGTTGTATTCATTGCACTGGTGCAAAATATTTGCCACTTAGCTTATTGCTGCAATAGTAACTGGTTGGTAGTAACATGCTCATGCTACACCTTCTCAACAAATCTTCCGAAGTAGATGGCAAAATATTATTTTTGTCTACACAGAACACAAGATGGAAATGTTTCCGATTCAGAAGCATTCAGTACATTCAAAACTGATAGGGCAAGGAAGGTAGGGGAGAATTACAGCCAGAGGAGTCACATTCAACACTGTGGCCAGGCTGACAAAGAGTCATAGCTCTGTTGCACCTAGTATTCCTCTGCATCACAGCAGTAATGACTTTA
>JAUMHL010000029.1:16087771-16117588 GCA_032362345.1 Sandelia bainsii
TATGTAAAGTGCCTTGAGATGATTTTTGTTATGATTTGGCGCTATACAAATAAAGATGAATTGAATTGAATTGAATTCAACAGCATTTGTAGATAAGCACTACAATAACTCAGCAGCTAAAAAAATACATGAGCAGTGTACCTGAATTCTGTAGTTGGTTTGATCAAAAAGAAGTGTAGACAGGCACAGTGTGCATGAAAGAAATACCAGAGATACCAGGCAGGGCTCTAACTTTGTAGTAGCAGCCCTGTGAGGAGCCCAACATTAATTGGACAACAATATAACTTCACAATGCTCAAATGAGTGGTGTGATGTCTTTGCCAAACTTGTAAAGCTTTGTCCCCTCATTTATGGAAATGAGAACATTGAGAACATAGTTTATGTCCTCCAATTATTTATTTAGAACAAAAAAGTCCATTTGTGCCTTTCACCCAGTAGCAGCTGGGATTGGCTCCAGCAACCCTGCGACCTTTGTGTCTTACCCTTACGAAAAAGGAGGATATTCAGGTATACTATTGGTGTACTTTTTTAAAACTAAAAATAAGAAAGCATACTTTTAGATTACTTTTTATGTACTTTCATAGATAGACAAAATTACATTTAAGTATACATGGAATATGCTGACAAATATACAGAAAGGTATAAGTACATTTGGCATGTACTTGGACTTATACTTAAGTATATTTGAAGTATACTAACAAGTACAAAAAAATACCCAGCATGCATTTCAGCAGTGTGACTGTGTAAACAAACAACTATGAAACAAATAAGTGATGTTGAATTAAGAATTTGGTGGATAATTGTTTTTTTTTAAATATAATCTTATAACCATTATAGACGTTATACATAGTTGTTTCCAACTATGATATTCACAGAAGCATTGTGATATTTGTGATGTCATACAACTGCCTGGTGGCTTGAGAAATATTTATGTTATATGTAAAAGTAAAATGCACATTTTAACTATACTCCAGTAAACTAACAGTACACCTGTAAGTTCAGTATCTGTATTTAGAAGTACACTTTTATAAACTAAAGTATACTAGTAGTACATCCATACTTAACTAAAAGTAGAAGTTTATTTTTAGTATACTTAAAGTGTGCTTATATAAACTAAAAAGTGGGCAAATTTAGTCCCAAGAAGTATTGAAAAGGTATAAGTATACTACAAGTACATTGCCATTATTGTGCTTACTACATGAACTATACTTAGGAAGTATACTTGAAGAAACAAACAAGTAAGGGAAGTTCAGTAATAAAACAAGTCCCGCCCTGTCTAAGGTGAATTCAAAGACTCTTTTATGTGAACAGGGAAGCCAGAGACTTTTTTCCTCCTTTTCCAAACACACCAAAGACCTGAGTTTTAGCGTGATCCTACACACGCAGAATATTTCAGTAGACAGGATGTGTGCTTAAGGGTCACTTCCTTAAATGTGTGTCCTTGATTTGTGCCTGCATCAGTTCAAAGTTCCAATTGTGCACTTAGAAAAAGGCCACTGAGATAACTGGCAGGTCAAAAAAATCAAATTTGTTTTTTCTTTAGCATGTGTCATCTTCCTTGTTATCTGTCATTACTGGCCATTAAAAGATAACAAGGGCAAGATATTAGATTCCCCGTGGGGTACATCTGACTCAAGCACTGAAAGCATCTTTCTGCTGGCTAAACCCCAGAGGAGAAGGGGCAAAGTCTGGGCATGTTCACTGACTTGTTATTAGGATAATATAGTCAGCAAACAATTTGTGTCTCCCTCTAGCATGTGTGTAGGTCAGAAATAAGGAGAAGGATGAAGGATAGTGTCAATAGCTGCAGCATGACTCAAGGAGATGATTGAAATTAGTTCAACCATGTGATGCTGCATTATACATTAAGTCAGCATTGACACCTCGGAGCTTTAAACTCACATATCTTACATGTCAGTTTGATTTGAGACATCTGTTACTACTGCCGTCACTGTAACAGGAACATTTCTCTGTGACACTGAAAAACACAGTGTGTGAGTCTTTTTAGAGTTCACGTGTCTCTGAGTAAAAGCATAACCAGAATTTATCTAAAAGAGCCAGTGTCACTGAAGATGGTGAATGTCTATCTTCATTACAGTGAATGAAGAAAGGATTTTTGGCTACTTATTCAAGCACAGTCTCATTTACTATTCAGTGGATCTCTGTGGTTTACATAACAAATGGCAGCTTGTTATCAGGGAATGGCAGTCAAGTGTAATGTGTGAATTTTTCAGAATAGCGTTCAAAATCTAAAAGAAAATGCAATTGCTTCCACATTAGAGTGGCTGTGCTAACAAAAATAAACTGATCTTGCTTACAGGGTTTGTTAAAAAAGAGAGACTGCTGCAAGATCCATAGTTTTTTCCCCCGAAGCTTTTCCCTCTTTCGCGTCATCTAAAACAAATTCAAGTGCAGTGCAGTGGCTGTTTGAGAAAACCTGGCACAGCGGGGTCAGGATTGAGGGCGCTCCTCATGTGCCTTGTTGGCACTTTAACAAAGCAGGAAAGTGGCCTGCAATTGCAGTGTGCTGTCTGACGCCTCAACGTATTGATTATATGTTCACAATTCTGTGGACAACTGTGACTAAGCTTTTTTCTCACAACCACCATGCTGGACCAACTCGCTGTTCAGCTTCTGTGCCCATGACCACGCTGTCCTCACACTTATTGTAGGTTCTTTCTTTTGCCATAGTGACAATGCAGGCCATACAGGGGATAATCATCACTCAGGGCAAATGCTGTTGACACTACTGCTATTCACTGTGGGAACAAAGTACATAGAAGATTAATTTTCTAGTGAAGGGATGATGGAAAAGTGTAATAAAGTCTGGAAAGGCTTAAGGGAGCCACGTTGTACATCTTGTGTCACACATGCAAACACTCATGCAGGCACACATGTACACATGGAGTAATGAAACACACTTGGGAGCCAGCAGCAGCGCACCACAGGATTTCTCATCCTTATTTAATGGGGTCGTTAGTGCGTCCTTGGAGACAAGGTGGACTGTGATGTAATAAGTGATCTGGCCAGGCCAAGGTGATAAATGAAATAATCTCCAGAATGAATGACACTGTGAATCTATGACGCTACACCAGAGGTAAGCTCATTGGACTCCAAGTATTCTCCAAGAATCCTAGTTTCATTATTTGGCATGTACTACTGTGTGTGTGTGTGTGTGTGTGTGTGTGTGTGTGTGTGTAGCAATTAAACTTTGTACTTTGTGGCTTTTTTTAACAAAAGAACGCTGTAAAGATGTCCTTCAGAGGCTGCACTATATTTTCTGTAATTTTGCTTTACACCACTAAAATCAACACATTTAAAAATATATTTTTTTGTGTTTATGCATGATTAGTGCCCTTTTTTCACATTTCACAGTATAGTCAATGACTATCAAAAGCTAGTATCAATCAGAAATTAACATTGTTTTGTTCAAATTATCTGGTAAATCACACTAATACAACATATGAAGCTGGAGATTTTTTTTCTATATAGATATACATACTCTGTACTGTATTACATTGCAATTAGTCAGTACTGCTTATTGTATGATGATGGTGTTAGTGCGCAACAGAAAACCCTCAATGGAGGTGCACATTCAGTAACATATAACAAATGATTGGTGGATCAGGAGCTGTTTTCATAGTGAATAAGTATGTTTACTTTCAAAATAATTTCAAAATACTACAAAATATTAAAACGGGAAAAATATGACAGTTGTTATTTTGTTTAAATAAATTAGTTTATTAGCAGGATATTAAACATATTTGGACTCTTGTGTTTAATATTTTAACTGAAATCAGTAAGGATAAGAGAACAGATATGACACAGATGGACAAAAATCAAATGATTGGTGCAGAAAAAACAAATGTTAGGAACACAAGACAGAATTATCTGTATACCATTTCTAGCAAGTACAGAGTATTAGGCCAGAGTATTGTCTAACTATCTCCTTATTATTTTTGGGATGTCATTCTACTGTAGCAGAGTCAAGGAGAAGGATAATCCTAGAATGTGGAGTTGCAGCTCACCAAGTCACCCCAAGAGAGGAAGAAGTAAGTGCTTGAGAGCAGGAAAAGGAGTGTAAGGTTGGCCTGTTGAGCAGCAGGACTATATTGAAACTCCCTTAGCAGCTTTGTGCACCAGCACTCAGAATATCAGATGAGTCTTTGACAAGCAGCCAGTAGATGAAGTATAGCAGGGTCCACTTTGGCCTGCACACTCGAGGCTGGCTGCAGCATTCTGGATGAGCTGTGGGGGCCGAAGTCATGAAATAAAAAAATAATAAAACAGAGAGAAGGTAGGCAGAATCACTAATGGAAAACGGGATGACTGAAATATATGAAAATATATATCAATTGATGTTCCCTATGTATCAGGAAAAGTGTAATAGAAGTTTGTAATTCAGCCTGTTTGGTCAAATAAAATATTGCTTTCAACAGCGAGCAGTGAGACAATTTCAGTAATATATGTGACAGCATACTGTACGAGATACAAGTGATGGTTCCTCAAATGGGAGGAAGCTTTTTATTATATCCTGGAAAAGGTAAGACATATTTATTACTCCAATTATGCTACAATAGCTAGATTTTATTATGTTTTGAAATTAGTTCTCAGACTCTTAAGCTCTTAAGCTCTCTGACAGTTTGTTACAGGAATACTTTACAAAGTCTTTCCAATTGTGTATTCACTGACAGCAGATTCGTAATAACACAGTATATACAGTAAAGAAGTTCATCTGACGCAGTATTATGAGGACTTTGAGTTTCTTATTTCAGTGGTGCATTCCATGTTTTCATTTACTGCATGTCAAGATGTAAACTGAGCCCTGGTTCATCAGTAATGTGAGACTGCGCTGTCAGATCACTAAATGCTACCTTTATTGTTGTCCCTTTTCTAATTTCAAACACTCATATTTCACCTCACGGCTGCTTCACCGCACATATTTTTAGCTCAGATCTCCATTTTGTATTGATCCCATTTGCTCCTGTGTTATTGTGTGGAAGGCCTAGTAAGTCACATTTTTCTAGCCCTCCATTGTCCTCATATTCCTGCCCCCGGGCTATCAAAGCATGGAGAAAAAGGACTATTGACCTTTTTCCTGGGCAGGACATCATGTCGTCATTCTCTTTAAAAAATAAGCCACCAAAGTAGGGACATTTGGCTATTAGACATGTTAAGATCCAGGATGGAATGCCTAATGACATTAAAATTCAGTGTATAAACTCTATGTACATGTTTACTTGTGCATGCACACTTCATGAAGGAAGCCTGTTGGTCAGGATTCAGAACCACACACACACACGTAAACAGGATAATAATGGGATCCAGCAGCTTGTCCACAGGATACAGATATGTAAGAATAGAAACTGCATAATGTTTGCTACTGATTCCCAAAGGCAAAGAGATATCTGGCATCAATTACAATTTTCCTCCTCCCATGTCTGCCTTTTTCCTCTCTCTTGCTCTTCCCCCGCTTCATTGGCCCATTCACATTCCAAGCCGTTCCAGAAAACGCGTGTCATGTGTCAGAGATAGCACTGACTCATAATCATAAAGTCTCCAAGTGGCAGTCCAGTTTACCACAAAACAAACCATGCTGAAATCAAAAACAAAAAGGATCCTCATCGTCTTTTTTGTTTTCATTTCTAGTATCTGACCAGAAACAGCCCTCAGTATGCAGATAATGATTTTTCTATTCGCTCCTCCTCTTGTGTCCCGTCCCCAGTGGCAGCTGCTTGTGCTCTGCAGTATTTGTATACATGCTGATTATTCACAACAACCTATCCACCAGTGACCTCTCCTCCACTGGCTGGCTTGCTTGTTACCTTTCATCACTGTCTTCTCCTTCCACATCCACGATCCAAGTTTTTATGCACAAAAGAACAAGTTTAAATGCTCCGTGCATGAATCTTCACTTCTAGGGCACTAGCTCTGAACAAGGAGACCATTGAGCAGTGTGGTAAGAGGAGGGGCAGCTGGGCAGCCCTGGCATTCAGTCTGGCATTTGACAGAGGGCTGATCAAAGGTTGTGAAACTCTGTCTGAAACACAGGCTGCAGAATGGGCCATAATGGGTAATATGCATGGCTGAACTCAAATGGGAATGTGTAATGTCAGGACTGTTTTGAGTACTGAACAACACAGTGTTCATCACTTGTTTTCTAATGTGACTATAATTGGATAACAGAGATACACACTGTTAATGGATACAGTGAAGTTGTTTCTTCTCCATACCATTTAGGTGTCGTGACTTCTGTTGTATAATCCAAAGGCATTACACTGCAACAACACAACTTTAAATTTACCGTTGCGTGTGAGAAATATATTTTTCTGCAACTGCATAAAAATACAAATCAGGTTTCTATAACTAGATTTTAAATTATGTTCACATGACCCTTGGCTGACCACCACCTCAATTTTCTGTCTGTGTGTGTTCAGATTCCTCTCTCTGTTTATATCATGCTGTGTTGCTCCCCTGTGCCTTCTCTTTCTCTGCTTTCTTGTTTTGTGCTGCTGTTGCCATTTCCCCTAATTGTTCCTCTGTTTGCTTGCTATCCTAATTGCTTCAATCAGATCTTTATTTTTTATGTTTCATCCTGTAATGATTTACGTACTCCACAGACAGAACAAACGCATTAGGAGTAATGTGGGTTGAGACCCAATAATTGTAACCAGGTTAGTATATGTCCTCTATTATATAAGAGATGAGCAGGATTTGACCATGGCCACTGAGACCTGACCTCTGAATGACCACTTTGAGGTCACCATAAAAAACAAAACAAAACAACAAAAACAATGAAATAATTTGTTCGTATAAATAAAACATGGTAACATATTTCCTCACAGTCTCACACCTTACACTGCTCGAGCCAACACAACATGTAATCCATATGTTCTCCTGATAGAATCAGCACAGCCAGGCGCAAAGGAGGGGTGAGGGAGAGTGGCCGTTTCTCCTGATAGCGCACTCTAAAAATAAATCTGTGCCCTTACATAATGACCGAGTCAGTGTGAGAGCAAGAGTGATGAATGCCAGCAGGTCATCGCTGCTACACTGCTACAGCGGGACGTGAAACACAAGAGCAGGTCCAGTCCCGAAAGTCTGTTTTGATTTAACAAAATGTAAGAAAATAAAAAATAAGGATTTTGTAAGTAAGGCTTATCTATCTGATGATGGTTACGTAAAGTCCTTGAGTTGACCACCATGCCATAAATATGTGCCTGTCACAATAGTGTGAGACAGTTTCTCCAGCCAGATGAGTGTTTAATACAAGTGTTTGGTTAAGTAACACATATTTATCATATAAACTTCCAGTTTAGCTGATTAATACATTTGCTTTATTTGTAGGTTTCGTATTTATTTATATCTGCTCTGATTTATAATCATTGCTTTCTTTGAGCGCCATTTCCTGGTTGAAGATAATACTCTCATGAACATGTGCACATGAATGCCCCTTCCTCCACTAGGTGTTGGAAATTTGGACTATGCCATGTGGGATAGGGGTATTTTGTTTTTCTTCTAATAAAATTAACTATAGCCTAAATAATATGTTGTAGAGACATTTTAAATCATTAAGCAAGTTAACGTTAGCAAAAATTTTAATGGCTTTTATTGCCTGTATGAGTTTGTTTACTAAGGCTCATTTAAAGCTGAGTAATAGTTTGTTAGTAAGATTCTTGTGGTTTTTTGTTTATGCGTGAAGATGAAGAAACAGTAAAATAATTCAGAGCCCTGAGCCATAGCTGTATTTATATGATTATATTAGCTCCTCCAACTCTCTTAGAACTGCTTGCGCAAAACCTGAGCAAATAGGGTTATAAGCTTTAGTCCAGCAAAAGGCCACAAAACATTCCCACATGTACAGAGGTACAGAGGCATGTGATGTCACGTAAAGCACAAACAACAGTAAAAACCAAACTTTCCATGCTGTCATACATAATTTGTGTTGCTATATATATGCAAACATCCAAACTAATTGCAAAGGGCAGAGCACAGCCCTTGAAATATCCACCGTGTCCTTCTCTCTGTTTTCTGGCCTTTCCCCCAGACAGTGCACTGTCACCGTCTTCCAGAGAGAACAGGAGGGGATGGCTATGGAGATGTGAATCGGGATCAAGTTCCTGATGTTGAACATCATCATCAAATGTCTGACTTCAGTTTTAAGCTCAAACAGTACCTCTGTATATGCCCCCTCCCTTTTCCCTCTCATTGCTTTTCTGCAGTGTTCACCACTGTTGAGGCCTTCATCAATCACTGCTACCTATCTATCTCATCCATCTCAGAGGTCGCTGTCCTCTAACTCATCTCTCTTTCATAAATCAACAGACAAATGCATACCAAACAGCAGCTGTCTTTCTTTTATTTTTGGTCCTCCTCCCTCTTCTTTTGAAAAGAACCCTTAAATAAAATGAGCAGAGTGACCACCTGTGTGAGCTGTTTGTGGATGAAATGAGGCTGTAGATGATGTGAGAGAAAACATAAAGACCTAGAGTATTTCAGCATTTACCTTATGGCAATAACACAGGTTTCCTACGTCGCCCTCTCTCAGAAATTGGGTCACTCTGTATGTAACCTTGCCTGTATGTTTGCAGGAGCACGTAATGGAGCGACAGACAGATAGAATGGCACTTTCACTCTGAAGAGATTTAAAGGATCAAAGAGGGTGCAAGAAAAGAGGAGAGGGGGACCGTGAGAATAGTTACCATGGTGACCATGACATCACCAGAGGCTGTTGCGCTCTACCTCAGTGGGAGTTGTGTTTGTGAGGAAGTGAAGGCAAACAACTTAAGGGACACATCTTTGGCTCTCGAAACTCCTGGACATTGAGGACAATTGGGAAAATTAAGCTTTTTCTCTTCTTCTGCCTCTGTCTTTCCTCTGCATCTCTCTGCCGTGGGTGATTGTAGTAACAGATCTGTGTTATGTCAACACACTAATAACACTGTATAGTTTGTGGAGGTGAATTGCATGTTCCACTCAGCTCAGTTATTTTTAAATTAAGTTATTACTCTGAGCAACAAAGAGAGAGGAGAAGAGAAGGAGAAACCATGCAATGTGCACATCCTGCATTACCGTTGCATTATCAAGGCTTTTCATTCACTGCATTTTTCTCACTAGAAGTAAACAAAATATTAGAAACTAAGCTCTCAGTATAATATAAATATATAATATATACTGCAAAGTAAAACCACCAAAATCTACATAAATTTAAGCATATCTCTGAAAACTGAACACCCTTATGAAAACAGTTATATTGCAGGGCTGTTGTATTACATTATAGCTTGGTCTACCAAATAAAATGGTAACTCAAATAAAAGCAAGGCTAGAGTTGCTGATTGCAAGGAGCAATACTGAGCCAACTTTTCTGAGAAAGGTTTCACATTTGTTGTTAAGGCTGGGTAATTTTTGACCTAGAAAAAAATCCTGTTGTGTGAGTCTCCAAGAAGGAGCAGAAGCAATACACATGCATACATACCTGTATACATCACACGCAGGTAAGCATTAACACAGCATGTAGTCAGACACCTGCAGACTCAAAAACAAAAAACAAATGCACAATACAAGACTTGTGTACACAGCACCTTTGATGATGTGTCTTTTTGATTCTATTCATTTTGCCCCACAGATGGTAATTACAGCCATTTTTTCCTCACTGCTGGGCACCTATTCACTTGGTAGAGGTAGGTTGGAGTTGCTTTTGAATATCTGACCTGAGCAGGGATGTGGATTTGAATTGACAATTGTTTGAAAGGCCTTCCAGCTCAGGCTTTGTGTGCTGCTTTGGAGATTTGTGCACAGCTTTGTTCATACAGATGTCCAGGAATGGCAGAATTTAAGTAACTTTAAGCTAATGATAATGTAATACAGTATACGATAAACCAAGCTATCAAGCTTTCAGTATATTTGCATGTTGTCCCAGTTGGAAAGACTTTCCTAAAGGAGCTCCAGTAACTTATGTTTGAAAGATGGACAGGAGGCTCTAGACTGCACACAGATGATGCAGAGTGTGTCTGTGACATGGACAGATTACCTGCCAGTGTGCTTCGGTGTATGATGGGGTATTCCAGCATATTCAGCCTTCAAAGGTCCTAAAATGTATCTTTGATGTCAGTGTTCCTCAAATGCACTTAATCTGACTTTCCAATTCCTCAGAAACAAAGACGTTAGTTGCACGCACACCTTCTCCAACAGCAGTTTCTCCCCAAAAATATCCTCTCAGTGTGTGTATGTGATGGGCCAAATATGAGGACAAGAGGCACAATGTGGCTGATACTACATGTGTTCACTCAGGATCAAAGGGTTTTTGTAAGTGATTGGGTGAGGCAGGCACCACCTCTGGACTATGAAGTGAATTTCAGTAAACTTCTGAGTGTGAATGTCTCAGCTGGATGCTTCCTTTTAGGAAGGGCAGAGTGGAAGGGCATTGTTTGGTGAGACCTCTTTGTTGGCAGTTCAGCCTTGCAACACTACAGCAAAGTAAACAAAGAGTTTGATGGATGGAGGCATTTTGCGAGGTGCAAAAAGTGTGAAGGATTTGAAAGGTGGAGGGGAATTGGTTGGTCTATTTTGGAACTGTTTTGTGCCAAAGTTTTTCGTTGTTGTCTTTTTAAGTCTGAATTGGTAGCAGTTCATCAAAGCATACGTTACATGTACATGTACATGTTACATTTTTGCTCACACTGTGTATTTTATTGTGCAACTGCAACAGAAGATTAGAGTGTGAAGTGATGAAAAGTTCAAAAGCTTTTTTTTTGTATTTGTAAGCCTTCTCTGTCGCCAGATGGAACTGAAAACAAAATCTGACAAATTGCCTCAAGTGACATCATTTGAGTCAGCATCAGTTGAATCTGAAAACTGAAAAAGAAAAATAACTCCAGGGGTGTGGGGTTTGAAATATCTGAGCTAACAGACCTCTGTAGCCTGCTTCTCGTCTGTGCCTGAGGCTAGTGGCTCAATTCTACTTAAGGCTGTGTTCAGACAGAGTTCCGCCATGTGTGAAAAAACATAGCCTTTCTCATTCATTTCAAAGAGGGAGTGCTTTTAATGAAGCCTTGACTGGCACCACATGGGGCTCTGGCAAAACAACCCTGCCTCTAGCTGAGAATAATCTGGATCTGAACATGCAAGCACCCATTCCTGGTGGATTTTTTTTTAGATAATTTTTTGGCATTTTAGCCTTTGCTAGATAATTGACAATGAAGAGGCAGACAGGAAATATGGGTCCCCAGCTAGACTTGAACCTACAGGGACTCACACAGTTATGTGGCATTCACAGTAATCCTTCAGCTCCCAGGTGGATAGTTTTTTTTAAATTGAACGCTGTATCTGCTGTTTACCACGAGACTGTCACCGATGACTATGTGAAATAACACAACCCCACAAACCTCTTTCCCCACAGCAAAGTGTGTTGCTTTACTGTAAGAGACTGCACTAAAATTTCTAATGGAAGTCTCGGTCTCACCTCATTTAACTCACCTGTTTGTCCAACCAAACCGGCATCTGCTGAATTGCATTGTGGGTAAATAGATTCCAGGTGTGGACAAGGAGGAGGAATGAGGGGAACAAGAAAGATGGAAAAATTGTTCTAAGTGAGTCTGATGGTGTTATAGTAATGCAGTATTTGATTGGTGAATTACTCTTTTAATGTTGCAGATTTGGTGGAAACAACTGCAATTTCTTTATTCATTGTATCTCCTTTATGTGAAATTCAAACATCCATATTCACATCCACACAATGAATTATCCAAGCTGCTGTCTATTACAATCTAGTTCTGTTTGCCTGAATTCTGACTCGCCTTTATGGCCAGTTAGTTTGCCATCTGATATCGGTTCACCTCACTGACTGCACAGGACAGAAGCTAAATAGAGGAAAGTTTAATATGCGTTCACTCATATTAGGTATGCACGAGCCACTGCCTGATACCAAATCAGTTTCCAAAACAGGTACAACCATTAGTTGTTAGGAGTCACAATCTGATATCAGTGTGTGTCTGTGTGTGCGTGCATGTTATAATGTTTGCATGTAAGTCACTGATAAGGCAGTAGATTTAACATAGACCTGTTGCCTCACACATACTTACACACCTGCTGTGTTGAATCGAGAAAGGAGGATGTCAGGAAACATTGCAGCAGAGTTTATGGACTGTGAATGTGGAACATTGTGTCTGCTTCAACTGCACTGCAGGGCAAAGTATTTGTAGGTCCCCAGCCTGAGATAAAGACCCATACATAACCAAAGCTACATTTTCCCACCAAATGTTTCTTTCTAATGAAATATAATAAATATATTTGTTTAGCAATAAGAAGATTTTGGTACTAATTAATTTATATGGGATCCACATATACACAAAGAGTATGTACTGTATCTATTTAAATTTCGCTTCTACTTGGGGAAAACAGGTATTTTATCACAAAGCCTATTTTTTTAAAGCAGTGTTGGCTGATTTATGAAAAATTCGGAGGTACAGAAGACAGCAGTCATTGTATGTTTGTTCAGAATAATTTTAACACGCTGACTCTATATTGCAAGACACTTATCCCAAACATTCTGTGATATAAAGAGATGCCTTGTGGCTTGTTTTGCCATAGGTCGTTCTACCATCTTATATTTTGGAACCCGAGAGCATCTGTGTCAGATGACATCCAGGCAGACTCTCTTAATCTCATTCTATGGCTGTGTAACTGTGGTTTAGGCCCAGAGCTAAAACAACAGGGAAATCAGGGGTCAGCCATCAGTCAGTGTGTTGATGATGTGGATGCACTGTGGAACATGAATCAATAGAACAACTCTTATCTGTATGAATAATATGATAAAATCATACATTATTTTGATGAAAGTTAATGGGATTCATGAATGAATGAATGCAGAATCAGAGAGATGCTACAGCTTTTAATAAAAAGCAGCTTGTTTTCAGTATTTGTGCTGTATTTCTCTGTTGGTACACAGTGTCCTGAGCCTGAAATAGCCAGGTCAAAAAAAGTAGTAATTTCTTATCAACAGTGAATAAAAAAATTTCCTATGCCTGGTTTGGCCATACACGATGCAACAAACATTACACACATTAAAAAGTGGTCTGTTTACACTTGAAAGTGCTGTTATTCTTGGATCAGCACTTGATTAAGGTGGTAAATAATTCAGTGATGTGTGTCATCAAAAAATGTAAGGAAACACACTAATGTAATGCAGTATTCACACTCATACACACATGTACATTAATTCTAATAACAAAATTAGCATATTCAGCATACAGTAGGTCTGTAATGAGCAACCACAAGTGCCATGCAAGCAAACTGTGTGACCTTACGAGAAGGGAAGAGAAGACCACTTCGGCCATATACGTCTTTTTACTCGATGGATTCAACCTACCTATTTGAATTACGATTGCATAAGATGAGCTACAAGAGCTACAAGATTTATTTAGGTGCTTGTGACAGGGTGGATGATGATAAGGTGAATAATCTTAAAGAGAAAGCACAACCAGAACATAAAAAAAACAGTATGAGTGGTTTATAAAGCTATTTAAAAAGCAAAATCTCATTTGAAGGTAGATGAAATTTCTGCTGGTGCGTGACCACTTCATCTCCGTCAATTACTCGTGCACAAATAGACTATACTATATACAGATGATTAGTACAGTAGTACAGTATGGATGTGCTTACTTATATAGGCAATGTGAGAGATGTTTCTGTTTGTGGGATTGAATATACAGATTCAACAGTGTTTTTCCAAAGCAATGAATACCTAATAACCTTCCTCTCTCCCTGTATTAAACACAACTGTGGGATTGTTATACTCTTTTTCTTTCTTTCTTTCATCCTCTGTCCTCCTTCTCTGTTGTCTTGCTCTATCTCTCCCCTCATCTATCAGGCACACTTCTTGGCAGACAGCCCCTGCTATTTACTTTTAATTTCTCACTCAGAATCCTAATTGCACACTGTGTCTTTCCATGATCAGTTCTAATCAGAATTATGATTAGTGCATCAGACTCTGCAGCCACCGCCTCCAAACTGCTTGAAGTGTTTTTGTCACAGGCTCTATTGTTGTCGGTAGGTCGTCTCCATTTTGCTGACTGTGCTTTTTGTAAAAAACAAACAAACAAACAAACTTGGATTCAACTGACTCCAACTAACACAATTAATTTGAAATGATCTTTTGTCCCATACACAATACTTGCTTTCATCATTCATCCTTTCATCCTACTTTACCAGCTCTTTCTTAATTTCTTTTCCCTCTAATCTTTCTCTCTCATCATAAGCCCCTTAGAGTCACCAACTGTCCTCTCTGCCTTCCTTCTTCCTTCATATCCTCCCAGCTGTCCTTTGTGCTCCTGTATTTCCCATCTTTCCATTCTTGCACCTCTACACTCTTTCAGCATGGAGACTATTGCTTCTCCAACACCTCAGAGAGTCACACAGAGCCCTAAAATGTGCCCTGATTGATCCAATCAGAAGTTGCAGTGCTATATACAGGCGTGAATGTCCACGCTGAGATGCAATTAATTTCTCAAGTTGCATCTGGAGGTGGTCAAGGACCTAGTGTAATGTCAGTGTAAATATGCCCCTGTGCAAAATCAAGGACTGAAGGAGGTGTTGGTCCAGAAGTGCTGGAATTTTCTGTAGATGCCAAAAATAGAAGAAGCCAAGACCAGATAAGATAAGATAAGATAAGATAAGATAAGATAAACCTTTATTAGTCCCACAAGTGGGAAATTTGCAGATGGTTGTCTGTCCTGTTTTGATTTTGAGCTCAAGTCCTGGTTGACAGAAGTGTGACACCTGTGCTTAACTGCATACTGAGCAGAGAAATTAAATCCAATCAAGTGGACACTCAAGAGACATCAAAGCCATTTTGCAGTCCAGACTGCAATCTGTCCTAACTCTGTCCAAAAACAATCTGGATATGTTTCAATGCAATGTAATAAAAAATAATACAACTTAAGTGACAGCAACTGACGGAAAGATTCTGCCAAGACCACATTACAAGTCTCAAGAATTTGAGACCTACACTGAACAGAAATGTTGCAGAAGTAAAATAATCATTTAATATATGAATTATGCACATTTCTTTTTGTTTTACAAATAGTATAAATATAAGAGCACTTGTCCCATGTCGTTGTTGAATGCAGATCCACAGCACAGCAAGTTTATACTGTACATTGCTACTGTCAGTAGGTCTAACAGGCTCTGTTTACTATTTAGATCAAGCCTCTCCTGCTGTTTAAAGCGTCATTCAGAGGATGTGGAACACGTACGAGACCACACGTACGAGGACCTCCCACCCCTCCAGTCAGATCCTTACACACAGTGTGGTGTACTGTTTTGTCAAAATAATGGCAGACTCTGCATTAAAAAGTGAGTGGGGAGCGAGAAAAGTGCCAAATTAAAAATGTTCACCAGTCAACATCATGTCAGGCTCTAAATCACATCAAGTGATGTGTCTTGTCACAGTTACAGATGAACCAAAAAACCTTAGTACCTTTTTCCTATCTTTCCATCAACTATCTCATTACTGAATTGATTCTCCATGTCCTTGAGGCACAGGAGATGCCACTCTATCATTTGAGACAGATGCTCAGCTGAGTTATTATATTCACTTCCTCCCTTCCCTTTGAGTGGTGGATGGGGGGAGGAACAAAATCACGAGAAATGCCGAATGAAGTGAATTTGCTTTAAAAAGAAGAAGTCATGTGACAATGCATTCATGAGAACGTACTGTACCAACAGTTATGGGAATAGCGCAGCTGACTCATACTGACCCATTAACTGTGTGTGTGTGTGTATACAAAAGCAGCTGCACGTAACAACACAACATACAGTAGAGGCCACTTATTAAAGCCACAATGCATTTTCAGCTGAGAACTACAAGGTAACAAGATTAGGTACAAATGTTTGTGCTTATGATTATTTACGCAACATAAAACTGAGGAAACGCCATACTATGTATGAAATGCCTTTTCAGAGATAACAGGATGAAAGAAGTTACATAGTCAGAATAAAGATGTTTCCTAATTTATGGTTCTAAATTTGACCATAGATCAATAACGAGCCATTTTACGCAGCTTATACTTTATTATATTAGGATGCTCTTGTGCATTTCAGAGTTGTTTTTCTCTCTGCAGATGGCAAATTGATCTATTGATGTTGCCCCAGTGGGTTGCCATTGGATGAATTATGGAACAGCCTCTATGAGTTAGAAAGGCGACAGTGCTGGAGAAAAGGTACTTACGCTGCTGTCGTGACAACTGATAACATAACCTCTGTTTTTACATAAACAGTGCCATGTAAATCCTCTGTGTGCATGCATGCTGTGTGACTCACTCCAGGCCACTGATGCATGATGTTTAATGGGCTGCCACAGTTCACAGACTGATCCAGAGTAAAGAAAAGGTACAATTTGACATTCCCTGATAACACCATAAAATACTGCGGTAAAAGCTGAGCCACTCATGAAATTTAGCTAATTAGATTTTACATCATGGTGATCGTTTTATGTTTTAGTGGCAGAACAACTGAAACACTGAGTCATTTGAAGGTTACAGAAAAGACCATGTATCTTTTTAGACTGAATAATCAGTATTACTGAATGAAAAGCAGGGGATACTGAGGCACACTACCTTCTGCTGTTTAAGCTTTAGTGCAGCTTCGGTTGCTAATACTAATGCTAAATGATGCTGATGAATTCTAGGTATTGTGTTGTGTGTGTCTTGCTACCATGCCAACAGAGATAACCTAACTGCAGTTTACCACTTTCCCCACTTAATCAATATCTGTATCCCTACTAAGCTAATTAGCCTTTTCATTCTGTGGTCAGTCCACAGAGCAGATTGGATTTGTCAAGGATATCAACTTAGAAGATCCTTTATCTCTGAATGTAGAATCTCTGTAATAATGTATGAATTGTGGGCCTTCTGTTTTTAAGAAATAAATTCACTTTGAAAAAGAACAAAATTATGATTCAATTCCTTCCTTTTACCATTTTCTATCAAAGGCAGGCGAGACTTGTTTGCGCTAGCAAATTATTGTTTTAAAACTAACATGTCTTTATGGAAGTGTCCGTTTGGAATAAATCTCTTCATTTATTTGGGCAGTGCAAAGACAAACTACTCTAAAAGTCCCAATCTCAAAGCCAGTGCTGCACCCACAGTATTCCTTTCCCTTCCTCTCTGTCTCCTCTGCTGCACGTCTCACCTGCTACCTCATTTACTCTTCAAAGGGAGAGCAAAGCATCTGTCTATTACGAGGAGCCCAAAGCACTCTGCAGAGTTGTGTTAAGTAACAACAACCAGTGACGTCAAAGGCTCTCTGTCTGAGCTGGAAAGAGGGAGGGTGAGGGGGTGAAAAAGGGATAAAAGGGAAGGGAGGGAGGGAGGCAGGAGTGGAAGCAGTAGTGTGTGAGAAATCTCTGCTACTTGTGTGTCAGTTGCCCTTCTTTTGTTTGTGTCACTGCTTTTTAACACTGCGTATGAACACCAGAAGCAAATAATTCTTTAATCGCAAGCCTCAAACACTGATATGTCTGTTCCTCCGCTCTCAAAGGCTAATAAATATTGTTCCTTATTTCTAGCAGCTTTTTACTTTTTGTTCAGTGATAGGAGAAAAACGTTTATTATGCTCTGTCCCATGTGTTGCTGAGCATAATTCTGCATATTGTCCTATATGTTCATGTCAGCAGCAAAGGAGGACAGACTCTGCTTATCTTCTGTTGTCAGGGTAAAATCAAGTTTCTCTTTACTGCAGAGAAG
Organism: Sandelia bainsii; assembly: GCA_032362345.1. Classification (NCBI taxonomy): domain Eukaryota; kingdom Metazoa; phylum Chordata; class Actinopteri; order Anabantiformes; family Anabantidae; genus Sandelia; species Sandelia bainsii. The sequence goes on from JAUMHL010000029.1 coordinate 16,105,513, forward strand.
TTAGGTTGAGGTCTTATGACAAATACTGATTATGCAATATGATATTTTTATTGAAGATTACCTTCATTGGGATAATAAATGTAAATGGGTCAGTAAAAATCATCATGTCCCACGCTTTTTTTTTTCCTTCTGTTTATCAAATTCTTAGTGAACGCCTGTATGAAAAGCAGTCTACTACTTCAGTGTAAACAAGCCTCAATACAGCTCAGCTAAGCCCTTGTGAGTCTGATTTTCATAAAACACTGAAAATAAGAAACACTGTTTGATAAATTACTCATTTAACTTGATTTCTCCCTCTTCCCACACTTTCATTCCTAAAGTCTAAGCACAGGCTCTGACTGAAGACTGATTGGGGGATTAGAGATCTTAGGGTGTACCTTCATAAGCACAAGTGACAGAAGCAGCAGCGAGTGGAGGATACATTAGAGGATTACACCCTAAGACAATATAGGAGTCTTAGCATGCCTGATTATGGCTGCTGACCTTGCTCTGTCAGGTGACGGCTGTTTGTTACAACTGCAAACACCACCACACGCAATTTACACTCAACTGAAAAACCATAAGAACCATGAACTAACCATTGAAAGCAGCTACTAGAGAATGCCTATATGGCATGTCCTAGAGGACATGTGACGTTGGATTGCACTGAGTGGTTTACATTAAAATAACCCATAAGGCTTTGCCAGAACTCAGGAAGTCACATTGTTTTAGCAGCCAACTCTCTCTCCCCCATCCACTTCAGCTCTAGGATAGATTGTGTATCTGAATCCATGGGGCAATGTCAAACCGAATAATCTCTCCTCCATTCTGCCCAGACCGAACTGTCTGGGCAGAACTTTCCTTGGGAGCCCTTTCGCACACATTTACAGCTCATAACAAGCACATGACTCTACTTGGCAAAGCTAAGTGCTTGAAGAATGTCTAAAAGTTCACTCTGTCAGTACGGCCATGCACATCAACATCCTGTCTTTTACATTACTGACAGCTGATGACAAAAGTTAGGTTCTCACACACAGAATATTCTGCAATCTATCTATCTATCTAGATATCTATCTATCTATTTATCTATCTATGTGTTTATCTATTATAGAGTCTTTGTTAACAAATATAATCATTAGCAATTTTAATCTCTGTGACAATTACTAACCCCACATTTCATTAGTTATTGTATATAATGGTTCAATTCTCATTGAAACGTCTTTTTTTCCCATAACCATACACACAGCAGTGAAATTTACACACTAACATTGTGCAGCAGTGACTTCATATCATGTACATAAAGCCATGCGTGTTGGTGCGCTTTAAATTTGGCTACAGCGTGCGTTCAGCCGAGCGATGACGTGCGCAGCCTACATCAGTACCTTGGATACGGGCACACCATTCACCGTAGTGCTCCTGCCCCGTTTTAAACCAATCAGCGCATGTGTTTTCTAGATAGCATTCAGCACCACCCACACTGCTGCCAGCTGTATTATTCCGCTGTAGGGAATCTCCTCTCAGGCAACATACATTTGTCATGACTGCTGCATTCTTTCATGGCAGCTCACAAAAACTAAAGGTCCTGTGTGGATATTCTATGATCATAGGGAAGTGTGTGATATCAGTGAGATTATTTTAGTAGTGCACTGTGGGGTGTAAATATGGAAAGGCAATAAAAGTGGAGAGAGGATGTACAGAGTGGTTGAGTATATCGACTAGAAGCACAGTGGAGCTAATTTAGTGTGATAATAATGGGTAGACCAGCCTGTGTTGCTAGGCTGTTTCTTGAATATGGCTGTTTAATCCGTATAACATATATAATAGAACATTTTCAGTATTTATTTCACGGCAGCTTAAACAAATGCAGCATATTTCTTTATATAATATCGTTTCTGTCTTCACAGTTGCCTTTTGCTGTCAGCACAGACCTAGGTTATATCTCTGACGCAAACGCTCATCATAGGCGTCTCCGATTTCACGGAATCATATGTCCCGGATTGACAGCGCACGTCAGCCAATGATAACACGCCTGTGGCTCCAGTTGGAGGGCGGGACTAGAACTCTTGACCAATCCCCGCCGCCCGTATTGTTTTGACCTCTGAAACCGCATCACCGCCTACCTCGTGCCCACGGCGGAGGAAAGCTATAAATAGAGGCATCGCCGTATCAGAAGGGGACGAAGTTGCGAACTCCCGAAAAGGAGGGAGTAATTCTGCAAGCCTGCTGAAAGAGGAAGAAAAACGCAAAACAAGCCTAAAAAACAGTAACCGAAGCTAACCGTAATCGCCAGTCCTCTGAAATCTACATGTACTGGAATACTTTTTTGTATTGTTAATATATTCTATGTGAAGAAAGTATTTCTACTTTTTTTCTATTTGCACTAACTAACGGTACTTCAGAACTACTGAGAATCTTTATTTTTTAAGTAAGTATCCTCAGCCGAATTGCTTCTCTTACTTGTTATGTGCTTAATCTTATTGTGTGTATGTTGTTTGCTGTCGTACTGTAGTTCTATTCATACTTACTAAGCTGATTTGCTGCGTCAGTCCACGAAGTTAGGGAGGGGTGTTTGTGTGTGTGTGTCTGTGTATGATGGGGTCAATGCGCGTAGGCGCGTGCGTGCGATAAAAGTGTGTAATTTATTTGTTTTTGTTTTTTTCATTATCTCAATCCAGAAATTACAACATTTCCACTGAGACTCGACATGCGTCGTGTGTGCCCGTGAACTTCCACTGTAGCCTTCCATACAGTATTGTAATGTATCTTTAATTTATGTCGCTGCTGGTACAGGTTATCACCGTAACAATCCTGCCGTTTATGTGAAATTGAGACAATATTCCAGGTAACTTTGTAAAACCGATAACATGGATTAAGACCTGCAGCCATTTCGTATGTCCGGAATCTCCTGTAGGCTGTTTACGAAGGCAGCTTTATGAGGAAGGCCATATGTTGGCGTTTTCCTATGGAAATTAAGTTGGTCAACTTTTAGATATTTAAAGAGCTGTGTGAGCTCTGCATTTTTCAATTCACAAAAGCGGGGATTATTGTGGCGCAGGCTGTCTTTTGAATTTAAGCTTAAAGTATTTCCATTCTCTTATGTAAAATTGCCAAACATAAGGGTGTAGCCATAGTCTTATGTCGACATTGTTTTTAATCTAGAAAGCGCTCTGACAAGTCGCTGAATGCATAAAACCAGCCACAGTGACACGATTGTCCTCTTTGAAATTCATCCAGATAATTTCATCTCCAACTTGTCCTCCATTTGCCGTTATTGTTATTGTGTTCAGATGATTAAATGCAAAACCTTGCATTAGTTTTCCTGCGTCGTGCTGTAAGGAGACTATCCAGTAGCCTATTATGTAACAGGATTCAGAGTCCTAATGCGAGGTTAATATGTCCAGTGTCTACGTTTTGACATTTACTTAAACGGTATATTCACAATTCGGTGCCAGATTAGCAAGAGAAATTAAGCTTGGTGCCTGAAGCTAGCTGTGCATTGACGTTTTTGCCCATTTTTAAATCGTTGCTATGAAATACTGTTCTATGTATCTGCTGTGTGACTTTCTTAGCCTCTATCTGATCTCACAGCAGTCAGAATTGACAGAAGCTTAGGAGTTAAAGCATACTTCATTGTACTCCACTTATGAAGTCTCCAGTAGTTGTCTCAAGAAGCCAAGATGACTTGAACCAATCTGTTGAGTGTGTATATATATATATTTGCAAATATTTTTGAATGAATGATTAATATATATCTTTAATTGTTGCAGGAAAAAATATCACACCCTGTGGAAGGACCCCACATCTACAAAACCAGCACTTTTTGCTTTTGAACCTGTTTTATCCAAGTTCTGGTTGCTTTTGCCATCCTAACTGGAGAGCAGCTGTGTTGCTAACCACGGATAAACAAAGCAGAACCAGTGGACACATTCAAGGTCAGACACACCTTATCTTCACGCACCAGGTAATCTTCAGCAGATAGCTATGCAGCTTGAAATCCAAGTAGCTCTCAACTTCATCATCTCATACCTGTACAACAAGCTGCCAAGACGGCGGGTCAACATTTTTGGCGAGGAGCTGGAGCGACAGCTCAAGCAGAAATATGAAGGACACTGGTACCCAGACAAGCCATACAAGGGCTCAGGATTCCGATGCATCCATGTGGGGGAGAAGGTAGACCCTGTGGTGGAGAAGGCAGCCAAAGAGAGCGGGCTGGACATCGAGGATGTCCGCAACAACCTGCCCCAGGACCTCAGCGTGTGGATTGACCCCTTCGAGGTGTCCTATCAGATTGGGGAGAAGGGGCCTGTCAAAGTATTGTATGTTGATGACAGCAATGAAACTGGACCTAGTAGTGGGGGGCTTGATCTGGACAAGGAGATAAAGAACAGTTTCAATCCTGATGCACAGGTCTTCATGCCCATCAACGAGCCTGTGAATGGCGCCTCTCCGGGCTCCAGCTCACCCTCTCCTCCTTTCGGCCACTCTGCAGCAGTTAGCCCCACCTTTATGCCCCGCTCCACACAGCCTTTAACCTTCACAACAGCCTCCTTTGCTGCCACCAAGTTTGGTTCCACTAAGATGAAGAGCAGCGGACGCAACAACAATGGCAGCAGTAATGCTGCGAACAAGGTGGCACGTACCTCTCCCACCAACCTGGGCCTGAATGTGAACAGTCTCCTGAAACAGAAAGCCATCTCCACCTCCATGCACTCTCTGTATGGGTTGGGTCTTGGAGCCCAGCAGCAGCACCAGAAGCCCTCAGCCCTGTCCCCCAATGCCAAGGAGTTTGTGTTCCCCAGCCTGCAGGGCCAGGACAGCCAGAGTGCTCTCTTTCCCGGGGACAGCTCACTCAGCCTCAGCCCGCTGCAGTACAGCAACGCCTTTGACATGTTTGCGGCCTATGGTGGCCTTAACGACAAGTCCCTTATGGATGGCTTGAATTTCAGCTTGAACAACATGCAGTATTCTAACCAGCAATTCCAGCCAGTTATGGCCAACTAGTACATGTAAAGGTACTACTTAAGCTACTACATCACACAGAAACGACCAGAGATAATGTGAAAGGTGGGAAACAAACACAAATGCACATTTAGAAAAATTTCAAAAAGTGTAAACAAGAACAGAATGTCAATGATAAAAGAAAAAAGTGACTTGTCAACTGTAAGATCTATGTTACGAGTCTAAGAGCATGAGCCCGAGGGTGAATTACTTTGCCCCCTTGAGTTATACCTTTTTTTTTTTTTAAACAATGAAGCTTGTAGTACAAGATGTCCAAGCTTGGTTACCTAAACTTCAACATGCATCATTGTCATTTCTTTTGCCAACCAAGCACAAAATATTTTTTTTATGTGACTGTTTTAAGATATAAAAAAAGACAAAAAAAACACCACCACAAGTCATGGCCTCTTTCAGTATTTAAACATAACTGGACATCGCCAATTTTTGAAGACATTGGCATAAATAAGTGGGATTTCCTGGTCTTTTTTCTAATTGTATAATTTAATTTAGTACAGAGTTTGTAAAATATCAGAGTATCTATTGTTTCTACGACATGGTATTGCATTTATATCTTTTTACTACTCCAGTGATCTGTGATGGCTGCAGCAACTTTATGTTTTCTTTTTTTATTGAAATTATAAAATGAATCCATCTTAAAAAAAAACATTGACTATTCTAAAGACAGTGTACAGAATATTCCGTAGTGGTGGGATTTAAGATTATTTGCTTTTTTGAAAAACATAAGAGTTGTATTTTCTGTTAAGAGTTTAAAGATTTTTGCTATATTATGGACAAAATGTAATCGTATATTAATTTTGTACCTACATTGTGCAATACTTGATAAAAACAAACGGTATAACAACGTATTCAGAGTCGGTGTCTTACATGTTAAGAGGGACTGATAGTTTATTAAGTTTGTATTAAAAAGTTTGAAAATAATTACACTGGTTCATTTTGTCATTGGTTTTTGTGGTTGAACTGGTTGATACAGGTCTTAAAAGTGAAGATTCTGCATTATTTAGGGATTTCTAACATGTCCAGACAAATCCAGTGCTCTGTCTTGAAGTCAGTACAATCAAGTTTTTCCTAAATACGCTCACATTCATTTTAGGTGACCTTTTTTGCAACATGTGTTTAGCAAGTAGTTCTGATAGTACACTTACAAAAAAATGTTTTTAGCTGATAGATTGAAAGTTTAGTTTATTACTTCAAGAATAAATGCCACAGATTGTCTATAACGTGATATATTACATACTTTAGCACACTTCCTGTCTCTGTTAGCACTCGTGCTAGTACACAGTCCTCACCACAAACCCTCAGCAACATTTGTTCACATTGTGCAGGCTGTGTTAACGGTTGCCCTTGCGACAAGTGTCATTACACATATGGATAGTGGAAGTGTGATTGTGTCAAGCCTGACAACCTCCTGAACTAAACCCTGTTTGCTAACAGGCTGCAAAATCATTTAACACATATCAGAGACATAAACGATACAGAGCATGGACTGAAATCTTGTACTGTAGGCCGAAGCAGTCACAGAAGACACCCTCTCTAAAAATACAGAGCTGCTACTACACCTATAAAATGCCACCATGTTTAGTGGCACAAGAAACAAAATAGCTTTTAGTGAATCTCTCTGCATCAGTAGTCCATCTGACTATGAATGACAGGTTAGGCAGACATCTAAGGTGAAACTCAGCATCTGCTAAGTGATTTTATGCAAGATACAGAATTTCTTATCACCTCTAGGTTGCTGTTGCTCTGTAGTTTGACCTCTCTGTAGAGGGGAGACCACAATAAAAATCCAAACAATCCCCCCTTTAGGGAGTCAGCAGAGTCACTTATCACCTAGAATAATAAAAAGCATCATGCAGTACAGGGAGACTGTATGTAAAACAAGTCAGAGTGTGCAGCTCAGTGCCAAGCTGGTCAGTCACATTTCACCCAGTGTCCCCAAGGATGTGGCCTGTTAATGGATAACTAGCAGTACATTTTTATGGAGGGTAGTAGGAGATCCAACCATGCAATGTAATCCCAATAGAGTATTTTAATACACTGGATAAATATAGTAAAATTCAGAACAATACTCTTAGCCCTTGTTTAGTAAGTTTTTTAAACATACAGCACATCAACTTACTGTTACTTACTACTGACTTACAACTTACTGGTATTATTTGACAACAACCTAAAGGTTTTGGAGAGGGCATTTGGTAGCAATAGCAGCAGAAATAATTGTTAGGTTGATTTTCTAACATGTCTGGACAAGTCCAGGACATGTTAAAGGTAAATCTTCGCTTTTGTAATGATCAATGTATGATTTCAGTCAAAACCTCACACTGCTGCATCAGAGTAATATGTACTTTTTTTGATGATGTGTTTGGGCTTCATATTGAAGTTGAGACCTCTGTGGTGTTATTGCTGTTTCTTTTGATTAGAGGTTATTGGACTGTATCAGCCACCACTGGCTGAGTAAAATCACCCTGGCCCTGCTGGCATATCATGGTCCCTCTGGGGCTGGCTCATCATCACTTGTCTGTGTCCCCTGATACACTTTGGGCTTGATGGACTGTATAAAGTTCAGTGTGTGTGTGTGGATTTATCTCAGCTGCTGATACCGTGAACGTTACAGAGTCCTGTGAAAGTGTGTTTGTTTATCTTTGTCTGTGGCACTGTTTGCGTGCGTGCATGCATGATCATTTGGGGCAATGTCTATGTGAAAGAGGCCATTCTGAAAATACCTTTGATGGATTACGATTTCTTTTTGCACACTTGTTCTACCCAACAAGTCCATTTTATTGATAGATTTCTGTACATTACAACTCTGGACTGTGACTAACCAAGCTAGAGTAGGGGAGGCAGGCTGTATTATTTTTCACAGGGCCAGAATCAATAAGACAGATGAAGTTGAGACCAGTGATGCCCTGCAGTTGTAAATACTCCAGGGATCAACCTAGCAGTACTGAAATATTGCGTTCAAATATGTATATACATAAAAAGTAACAGTGGTCTAATCAAATTTTGTTTGGAATTGTGATGTAGTTAAGTCAAATGTATTTGTTGGACAAAATCGAGGTAAGAGGAAGCTCAGAGTTAGATCCGAATAGCAAAAAGAGACTTAAGAGATACACAAGCTTGATGAAAAGAAGGGGGGTAGAGAAAAGCACTGGTCAGTGTGGCTGGGAGAGAGTGAGAGTGAAGCATTACCAGCACCACTACTGTTGCTAATCCAGTGCCAAATACACCCCCCAGCACCCCAACCCCCCTTCTCCTGTCATAAAAACAGGTGGAGCTCAGCTCAGCTTGGGGTCCCAGCCAGCCGACAGACCTTATGGTAATGTCACCCTCCACAGCAAAAAAATAGTTAATGGCTTTTCAGTCGCTTGCTTTACCCATCACCCCATCTATTTCTGGAAGCATGCTGGAGCTGATTGAGCAATGATAAGCTTGAGGGAATTGTGCTTTCCTCTGAACATTATTTCGCCACACCATATCTGTATTTGACAGGGAAAAGCAGAGGATCTCAACTCAACATAGTAGAATTTACAGTATCTGTTGGTGTTACTGTATCTGTTTTTCTGTCTGCACTCGATGCCTATTTAGAACAGGAAAAAAGTAATGTTTTACAGTAGATGTGTGCAATAAGTATTAGCGATTAGACTTTAAACACCTTGCCTCTAGCACACATCAGTGAGAGAGAGATAACATTTGTTGACGCTTAAGTGAGTATCAAGGGTATTGACACAGTTGCTTTAAACAGTTGCTCACACACCCATTTGGAACACATGAGCTGTTGCTGGTAGGCAGACAAGAAACAGTTTACATTCATTCCAATATAATATTGTGCTTTACTAATACACCCTACAGCTGCAGACAGTCTTGTGCTAATTCAAGCACAGCTATAGAACTTGTGTTCTACAAAAGTTACACACACACATATACACACATATATATATATATATATATATATATATGCATTCCTGTGCATATTTTGGGCACAGTGGGAGTTGTCTTGTTTGCTTTGTATAGTGTAGATATCCCCAGCAGACACTTGTGCGCCCAGCCCTTTAAACTGCAGCTGCTCTTATCTGCAGAAGGAAACCAGAAACAAACACCCTGTTATGGGCCTCCCCTCCTTCCCCACGCCTCTTTGGGTGACATACATTGGTTTCCAGTGCAGTCTGTCATGCTAGTTACAGTTGAGGTGTGGGGACAGAAAGTTATCTATCAAAGTTTAATGCTTGTCTAAATTCAACAATGATAATGCTGTGTGTAGGTTATTTTGCAAAGGCTTTATACGTCAGTGTCTTCTGCCATATCTGGTAGAAATAAAGCTGTATCTCAATGTGTTGTAGCTGAATTGATCTCTGATCAAATTGCTCTACTATTTCAGGATTGATGGCATAGTCAGGCCAGAGTTCTGTTATAGAAAAGCACAACATGTTTGTAGCCTGGATACTTTGCAGCATTATTGTATCATCAATGGCTCTTGTTTGGGGATCACACATATTTTGGGATAAAGGGGAAAATATACTTAACATTAAAACCATCCATGAGTCTGTGAAGATAACCCTCCAACCCCCAACTCGCCTCTGTAGTTGTGAGAAATTTTGTTGCTTTCTACAGTGTCCAAGAGACTTGAATTAGACTCATCTTCTCAAGTGGCGATTAATCAGTGCTGTGCAATCTGTAGATCTGTGGCACTGATGGCGATGGTGGGGAGTCGAAAGTAAGGGGTGGACATCTGCTATTCATCACTTCCTAGTATGTGTATTTGTGTGTTCAAGTGAGAAAGAAAGACGTTATGGCAGCAAAGGAATCTTCTGGTGTCTCTGAGAGGTTTCGTGCTCAGAAGAGCCTGATTTGTGGCCAAGAGAGAGAGGAGCAAGGCCAGGGCTTCCTCAGATACACCAGATAGGAAAATCATGCACACAAACATATAAATCCGTGTATACAAACAGAAAAGAATTTGTGCCTTTTCTCCATGGGTTGAAAAGAATAGCCTAAAGCTATCTAAATGCCAGAGACTGTAGTTCTTCCTAACAACACATTAATATGAAATATTCACTCGACAACCACTTAATCCATATTATCTATAGCCCTTCATGTCTAGGAAGATGCTAAGAAAAAAATAGCTTTTGCTTTGTAAACACCTCTTCTGTCTACTTAGAGTCATGCTGGATTTACCTGATTTATACTGTATCTCAGAATGCTTTGAACACTTCCATTAATAATATTTACACATATTAAAGAAAGAAATCCAGTTACAACTTGCCATGCAGCTTCTAACTCACAGCTCCCGGTTATGAAACATACACTTATTCCTATACTCTTTGTATCTGTCTTTGCAGGCCTAACATATTTTGTCAACAGGGTTCATATATTCTAAAGATGTCATAGAAAACGTTTCCTGTCTGTTTAAAATGTGTGAGGATGGGGTTGTTGGCAAGCACAGCTTACACTCATATGGATCAGTAGGACAGGAAGTCAAAACAATAAAAAGATAAAGCCATCTCTGTATCATTTACTGGCAACGGTGAGTGGCAGTAATAAACATGAATGAGCACTTCTGTGTCACTGACCTTGAGAAGTGCTAGCATGAGGTCAAGTCCAGAGAAAAAATTAGTATGTGTTTTGAGCTGTAAAGAAGAGATAGGTGGTAGATAGACAGCTTAGAGTGGAAAATGGCACACGTGATTGTAAGTAATATCTTGAAAAATTTTTTTTTTTCAGCTATTTACCATGCAGTTGAGAGTTGAGATTACTGGGCCTCTCTTGTCTGATTGAACCTGTTTGGACATCACCAGGAAATGTCTCCACAGCTGGAGCAGCACTGACTGACTCAGGACTCTGGAATTTCAACCATCCTACTAATAAGGCTGCCCAGGACACTCACATACAGGCCTGAACACACACTTCCCTTTCTTAAACATGCACCTACACAATATTACTGCTTTGAAAGCCTACTTTAGGTAAAACAAAATTGAGGCAGTTTCATCAAGTATTTCTATTTCTGCTATTTTACCCTTAAAATTGTATCCATTCTTTTCTTTACTGCTTATCAGAAGTTGGGTCATCAGGGAAGCAGGTTTAGCAAGGTAGTCCAGGTATCCCTTTCTCCAGCCAGGTTTTCTACAAAAACAGACCAGTTTTAGATTAAATACAGTATATATATCTCAAAAAACGGTTTTCAATGGCAAAAACGGTTTTTCAAGACTTGAAAAAGCCCTCTGGAATGGAGGGTGAAACATAGTCAAGGAACTAAAACAAGTCCAGTTGCCATTGAAAACCGTTTTTTGAGATAACCATGACCTGGATGACTGAGAATCTTCACAGATATACAGTATATATAGTTTCTCAAGTGTTATAGGACTGCCCAGGAGACTACCACAAGTTGGATGTGCCCACAAAAATAGAAGGTTGCCTTCCATGGCAGGAGGCATCCTCATCAGCACTTCAGCTGGCTCCTTTCAATATGAAGGGGTAGCAGCCCTCCACTGACCTCTCTCCAGATGTCCAAGCGCCTTAACCAGACACCCTATAGAGGAAAATCATTTCAGCCTTATTTGTGATCTCATTTTGTTTGTCACTACCCAAAACATATGACCACAAGTGAGGGACGCAACATAGATTGACTGGAAGCTGAAAGCCTCTTCCTCATCACAACAGCCCAGTATAGTACCCACATTAATACTGATGTCACACCAATTGAGTTGGTCAACAATCTCAGGCTCAATTTTAGCCCCACTCGTGAGCAAGACCACAAGATACTTCAACTCCATTGCAGCAACTCAATCCCAACCCAAAGAGAGCAATCCACCACGGATTCTCATCTTAACCACTCCATGCTCCTGCAGTACATCCCACAAGACCTGAAGGACACGGTCATATGCCTTCTCCAAATCCACAAAACCTATGTAGACTGGATTGGCAAACTCCCATGACCCTTAGTAATTCAATTCAATTCAATTCAATTCAACTTTATTTATATAGCGCCAAATCACAACATAAGTCATCTCAAGGCGCTTTACAGTGTAAGGTTTAAGACCTTACACATTATATAAATATATACGGAATATTGTAGAAAACCCAACAGTCCCAC
>JAUMHL010000029.1:16126380-16136902 GCA_032362345.1 Sandelia bainsii
ATCTATCTATCTATCTATCTATCTATCTATCTATCTATCTATCTATCTATCTATCTATCTATCTATCTATCTAAGCTAACTGGCCGCTGGCTGTAGACTTCCCAAAAAGGCAAACACTGGGACAATAGTTTTTCGTTTTCTAATTCACCTTTATTTTGATCATATTTATGTATTGAATATCCATTTTAGTATGGATAGGCAACCCTGTCTCCTAAAAATTATGTTCCTATACAACTAAACTGCAATCACAAATACGTTTTTGTGGGGAACACAATTGTGACCAGATTACGTGACAAGTTGCAAATATGTTGATACAAAACATATAAATTAAATGTACACCGGCAACGCATTTATGTCTGCCAAACAATCCGATCTACAACATCCTGTTTCTCTTCAGCAAAATATCCAATGTTCCAGTTCAGCATCAAGATGTGTGACTCCAGCGTTATTTAAGTTTTTTATGGCTGGGTTCAGGCATCACAGCACTGGCTTATGATCAGGAAAAGACTGTGGGCTGGTTAAAAGACAAAAAAGTAACGATTACTTTACAGACATAACATCTGCATTCAAATTTAAATGAAAACACGATCTTTCTCTAACCTCTAACACAAAGTATAAGTACCAGATTAGAAAAGAAGTTTAAGCTAAAATTGAAGCTAAAATAAAATAATAAAATAATAAATAAAATAAAATAAAGTCTATGTTACAAGTCTATGTTATATCTAAATGCTTGCTGCACATTTTGCTAACATTACCCTCCTTGTTCTTTCTCTCTGCATCTTTTTCCATGAACAATGTGTGGTCCCTGCGATGGTAACTTTGAAGATGAACACTGGCATTGTTGAGTTTCTCCATTTGATTTCTATGGCACCACTTTTCATTCTTTATTTTGTTCTGTGCAGATGGTGTTACTGAAATGTCAACACATTTGCTTGTAAACTACTGGTCTTACAGGTGCATTTAAAATAGCCTCATGCATGACTTCCACATTTTCTCCCCGACATGCTGACCTTATTCCTTCATTCATAAGGCATAACTGTTTCAAAAATGTATTACATTTTGTATAATAACCTAGATACAAATCATTACTTCAATCAATTACTCTCTACTTAGTCACACTTCATTTAACTACATAACTTTCTTGTTTTCTGCATACTAACTGTGGAAATACTGCCACAGAGTGTGAAAACATTTCAAAGCCACAGCTTGGTTTCCCGATGTGGCTTGATGTCGTTTTTAAAACCCTTACTCTCCTCTTCTCTCCTTCACCCCTCACCTCCTTCCCACTAACTGTATGTTTGTCCATAGAGGAGGATTGAAATTGATAGTGTAGCAGCCAAACTATACTAAGAGGACATCTGATGCAGCGTACTAAGAATAAGGATATGAGTCAACAGCACTGTTCCTAATGTGAGAAGACAGGTTCCTGACAGGGTCACATTACACTAGAGAAGAGATAAAAGTTGAATAAAAGGGAGGCATACAAACACACCTGTGTGCTCAATACTTTTTCATCTCACTGTACAGTGTATTTTCCATTTGTTTTTGTATAAAGGGTAACATGTATAGTGTTTTAGTCTCATGTTGTTGTGTATATGTTCTAATGCCTCATCATGCAAAATTTTATCACTGGAGAAAAAGATTTCTATTTGTTTAGCTTGTTTGCTCCTGTCATGAAAACAACTTTCATTCCAAGAGGACTTCTGAAGTATTTCTGGAATTGAAAAATAAGGAATCACCTGCCCGTATCACTTTATTTGTTAAAACTTGGAACATGAGTCGTCACTCGATCTCTTCTTTCCAAAGCCAGAGATGGGTTTACTGCTGATCCTTGAGAAAGCAACCTCTGTGTCTGGAACAGATTTCAAAAGGCATTGCGCAACATTCTCCTAAAAAGCAGGTCAAGCTCATCTCAGACCATCCACACACCCTGAAGACACACCACCACACCCACCTTCCCATAACTCCACTCCCCAGTTCAGGTCTCCTTTTCCAGTTACTGATAGGTCAGCAGAGCCTATGTTCCACTAAAAATAGTATCACACAAATCACCAGCTATCTTATTGTCAGAGGGGGTGAAACACTGGCCCAAGGTATAGAAAGATACAGAACGGGGTTTAGCTTGCTCCTGACTTTTCTAATACACAGTGAATAGGCAGACAAATGTGCACACACACACGCAGGAATGCTCATAAACACACAACTAATCACAAACACTCATAAATAAAATTTCTTGTTCTACTGCACTCTGTCTCTTCCTTTAAACCAATCTCCCTTTCTCTTTCTTGGTATAACTCTATTTCACATACACACATTTTTCTCTCTTGCTGTATGTGTCCACTCTCACTTTACTTTTCTCTATCACTCCTCTGTGGTCAGGATGAGTTTTGAGTTGAGACCTGAGAGAATGAGAGAAATCCAATGTGATGAATATAAGCAGACAGCTTCTCCTCTGAGGTTGGTTGTGGGCTGTTGGACACAACCAGCCTTGTGCAAACACACATACACTGGGAAGGGAAAATGTGCATGAGTCCTTGTACATACATGCAAAAGTCTGTGTGTGCTTGCAGGTCTTTTTTTTTTTTGCACCTCTGCTGTTGTGTGACTCAGCTCTCAAGCATGATCATTGTCAATCTGTCTTTCTCACATGTTATTCTTGTATATTCTTGTACATGTGGAATAATTGTGTTTCAATTCCATCATCACTTGGACCCATCATCTGCTAAACGTCTTTTTCAGTGCTGCTGAGCAGCTGTGTTGCATGAAAGTTGGCCTCACCTTCCAGTTTTCCATTATAGTCACATCATATATAATGTAAAATGAGTCCTACAAATACAATTTAACATAAAACCAAGGTGACTTGAGCAAACAATACAAGTTTTAAATAATAATTTACTATTTGAACCGAAATCATCCACTCTCTAAATCACCTGTGTAAAAAAGTACTGAACCTTTGAGCTTCACAGCTAGTTTAAATCTGATCTAAAACTTAATTGCCTTTGAGCCATTCAGAGGTCCACTTACTTTAGTGCTTGGGATCATTATTTTGCTGCATAATCCAGCGGTGCTTGAACTCCAACTCACACTGACTGATGACCTGATGTTCTCCTTACTCATTCTCTGGTAGAGAGTGGAATTGTTTCCAGTTGTGACTCAACAGTCCATAGAGCGTTCTCCTACAGGGTTTGAGAGTCATCTGTGTTGTGGCAGAATTCAGACAAGCCTTAATGTTCTTCAGTTTTCTTTTTGCCACTCTCCCATGGACACCATTGCTACCCAGTGTCTATACCAGATAGTACAGTCATTACAACTGACTTTTACTGAAGTGAAGTGAAAAAGGGTGAATTTTTTTGGGTGTTTTCTCTGGATATTTTGTGACTTCTTGGATGAGTCATTGCCATGTTTTTGGATTAATTTTGAAAGGGTGGTCACTTCTGGGAAGGTTCACTATTGTTCCAAGTCTAAGTTCCAAATTTTCTCCATTTGCAAAAAGTGTCTCAAAGTGTTAGTGTGGTGATTTGTGGAGTCTCAGAGCGGTTCAGTAATTTTCAGTTCAATAATTTTTTGGATGGAGTAACTAAGAGAGGCAAATACATTTCCCCACAGACCTAGTTGGTATCATCTTAATGCTTCAAGAAAATACAATTATCAGTTAAAATTTGTATTTTGTGTTTGCTCAGGTTGCCTTTGTTTTATATTAGATTATATTAGATCTGTATAAAATACACGTAGGACTGGGTCACAGCACTGTATAACAGTATTATTATGCCTGAGTGGATAGATTATTCACTGCATTTACAAGCACTTAAGAAAGCTGGTCCATCCCACCTCACCCATCATCTATCTACTGTATGTATTTTCTAAAGTGCTCACAGCACAGGGTCATATGGTTCATAGGGCACTCAGTGGAGCAAGTATTTCCTGGTCGCAAATACATTGAACTGGTTTTCTAATGAGGCTGTCCTCTAAAGAAGGTTTATCAGTCGTCTAAGAAAACCAAAAATGACATACGTTTACGTACAAGTGAGAAATCCATGTAATAGCCTTAGGAATTCAGACTATTGTCTGTTGGGAGCAAACAGAAGTAGTGTAACATTTCATTCTGCAGAGGGAGGTGACTGAGGTGTACAGATGGACAAAATGCGACTTTAACACTGTTTCCCTTTTGAGACATAACCAAGAAGGTCCCATAACCTTAAAAAAATAGTAATAAACAAAACTATAACATAAGTAAACCTAACCAAGGTTTTACATGTCTATAACATGGAAAGTAAAACAGCAGCGGTGTGGTGAAAATCCTTAAACACAGGAATAAATCCAAAGTCTAAATACAATTGAAACCAAAATTTCTCCTCATAAAGTTAACTGCTTGTGGTTATTTTTGTAAATGTTTCCCCAAATTGCATTATATATAAACATTTTAATAAACTAACAATATTATGAGAAATGAAATTGTAGATCATCTAAATGTAATCTTTACCATGTTTCCTTAACCTTAATATCCCCCAATAACCTAGTTTCTTGTGTAAGTGTAGTTAGTAACTCAGTAACATAACACCTGCTATTACATCAATCTTTTCACCAGCTACACCCATCAGATTTTGACAACACATATTTCACCACCTCCCCCACTCGGCCACTGTTCACTGTTTGCCCTCTGGCATGAGCCTCGCCACTCTCTTGCCTTCTGCCGCTCTCGGCGTCTCTCTCAAATGACATGCTGTGCCAAGTTTAAGTGATTCAGCTGCCTCACAAGCTCTGTACGTTGCCTACTGCCAACCCTTCTCACTCCAACGCACACACTCAAATACAGAGGTGGCATACAGAACGAGGGAGAAAAATTATGAAAAAGAAAGCTAAATGGATGGAGGAACAATATACCTATTAGACTAAATATACCTTCTTATTTTATACCACCATACCACCCAATATGAAACAAGTCAAATGATTGTAAGGATTGGAAAGTATATAAATATACAACACACTCAAGAACTTGCCCAAAGTCTTTTACTTTCTTCTCTTTATGCATCTGTTTTTCTCCTGAACCTGCAGCCTGGCAGAAGTGGCTACAAATTAATAATTTGCTCCCCAGAGAGCACCATACTGAGTCAGTCCTCCAATTACAACCGGTAGAAAGTAAACACAGGAGCAGATAAAGGTAGGCAGAGAGCTCTCCTGGGGTAAACACACATAAATATGGTATAACACACACACATATACAGAAAAACCCACAACCTACTGCTGCACTCATTCCACATTATAGAGACCCACTTCTGTCACTAAGAAACAGAGTCACCTTACAAGTTTTTTTTTTTACCTTCTCCTACTCCAGTAATTAAAACTGTTTTGTTAGACAAAACTTTTTAGTCTTTCTTTCATATTTGCATGAAATGTGTAAAAAGGTGTTGTGCTTTGCAATGTATCAGATAGTTGTATCTCAGGGTAAAAGAGTGTTTATAAGGACCAAAGTGAGATGTATGGAGTCTATATAGTCTATATTGAATATGTACAAAGAAAGATGGATGCTGTGCATACTGTATTTAGCAAATGTCCTAGTATCAAGTATAGATTGCGCCATGGGACACTGGTTGCTAGGCCTTGTTAGCTCTAAGGGACAAGGTTGTCATCCTAACAACACACACACACACACCCACAACACTACACGTGACTTGACACGTGCTTGTGCATGAGACATTGAAGGTGAGCATTAATCATCTCTATTTTGTGGAAGTGGTCATTTAGTCTGCAGTGATCCAAGGTTATCTATGGTCCTGTGCCGTTGTAGGCCAGCTCGAGCATCACACTTTAACACACACACACAGACACACAACATCATGTTGTCCCACTGTAAAGGCGAATTCAAACTTTGCCTTCTAAGAGCTCTGTACCCTTTCATTCCTACTACAGTTGGGGATACATACATGGGCGCGTTTCGCACTACAAAACGTGTTAGCAACTCTGGACAGTAGCAATGGTGAGAAGAAGAGCTCCTTGGTTTGGTTGTATTTGACGGAAAAAAATATGGAAAACTGAAAAAAGAAAATCACAAGAACTGTATCAAGGATGTTTAAATAAATGTTTGATAAAAAAAAAAAAAACATCTGTGTGCTCTCAAATTTTTTGTTTGCAGTGTAGCATTTGATTTGAGTGGAAATTTACATCAAAGATACCATAGCAGACACAGATGTGGAAGGTATAAACTGGCCTTTACAGCATCTGGAAAACTGCATTAAATGGAATTTAAAATATATAGATGATATCAGAAAGGATTATATATATCCCACAAATCTTACAATTGTTTTAATATATTCATTGTGCATTTACTATACAAGTCTTAGTCTTTTTAAAAAAGGGTCTTAAATACCTACAAGTTGTAAAGCAAGTTAAATGAGTAAAGTGAAGAAGCACCACTATACTAAATCATAAAATTATGGATACCTAGTTTATCATTTTACACACTACTCTGGGAATCTCAGCAGTTTTCGAGACCATTGATTTTATATATTTCTTTCAAATATATGGCCTCTGGCAGGAAAAGCTAGAAACATGTACTTAGAAGAAAAGTGGAATGTAGTTTTATTCTCAAAGTTTTTAGATGTTTTTGTACAGTTTATGCAGATAAGACCACAAATTGCAAACTCCATGCACTTAACTATCCAGCTCGGCAAGACCGATTCAGACAAACCAAAAACTGGAGCTTACCATATGAACCCTAACCTTCACCAGCCCTGATCCACCCAAGCCTCTATTGCTCCCCCTCCCCAAATGCCCACCCCGTCCTCTCAGTTCATTATCAGAGTTGCAGAGCTAAGCAGAGTGAAAGCACAGGAAAGACAGTGGGGGCCGGTGCTCGACCCCCATTCAGCGCAGTCAGAGGGCCGGTTCGGGCCCCGAAAGCTCAGATTACATCCCACATAATGAGAGACCTGGCTCAGCAGGCTCTGCCTCTCTTTTGCTCTCTCTCTCCCTCTCTGTCACATACAAACACAGACAGATCCACTGTGGCATTATTGCTGAAGTCCTGTTCTGTTCTTCTCTCTGCTTACTCCACCAACAACTGCCAGCACAGCTGCTCAACATATTACTGTATGGTCAATAGACATAGGCACAAACCTGTGTGGTTGTGATTAGGATAGTGTATGAGTCTGGCAAGGTCCACACCAGAGCTGGACAAGCTTTTATAAAAAATCTCTGGCATGAAAATTCAGGCAGCCATTGTGTTGCTAATTTGATATTGTAGAGACACCAATAAATATGCCAAGAGTGACCACCTAACCTAACCTGGCCTAAGTGTCAACAGTCAGCTACACTCCTCATCTAATGATGGCAGGGATGGACCATTTTGTTTGTTTTTGTAAAGCAAAAGAACAAGAGAAAGAAATGCTTGTGTCATGGCTTTGATTTTTGAGCACCTACAACAAATACTCAACTGGAAATAGTAGCGTGAGCAGAGGCATGTTCGATATTTAATCTGCAATTGTAAAACAATATTTCTATGAATGTGACGGACAGACTAAACCGCATCTTAGGTGATCAGCTAATATGTTGGCTACATCTGATAATTAGCACTAAACACAAAGTACATCTGAGACTAATGGCAATGTCATTATTTTTGCAAGTAAGGCAAGAAAAGCCTTTATTTATTCCTATAGCAAAAATTTGAGCATAGCAGCAGCACAATAACAATAAGAAGAAGAAGAAAAAGAAAAAGAAGAATATAAATAAAAATATAAATATTCATTTCAGATATCATTAATATCAAAATTATGAAGGCAAACAATATACATACTCAAAATAATCCATAGTTGCTGAGATATTTTTGTGTGTACAAAAGGTCTGACAGGTCAATGTTCCCATGCCCAGAGCCATGATACACCACTAAAAAAAAGTTAAATTGACTACAAATTAGGTTGTGACCCACAATTATTAGTTCAGTTTGTTTTATATAATGAAAGACCTCTCATGAAATCACTGATCTCTGCTTTATCTGATGTGAGATACAGTGAACAGTTTGTCTCAGTGGAGAGGTCCTTACAAAACCATATTGAAACATGGCCTGTTCTGGAAACTCAGCGTGTGGAGTGCTGTGACAAAGCCGGGCTCCTTCGCAAACACACACACAACAACACATAACAACACACACACACACACGCACAGATCCATTCAGCACACAAGTCACAGTCTACTCTCTCACATGCTGTGTAGGCCGGCATTGTGTTTATTGCTCTGTGCTTTCATAGCACTGAGGCTATTAGCATTGTGACAAGCTGAGCACAGTGAGCTTGTGTGTGTGTGTGTCTTGGTGTGACGGTGCATCGATGTATGTGCATATATGTGCCAGAGGTCACAAGCTTATGGTTGTAAATACAACTACACTATATTAGATCTCGGTTGATGTTTTTTTTCCAAAGCATCCACCTCTATGTGCTTTCCCGCAGGAGTGTGTGTGTGTGTGTGTGTGTGAACAATGTAAATTGTGTTCCGAGAATGAATCCAGGGATATGTTTGATACAAGGTGTTTTGCCACAAAATAACTATAAATAATATCTGACAACAATGCTGTGATTTCACAATTGTTACGTGACATATATTAATCAGGGCTTGATGCCAAACACACATTCATATGAATAACCATGGCTCCACTTAAAGTTATACACTTCTTGCATATACGGCACAAGATGACCCTTGTAAACTGGAAAACTCCATAATGGCAATACAACTACAATAGCATTTTTATGATGTAAACAGACAGTATAACGTATATTAGGCACCATTCATTTCACTGTTCAATTAGCTTGTTACCAAGTTACCTTGACAGCATAGTAACAACTAACCTCACAACATCAGGCCTCAGGTTCGCTTATCTCTCTGTGGCCTGGCAAGGACAGAGATAAATTTTCTGACAATTTTCACACGTGATTTGAAGAAGGCTGAATACAAGATGATTGAGTGTTCTCTCCTTCACTTAGACATTGACATGAACCCTTTTGATTGAACAAACACACCACTGAGCAACAAAGCAAAGCAAAGGACGTATGAAAACCAGAATCAGCAAACTACCTGAAATCATGTCTCTCTGTTATAATCATTAATTAGTAACTCAACAGTTTGCTCATACAGTACATTTGCATTTTAAAAATAATGGTCTCCACAAAGGGTTCTGTAATGAAAGGATTCATAACAGAGGTCACATTCAAAGAGACATTATGTTAGTGTGCATTTTAATGAGCCATCTCATACCTGCAACTGATGAAATAGATCTTGTGAAACAATACAGATTATCTATCACATTTAATTTCTTATGTGGCCTGCATAAAGACACGTGGGACCTATTCAGCACTTGTGATTAGTGTAATTGTAAAATAAATGCAGAGTATGTAATTATATTCAATACATAGAAAGCCATTTCTAAACAGTGTATGTTAGCTACTAACCTATAAATTGGAGCATTCATATTGTAGACACTGTAAAACCTTGTCTGTTTTAAAATGGTTTGAATAACAAACAGAATTGCAGATACTACACTTTTGCACATGTTTTATTCACTGCTTATTGTAGAACATGAAATAGCCGAGTTGCATTAGCACTTGTTTGCTGATCCTTCCATTGCACTGAGTTGCTCTTACATCAGTATGCCCTCTTAACCAGAGAAATCCCAGGAGGATTAATCCGCAGTGAGATCTAGACTAATCAGTGTTCATCAACAACAAAAAGAACTGCCCATCTGTAAGCTGTGCAGGCCACTTGCATCATATTCAGACAGACACACACATATTTTCATAGATAAAGGAGGAAATTAGCACTTTCTTGTTAATATAAAAAAGCACACACACACACACACACACACACAGTAAGGTGTCAGCTTGTTGCTGTTTGTGGTGAAGTTCAAAAAGTTTAACATGTTCACCCTCTTAGGTTAGCATGTTAGCATGCTCCGAGGTGCAGATTAGCACTAAAACCACACAACAGCTGTGAATGGTGGAAATGTTGGAGGAATTTCAGATTTTTTGCAGTTATTTGGTCATAACCTAAATCAAAATATTGGATATATCAGCAAAGTAGTTAAAATGCAGGACTGTGACAAATATCTGCACAAATTTGATGGTAATCATTTTAATAGGCTGACACTGTCATCTTTAAAGGCCTATGTCACTAGGACTCTCAAAAAAGAGGACAGGACTGCAGCTCTCTATACTAATAAACCAATATACTGTATTACACTGAACAGTACCAGAGCAACCTACAGGGCACAAGCTCAAGCACATCAAAGTGAATTATCTCAGAGTATGGCCTGCCTGGTTGCTTTACAATGGGTTAAGCAAATAAGCCTAGGTTGGACCCAGTTTCTTTTGCAGTTAGTTGTTAGAAAAAAAATGCATGATGATGTAGTCTTTATTTATTTTAATTAAGATATTGTGTGTGAAATGGGTAAATATATATATATGTATAATTCATTTGAGAGCCTCTTTCTTAGTCTCTCTCATCCAAACTGGAAAAGTCAAAAACCAGTTTTATTTGTTAT
>JAUMHL010000029.1:16146307-16160452 GCA_032362345.1 Sandelia bainsii
CATATACCTTTAAAGAGCACAATCAGAGAAACTGATAATTTTGTAGTCGTCTCTTAATGTTTTCCAGAGCTGTATATACATATACATATATACATACACATGCAGCAGCAAACAAACATCACAGTCAATAGCAGCAGAACTCACCTGGTCAGATTCACACTCGCGCATGCAGGTGCTCATAGCATCCACCCACAGGTTGGGGTTCAGGTCATTCGGGCACAGACCTGCGTGCGAGTACACCACTTTTGCCACAGACATAGGCATTGCTCTCACACGGCAACTGTCCATATAAAGGAGTATAGTGTAACAATGTCCCAGAAGAAACCAAATCCATCTGGGAAACAGCATCCACCACATATCCGGCGCGTAACAAACGAAAAGTCTGGGGAAAAAAAGCAAATTCAACCAGCAGCAGTTGAGTTTAACACGACCTTAAAGTTGTGAAAAATCCTCTAAACTGCACTGAAATCAGATGCAGCACAAAGTTGGAGCGTGTGGTATCGGTCTCGATGTGGAGAGTTCTCCAGGTTAGTCGCTCCACGGTTAGTAGTAGCCAGAGATTAGTGCTGCGGTGTGCAAACCCACTTAAGATTTAACAACATGAATTACAGTGACCTGTCTAGTCGAACAGCAAATCCCAGCTGAGTTACAGTTACGATCAACTTAATTAAAGAAAAAAAGGAGTTCTCCAAGTTCAGCTCCAGTTTGCGGGCACTGTTTCTTTTAGAGGACTGTCGAGACACCTGTGCGTAAGGCGCTGGATGTCTTAACCCTTAGTTTGCAAAATCGGCGCAAAGGACATATCGTAGTGTCAGTAGATGTTTTAAAACATGTTTGCATGGATTAAAGATTTAGGAATGCCTACCTTTTTATATAAATATGCATTTATACAACGGTTTAAAGAAAAAGGCTACTTAAAAAGTAACGTGCATTTGTAGTCACAGCTCCTTGTTCTCACGTATCACTGTTTAACTTTATCTAACACTTATAATGCAGTATTTCATTAGGATATGAACAGACTAAAATAACCGATCGACCGGATCGAAGACAATTCTGTGCAATATGCTGGTTGATGTCCGATTGCTGTAAAATCTCTCCTGTTAAACGTTAGTCTCCAGAAGATGGCACCAGACTCAGCCCAGTTCTTCAAGTCTACTGTGGATCTTGGTCTGATTATACATGGCAATAACACTGGTTCACTTGAGCACATTGAATTATTTCACATTAAACATGCATAGATGGTAACGTTTTTTATTTATGTGTACCATGGGTGTACATTCTGGATAGTGGATCCCTCTACTCTTCTCCTGCATTTTTGATTTTTCCTCATACTCTTCCTCTTCCCTTAGACTTTCTGTAATTGAAAAACTCCAAGACAAACAGCAGCCAGACTTTCCAGATAAGTCATAACAATTATGTAGGTGCCACACCAACCACTTTTGCCTACACTTCAGCTGTCTGTCTGTCTGGATTCAAATCCTTTAGATAATCTTTCAAAAATACAATATTTTGGATACAGTGACTTGAATTTCTGGATGCATCTTCTTGGTACATATCCAAATTTGGTTTAGGATTTAATAATGTGATAAACATGATAAAACATGCATCATCAAATAGTTTTTTTTGTGCATTTTTGTGTTTATATATATATTTTATATAGTTTGAAACATTTCTCAGCAGCTGGGTATGCCAGTCATCTCAGTGCAAGACATAGAGTGATGTCAAAAAGTTTTTCAGGGGTTTTCAGACCCCTTTGCCTTTTGCACATTTTACTGCATTTATTTTAAAATGCTGACATATAATAACCCACAAAGACAAAGTCAAGACAAAAAAAATGAATGTGCAAATTAATAAAAGATCAAAAACTGAAATCTCCCATTTACATAAGTAATCAGTCATTTGTGTTGGCAGCGTAAAGTGTGATCATTGTTTAAAATGGCACGGAACTGTATGTGTAACGTTCCACAATTAATACTGTATGTCAGGATAAAACCAAGACATGAAGTCCAAGGAACTCTGTGTAGACCTCCACAACAATTTTGTTGTGAGGAATAGATAAGGACAAGGGTATAAAACCTTTTCTTAAAGCATTGAGTGTTCCCAGGAAGACAGTGGCAGTCATTGTGAAACTTCCTGCTTCCTAGAGATGGTCGTCCAGCAGAAAAGAGTAACCGGAACCTTGGTCAAGGAGATGACCAGGAACCCAGTGGTTACTCTAACAGAGCTTCCTCTGCAGAGATGGGAGAACCTAGCGGTAGGATGAATATCTCATTAACACTCCATCAACAAGACCTTTATGGTAGTGGTTAGATGGAAGCCACAGCCTGTTTGCAGTTTATCAAACTTTAAAGGACTCTGAGAGCACGAAGACTAAAAATTGCATTTAGTTTGTTTTGTTATTTTAACACAACTGTAAATGGCAATATTAAATTGTATTAATTTGAAAAAATACAGATCTCATGTAAGACAGGGGTACATTATATGTGGATACCATGTTCTTTAGTAATGTCAGTCACGAAACACTGGGTCCAATTAAATGTAAAATAATGTTAATAAATTCTGACATATAGAGCATTTTCAGTTGAATATTGTTAATGTGGTCATTCATAACACAGATAGGAAGAAATTAGGCAGGGTATATCGTTGTCTACATCGGGCTCACAACTCATCAGGTTTCTGTCACA
Organism: Sandelia bainsii; assembly: GCA_032362345.1. Taxonomy (NCBI): domain Eukaryota; kingdom Metazoa; phylum Chordata; class Actinopteri; order Anabantiformes; family Anabantidae; genus Sandelia; species Sandelia bainsii. Next base: position 16,148,992 of record JAUMHL010000029.1, read on the forward strand.
ATATTGACAAGTTCTACATACAACTTGAAATCATGCTGTGAAAAACAGGTTTGTTCTCCAAAAGCCAGTTCCAGGAAATGCTGGCGAACAGGGGGTTTTAAAACAAAACAAACAGGCTGATGTTTTTCCAGTGATGAACTTCGAATGAAAAAAGGTTTTGATACAGTTTTGACTAAACACTGAAACAGCCCAAAAGGCTAAAAGTTAAAAACGTTTGTGTCAAAGTGACAAAGCCATATGTGTGTATGTGTGTGTGTGCTGGTATGGAGTATGCACTTTCCAAGTTGAGCACATGCTGAGCCAAAAGAGGCCCAGTGCTCTCTAGGATGAACCCTGCACTCTCAGTCTAGTCTGATGTCTGTGAGTCCTCTGTGAAAATACTTAGACATAAACACAGGTAAGATTCAAACACCTGTGTGCACATAAATTGTGTAGTGGACATATCAAATAAACCCTGTAATGCAAATGATTTACAAGGATTTGCTTAAAGGAAATAGAAGTACAGATTATCACGTGATCGTCATACACTTTACAAACACATAGTTCTGTGAAAAAGTAAAAAGTATTTTTTCTGCACACTTCAGATCATCAAACTAATTTTATTATTCACAAATATGCAAACAAAATAAAAAATCAGGAATGGGGGGCGAATACTTTTTCTCTGCACTGTATGTGCATGCTCTCAATTACTGTGTTTTCTGTTTCTGTTCACCCACTCATCCCCTTAGGCCCTCCACCCCTAACCTTCACCCCTCAGGACCCTGCATTCCCAGCATAGCTGCCATGGGGCTTTGGGGCATAACACATATTGAATAAAGCCAAAGGACCCCACACAGGGCACTAAAACAATCTATCTGCCTTCAGCATTTGCATTGTCTGCAAACAGGTCTCGACTTTGACCTTCTCTCTTCATCCTTGCCATGACTCTGAGTTAAAAAACAACTTTGCAAATCATCTGATGTGTGCATTAATGTTTTTTCACAGTAATTTGTGGTTAAACTTTCAATGTAAGGCTTCTGGATCACAATGTTTCTTTTTGTACAAGCAAAACAATATTTTCATTTTCTCTAACTTTCAAGTAAATTTTATAAAAAGGTAACGATTGACTATAATGTTCAGCATAAAATAGTTGCTACCCAACAAAGTTTTAACCAGCCAATCAACCTTTTATATCATACATTAGCATGACATTTTTGTTTAAGGATATAATTTCATGTTTTAATAATCAAAAGCAATGATTAAATCATGTACAAACACCTGATAAGCAATGAAAGTTGCAACACAAAAAAGATTGCAATGCACTGTTTGTTTAAACTGCATCTCCATAAACATATTTGATATAGTTATTATTCGAAAACTGGATTTCGTGTAAATATATGGAGTGGAAAAATACTTAATCAGTTGTCTTTATACATATTGTTTGGGCTCAGGGAGAAGGTTTGACAACAATGAGGAGGTTATGAACTAGAATCACAAGTACAACTCTGCAGATTATTGCTGTCTTCACCATCGCTTCCTTCTCCAAAAGATGGAGTTTTACTTAAAAGTGAAAAAAAAATACTGTAGGTGTCCTTGCTGCAAAATATATGGGAGCAGTTGCCAGGCAACTCCAGACATTACTGTTCTCAAGAAATAGTCCAGCGCATAGGATTAAACACCATTAAACACCAAATTGTGATTTTCACATTTGGTGTTTTGTAAGTGTTACGCAAATAAGAAATATAACTAATTGATTTGTGATCTTGAAATGTGTTGGAAGCTGGATTTCCTTTCTCACTGTTTTTTTATCTTAATGCAAATCTAACAGGCTCTCTGCATCTTGGAATGGGTGCAAGTTGCATCAATTCTTTCATCTAACTCTGCACCAAAAGCATGTTTGACTTGATTTAGTCCCTTAGTGATTTGTAGGAACATGAACTACATTACTTAAGGATAAACTGTGCTATTGAGGTGCTGATTAAACTGTATCTATGTAGATTCATGACATATTTTATTCAGACTCAAAAGGACCAGCATGTCGATCATGTCATTATTCAGTTTTGTGGTATTTGTACATACCTATCTCCATGGCTTTAAAGTGTTTGTATTTATCTAATAAATAGGTAGTCTGATATATTAAATTTGCACCTTTATGCCTGTTAGAGACAGGCACAAACTGCACCACAGGTCACAACCCAAACGTGTCGACCAAGACAGGCACCTGATGTCGCCTCCTGCTTCCATTCCTAAAATACTCTTCGTGCTTCTTGACCACGCAGGTTTTCTTGCCCCCGACTGAGACCTGTGAAGCCGGTTCAAAACAATGAAGGTGTTATGACTGTTAAGCTTATAGGAAAGCTTAAAAGATCAAATCAAAGGAGAGAGACATGTCCAGCCACAGCAGGGCATTAAGCTGATTCCTCAGTCCCAGTCTAGACGTAGCCTACAACACAACAAACATGCTAATTGACAGATATGCAGGCATACACGCACAGATACGTGGCTGTCTAATGTAGTTATATAGTATATCTTCATAGCCAATTAGAACCATTTGTCTCTATATTTAGACATTCACACACGTTCAAACTTCTCAGCACCCTTCTGCACAGATTATGCAATATTTGTCCTCTCCAGATTGCCGTGTCTGAACATCTGCTCACCACATGAACACTATTGTATTCATTTCACTGAATGAATACAATTTTCACAGATACACAAACGTGTCTGTATGATCATAGCTTACATGTTGTTTATGTTCTTTAAATCAGAGCAGGAACATAACAAACTGTCTTGTTAGTGAAGTTAATAACACTGGCTTGTAGGTCAAAAGTGAATAAACAGGCCAAAGACAAAACCACAGCTGGATCACTGAAAATCTGTGTCCGAGCAGCACATAGAGTAGTTTGACATTAGACTTTATAGCAGTTTTATATTGTATATTTAAGTAAATATTTCAGATTTATTCCTCCTCATAAAATATGCTCTGAGGTAACACACAAGCGCCCGGCATATATGCAGCAAAGCCGCTGTTAAGAGTTTGTTTACTAGCAGCTAAAATATATATATATATTTAAAATGTTTAATGAAAGTTGGTTTTCTGAAAACAATATAGTCACATCCTCAGTGCTTCGTGCTGTAAAAAACAGAGAACCTGCATATGACTGAATTAGGGTTAGCTGTATTTAATTAGCTTGCTTAGCAAAAAACTGATATTTATACCGCGCTGATGACACTATATAACTATATTGACCTGTATGTAATTTGTTTATGAATGGTACTTCATTTTCCAGTCCTATCATTGATTTGTATTCTGGTTTCAAAATGAAATCATTAAGGCAACAATGGACTCCAGACAAAATCACACAAATGTGGATCGTTTCCAAACATGGGCACCTTTTATGACAATACATGTAGCAGCACTAAGAAAAACTTGTATTACTTGTAGACCTGCATAACAAATTATAATAAATTATATTAATAGTTTAGCATTGTCATTTATTGCCAAAAGTTCTATTAATTTTTGTGAGTAAGGGAATGAACCACAGGCACAACAGCATATAGCTCCCACAGTGCCAATATTTACTGTTCTGCTCCCTCTAGTGTCCCTCGGCTGAAACTAACCCTGACAGGATGGGCTGCAACAGAAGCCACAAAATAGAAATAACTGGTTCCTAAACGTTAAGATACTTATTAAATCTTTTAACGCCTAAATGACGTCAATTATTCAGATGGACATAAGCTTTTGTGAGACCAGTTTAACAGAAAATGAGGGAAAAGATCAAGTAATTCACCATGCTTTATCAAAGAACAGTTACAGGTCTCCAGAACAACAACAAAACAACCTTAACAGTGCCTAAGATTATTTCTACAAGTACGCAGGATGTACTGTATATAAAAATATCAGACTCTGAATGCATAGGTTAAGTCAAACTGTATTCTGCTTTTTTTTTCTAGAACAATTAGCAACCCCACAGATACAATGTTAGTCATTTCCTTTCCACAGAATAATCAAAGCAGATCCAAAACCTATTTCAAACATGCTGCTCTCACTCGAACAGGGCACGAAACAACCCGAGGGGGTATTTTCTCCCAGACTACGCCACTTCCTCAACCAACCTTCAGCCTTAAACATGTGGCACAACATGACTGGGAACATAAAAGAAGCACTTTCTTCTCACAGCAAACTTTTTGGAAACAGGCATTTCCCACCCCCACCCCCAACATTGCACTTGCCTTCACAACAGTATCTCAGTACTTTTTTTTATCCCATTACTGAACTCCTGCTTGCCTGATAGACGTTTTGACACAAACACAACAGGCCTAGCTGGTTAAAAAAATTATACAAACTAAATAAAAATATATAATAAAACATACAAATACAATAAGAGCTTCAGGTTTAAATTTGAACAGTAAACAGTTACCACTGGGTAAGACGTTTTGATTACAGATCATAGTGGCCACCTACTGTACTGTTAAAAAAACTGAGACCCAGCATTGAGAATTAAAGGAATATGTAAATAAAAGCAGCATAAACAATGTTATTATCTAACAGAACATGGCTTACCTGTCATTATTCAGTTAAATTCTCAATATACAACAGAGGAATGTGTTTCCTCTTTCTCTCTTGTTCTTAGTGTCAATAATGACGCCATGTCTCCATTTATAAGAGACACTGATAAAACTCTAATTACTTTCTAAAAGAAAGAATTGTAAGTCAGCATTAAACTGGCCTTGACAAAAACAACTGAGGCCATATATATATATTGACATTTTGTGTTGCTTTCAGTTTTAAACGGAGGTGAGAGTGCAACAAAGATATTTGAAATAATAATCTGAATTAATGTTGGAGGAACAAGGAAGCACTAAATCATAAAACCAAGACCATTATATTCTTTGCTACATCCTCTTTCTTCCCTCTTCACTTCACAAAAAAAGGTGAATGAGCAGTAATAGTTTGTTCTGCAGTTAGTATCTTTGCTGGTTAGGTTTGTTTTTTGTTTTGATTCTAATCAGAGTTAAACAGAAAGACAGTAACTGAAAAAAAATCACCAGAAAGCTTAACTTAAATACTTAAATATTAATTTAGTGGTAGCCACATACACAACCTCTGATAGAACTTGAGCATTATTACTGTAAGGAGCTATGTGTGGTCTCAGTGTAAAAATAAAAAATATATACTTCACAGTTGACAGTTAAAGTTTTATGCTGACTAAACTGAATAACACACCCTGCAAAGCAGCCTGTTAATGCACGGTAGAAAACAAAAACTAGTCTTGCTCCAGGCTGCTGCACATTAATGTCTACGATACAAATTAAGTTTTTGTCTTACGTGAAAAGACACAAAAAAAGACAATTCAAACAAAACTAATCATTCCTTTTCCACAGTGTAGAACTGAAAGAGTTAAATATGTATTTGAATTTATCCATCCCTGTGTAGATATAGATTAAAGCATACTGTATGTGTAGTCAGCAAATAAAATACTATTGATTCTACAGCAAATCTCACCTGCTGTGAGATTATCTTCACTTTAAGAATTAGGCCAGTAATGAATGCCCTCTGCAGGAAAGACACTAAGGTTTATGCCTACAGCATGTATGGGTGTACACCAGCTAGAACATCTGATAACACTCTGTAGGTCAATTTGCTAGAAATCCAACTTGCTGTGTGCACGTCCACTGTGCTGTGACTTGTTCTGTTCTGTGGACTGATGATGATCTTATCAGTAAGAGCTATGTAAAGCCTTTCTGTCATCCTCTGCTCTCGGTTTTATCAGATCATTCTCCTCTGTGACCATAGTCAGTGTAGGGATGTGTCCTTATAAGGCTATTGCAGAATCCCATTCAGGTCCAGTCCATAAGGAAGACAAGCCAGTGTCCCCCTCTGTTGTCCCAATGGAGCCTTGGCACAAAGTGGAGTGGGAGGAGAGAAAGAGATAAGGAGAGGAGAGAGGAACCCAAATACGTTCGCACATAATCAAGTACACCATGCATCAGTAATCGCTTAGAACTGGTTGGGTACACTAAAGCAGCAGGAGGGCCAGAGGAGGACAGTAGTTACAGAACTTGAAAAAACTAACCCCAGTAAAGAAACTGGTGAAACACCAAAGCCAAACAAAGCTGTAACAAGGGACCTGGGCAGGCAACTAGCTATTGTTGCTGGAGGGTAGCTACAGAAGCCCATCATTAGCAGAAGATCTCGGGCCCTGTGGTGGCTCTAATAGGTGAGGCGGGAGGCCTTCATGTTGTAACAGGGTCTGTCTGTTAGGCCCCCAGTGCCAGAGAAAAGGGACAGGCCTTCTGCTTTCTCCAATACAACTTCCAGCTCCTGGAAATCCTGCAGCCGAGCCACATCCTTGTCCTGGACAGGAAAGGGAAATAACATTTAAATTATTAACAAATTCCGCCACTAATCATTGATTTTATCAATACAACAGTTTACAAAGTCCACCTGAAATGATAAAACATCTCACTCTACTCTATATTTACAGTGCATAAACAAAGATTATTTATGTACCAAGAAAAGGTCCAGTTTCAGTGAACATGTCACTTTGGGAAACTTTAATGAAATTTCCCAGAATAAAGAATGAATAGATGGTATGTCAGCCACATAAACTCTTCAAAGCTTTCTGCCACTGTTGTTGTGGTGATAAAAACTGCTGCTGACCATACTTTCTGCCCCCACCAGTCAAATGCTGAACTGCATCTAGCAGAACCATATAGGTAATTTCTGAGGATGTGTACAACCAACGCTCAAAAGTAATGCAGGCAGCCAAGATGCGCTCACAATTCCGTAGTTAAAGTCTATTATTTAGTGATTTTAAAACTCAGAAGGATTTTTTGAACCAAATTGTGGCAATTGAGCACAGAGAATTTTAAATTATCATAATTGACTTTCACTTCAAACACAACAAGAGTAAAGAAACCTGAAAAATGTTGAAAGATCAATACTTCAATGTATGCATTATTTGTGTAAACTGCTGTAACATAATGAAAGTTTCCTAATGCAGTCTTCTTTCCTGTACCTTTCTCAACATGGTGTTAGGCAGCTTGCGGATCTTCTCCACATGCTCAGCACTGATGTCTAACTCACGGCAACAGACTCTCAGAAGAGAGCGATAGGTGAGTTCCTGGCGGTCCAGCTCCACCTCAATAAAGTCATTCTCCCGTGCGTTGGGGTTCTGGATACGCACCTTCAGCACCAATTCTAGAAAGGAAGACCAGAATGATACCTTTCTATTAACAAGTGCTTTTGAAGAAAAAGGTGGACAAAGCTCACAATGAGAGAAACTGATTTAATTATACCCATTTTATGTTTATAATGTCTCATGTAAAAAAAGCATATTAGTAAATATGTCAAAATAGTGGGCATTCTAAGTAGTTATAAGTTGTCTAAAACCAAGGGAAACTTAATCAACCTTTCTCTGCACTGATCATCTTGTGTTTACAAAATTCTACATTGTTAGATGGGATGAACCTACCCACTGATCCTCTGACAGTTCAGTCATCACACTGAGCGAGGCTACTTCAACTAACTACCTCTTCTGGTGTAATGAATTAGCAGCAAACCAAACACACAGGCAAATGAGAACATCATCAAGGATGTGCTGCTATTGTTCACTAAACTGAAAACAAAGACCCCACAAACATAACAAATGAAAGCCAAAATTGCATAGTCTGCCAACTGCGTAGACTGCTGCCTGTTCACAATTTTACCCCTGTTCACACATATAATATTATGTGCCTGCCGGCACTCTCTTCTCTCTAATGAGCAAGAAGGTTGTGGGTGTTTTTGTGTCACTGCATGTGACTGGAAGTGTCCACATGTACTGTATTTTGGTAACCTCGTAGCAATTAAATGACTCCAGGAAGTCGCTGCTACCAGCCAAAAATTTGTTATAGCATGTAACTCCTCATAACAACCATAACGCTAAATTCTTTTCTGTCTGTATACGATTTTAAAAACTATAATCCTTCATTATTGTAGGCAGAATACCTTTGGACAAAATTAAGCTAGCTGTTACCCCGTTTCTGGTGTTTATGCCAAGCTAAGCTAATTATCTCCGGGTTCTAGCTTTATACTTTATATCTTCTTATGTAAATATCAGCAACAAAGCAAACAATGCATTTCCCAAAATTGTGAACTAATTCCTACAACTTTCATTCTTTGAATAGTGACAAAATCTATATGTGCAGGTGGGATAAACATCATAAAACACATTTTTTTCTCTCACCTTGCACATTGACAGGGAAGGTGCTAGTGAAGAAGAATGGCTGGAAAGCTGGCATGGGCCCACCGGTCTGGCTGTAGCTCAGCTGCTGTGGGATAGGCTGCTGCCTGCTCATATTTGAGTTAGCACTGGCCACTGGAGCCTGGACCTGGCTCCCACTGCTACTAGCCAAGCTGGGGCTGGGTGAGGCCAATGGAGGAGAGCACATGGTGCCATTGTGTGCCACCGCATGTGGGTAGTCAGCATGGTTGATAAGGTGAGGCTCAAGTGACACGTCCATGGGCACTGTGCAGTTAACAATAGCATGATTGTGGGATGAAGTCAGGTTGGGTGACACACCATTTTGCTCTGTTACAGGGAGGAATTTCTGAGCCTGGGCTTGGCTATGAGTGGTGTGGTTTGGGGGAGATGTGGGGCCATCAGAGACAAGGCTCTGTGATTTCTGAGGCTCATGGGTTGGAGAAACAGAGGCTGAATCACTGTGTGTGTCCTCGGCATGATCTCTAGAACCGTTCTGTGTAAGGTGCTGTTCCAGAATGATCTCTGACTTGTTATCCATCTTAGAGTACATGAAGGGAGGGTGAGACAGGTAATGTGGGATGATTGGCAATTCCTGCTCCTTGACTTCAGACACTTCCTCCACCTCAACTGTGGAATTAATGTGCATAAAAAGAGGATTATTTCTCCAGTAAACAGTAAAAACAATAACCCTGACAGCTTTGTCAAAACCATCCAAAAGTATCACATGACCTGTATATGCAGCCGATGTATCACACAGCAGCAACAGTCATGTAGCTATATGACAGCAACATAGAATAAAGGAAGCAATAGTAGTAGTTTACCTCCTAACAGTCGTTTGATCTCTGGTTTGGATGTGAGTTGTGAGGCCAGCTCATCCTTAGCCGTGAGGATTTCTTTATCTGCTCCACAACTGAGTAAATAAGATACTATGTGCTTATGGTTCCTCTTGCATGCCCAGTGCAGGCATGTCCTGGTAGGATTAGTGAAAAGAGAACGCAGTTTATTGAAGCAACACAGTGAAGAATAATATGAGTAAATAACTTTTTTTTACTTTTGCTGTTTATAAAATGGTCTATGGTAAAGATCCACATTTATATGAATCCACCTGTCATGGAATAGGTTGTGCACTGAATTAAGAAGTAGGCAGCAACACCAACTAAATAATACCAGTGTTTGTGTGGCACCAGTACACAGAAACAAGGGCCTATTATGAACTCAAACCCATAAGGTCCTAAGTCTAAAAAGTCTTAGCTACACTATTCATGGGCAAAATCGTGTAAACTTATTATATTATTTGCAATATTATAATTAGGTAGGTAAATTAATTAACTAGGGCAACGGGAACATGCTTGTCAAAACTGATTAATTACTAGAGCACCCATGTGTTAGTGAACACTTTTACTTCACTTAAGGACCAGAATAATAGCTTACTAAACCATACCTAAAACTAGCTAAAAGGAATTTCTTTGTTCCAGTGAGTTTTATCTGACTCAGTGGCAGCTGTGGCTTACCCGCTTTGCCTAATAGGATAACACTCGCCGGTTTTAATCGCTGTAACATGGCACTTGGCTGCAATGACTGCAGTGAACTTTAATCAAAAACTGAGTTTTTACAAATCTGCGAAAGCAAACACTAATCGGCCTGTTTTTGACGAAGTGAACCCCATATTATGTATTCGTTCAAACACTTACCATCCATTGATTTCGTTCTGTGAGTTAACATTTACTCCACTCTCCACCAATGTCCGCACTTCTTCGATATCCCCAATGGCAGACGCCTCTCTCAGTCGCTCCTGTAATTCTTTATCCAACGAAGTAGTGGACATTTTGGTGTAGACAACTAGCGATGTTAGATCATAGGATATACAAAACCCTCTCGAATTAAGTTGTCAATACCAAATAAAAAACTGTTTTCCTACTGATGGCACAGAAGACCACTAAAAATAGTTGCTAGCAAACATTAGCTACCCGGCTATCCTTACCTACTGGCTAGCTTGATGGGGTGCTAGCAAAGTCTTTGGCGCTAGCTTGTAGCAACAAAACGCTTCGGCTTATGTAATTTCGTGTTGATGAATGGTGTCTTTGGCGTTTATATAGCAGGTTCCGTCCCCGTCATTTATTTCAGTTGTTAATTCACGTTATAGTACCACTGCCAACAGTCAGGACAATCATACAATCAACCAGTGGTGTACGAGCTCCGTCAATGGGTAGCCAAAATCACCACCGCCTCACCGGGGGACATCTTTAGATGTAACAACGCTGAGCACAAATGTTAGTTCCCCTCTGAATACTCAATTAGCGCACACGGTTAGCTTAACGTAAAACTGTAAAATTACATGACATTATCCTGTTAGCAGTTATTTTAATTAAGCTGACCTTTTGGGCGACAAAAATACATATAATTCAAGACTGTTGAATTATGTTATTCATACGACCCATAAACGTGAGGGACACGGTAAATATTGATGAGAAGTTTTAGTCTCGAAGGCCATTAGAAAAGGATAAAAAAAAAATATATATATATATATATATACATATGCGTGTGCGTGTGTGTTAGTCATAAACATGCTACTACATGCTAATTTCTCTGTTATTAAATTGAAACTGTCAGAAAGGTGATACTTTAACTATACGTTTGTTGTCACTGAGGCCAGTGGCTAGTGGTGTCGCACTGGAGTGCTTTATAATAAGAGGTGGTTCTAATGTTTTGGCTCCCTCATTCATTTGAAATATCTTGGCCAAAACATTAGAATCACGTCTTTAATATAAAGCACTCCATTACGACCCTACCAGGTTCAACTTAAAAACTGAGAACTTTGTTCTACTTGTGCTTAGTTATTTTGTGTGTGTGTTTTTTTTTCTGTGTGATGTCTGGGAGTTGAGTCATGGCAACTGAACTTCTTTCTTGTAGGGTAGAGATGTTTCGCTCTGCATCCACAGAACTTTCTCGGTCTGAGGGAAGTTGGTTAGTGACCCCAAATTTATCCTCCATGCTATTCAGTGCAGTGAAGAGTGCTCCGAGCTGTACACTGGAGAAACCAAACAGCTGCTACACAGAAGGATGGCCCAGCACAGAAGGAGCAACACCTCAGGGCAACTCTTCACTGCACTGAACAGCAGGTTTGAGCATGTGCAAATAAACAACCCCTCCCTCAATAGAGGTGGAGGCCTTAGACACAACCTATCTTCAACCTACCATGCTGCCCTTTCATCCATCCCCAGGAAAATCAGGCC
>JAUMHL010000029.1:16160552-16171378 GCA_032362345.1 Sandelia bainsii
ACAAGAAAGAAGTCCAGTTGCCATGACTCAACTTCCAGACAACTTCACCTGGATGACTGAGAATCTTCACAGACATTTTTCTGTGTGATGTTAGTTATTGTTCCATTTTGGTTCTGGATTTTACATTTGTATTTTGTGTATTTTATAACCTGCTTATTCAATATTGACAAAAAATAATGGAATTAAATGAAAAATAAATGAATGAAATGCATATAGTTAGCAAGTGTACTAACAGTATTTGGCTGTGACCATAGACATATGCACATGTATACATCTACGGGCTCTGAAGTCGCTTCCGGGAAAAAACTTTCAAAATAAAACTGTCAAAACATAAATATTCCCAGTCAAGAGAAGTTCCATTCTGTTAGTTTCACGTTTGTGTGTGTTTTTCATTGTGAACTGTGGGTATTTCCCATATATGGGAAATAAACATATGAGCCTCGTTTTGGGTGTATTCATATTTCTCATATAGCTACAAAAAAAAAATCAAGTTTAGTTTTATGGTATTGTTGAACTTGTACTTCCGGTTCAAAGACTGAAGGGACTGTTGCTGGACTGGTTGCAGTTGAACGGGCGTTGTTAACAGCGTCTGCCATTTTGATTAGAAGTACTTTGCGCGCAATAGATGGTGTGAACTGACTTTTCGGGAGCTGTCGTAGTATTTTAAATCACGGCTACACTGTTTTAGCCAAAATGCTTTCTGCAGCCCAGCTACTTGATGAGTTAATGGGTCGAGATAGAAACTTGGCCCCTAACGAGAAGCGATCCAACGTACGATGGGACGACGAGAGCGTAAGTTAGCATTCTGGCTAACGCTAGCTTGGGTAGTTTGAAAGGCTAGCATAGCCTTTCGCTAGTTAAATGCCTAAAATCATAGTGTATGGGATGTAGGATTTATCCCAGTTAAGCCCAGTGCCATTACTTCAGATTTCAATAATAATGCGTAAACATGTTTTTGGGGTGTTGTCTATACACAGGTGATGGCACAATTAGCACTAGAGCTTGCTAATGCTAATGGTATTGGCTCACAAAGAGCCTTGTAACGTTAACGTAGATTTGAATTTTAGCGCTACACGATGCTTTTGTTACGTGGGGAATAAGGAAAACATATTGTTAGATTCACTGTAGGAATGTTTGTTTAACCTGCAAGGCTCGTTTGTTGCATAAGTTATTTTTGTTTATTGCTTTGATGTTAATTTTAATGTTAGGAGATTTCAATTAGAAGTGAGTTTAAAATATTAATACAATTATTTTCTTTATTAAGGTCTGTCGATACTATCTGTGCGGGTTTTGTCCAGCTGAGCTATTCACAAACACCCGGTCTGACTTGGGTAAGCCAAGAACTTGGTGATGCATAATAATTTTAATTATTACACTTACATTTGAAGATAATAAAACGTTTCTACTCTTTTCCAGGCCCCTGTGAGAAAATTCACGATGAAAACCTCAGAAAAATGTAAGTTCTGACTGTGGTTTTAGAAATCGTTTCAGTATGTCTCCAAATTTCCACCTAATAACCTGTTTCTATCCCTTTTTATCCAGGTATGAGAAGAGCTCGCGGTTCATGAAAGAGGGTTATGAGCGAGATTTCCTGCGCTATCTGCAGTCGCTCTTGGCTGAAGTGGAACGGCGTATTCGCAGAGGGCATGCCCGGCTTGCGCTTTCCCAGGCCCAGCAGAATGCAGGGGTTTGTACTTTAATTTTTGAACTTATATAATTGTATTAGGAGTGTTCATGTAGTCTTATCTACTATGAAGTTAGAACGTTGTTACTGAATCTGTGCTCAGTACATCTTTCTGTCATCAAAGAGTGTAATAGAAATTGTTTCCCTTTGAAAACCATCCTAAAATCCTGTTTATTTCAGCAAGGACCGGGTCCATCGGGAAAGAACGAGGAGAAAATTCAGGTTCTGACAGAGAAGATTGAAGACCTAGTTCTACAGGTTTGTAATAATTTTGGTAAAACGTGTTGCACAGATGTTTTATAGTTATGTTAGTTATTTTGTAGATACTGTCACAGATCACTGGTATTGCCAACATGGAAGATATAATTCGCCATTCTTTAATAACATCAAATTACATTCTCACTGACTCCTCTAGTTGCCAGTGATGTCGCACTTATTTTTCCTTGTTTTGCATTTGCTCAGATTGAGGAGCTCGGTTCAGAGGGTCGAGTGGAGGAGGCTCAGGGAATGATGAAGCTGGTGGAGCAGCTGAAGGAGGAGAGGGAAATGCTCAGCTCCACACCCTCGGTGAGTCAGTTAAAAGCAGGGTTTTTAGCCTACACACGCTGCTCAGGGTGGTAGTGGTTGGTTCTGCAATGCTATCAGTTGACAAACATCTATTTTATTCTTTCACAAATGATCTAAGTAAAACTAAACTTGGACTGGAAATGATTCCACTATTCTCACTGACGCTAATCGTTGACACTGAAGTTATTCGTGAACAAAACAAAAATCAGTAGAAATAGGATAAGCAGATACTGTATTTTGTGAGTCATATATATCTAATATTTATGTAATGTCTATACTTTTTATCCAGACCATTGAGAGCTTTGCGGCCCAGGAGAAACAGATGGAGGTGTGTGAGGTGTGTGGGGCCTTCCTCATTGTGGGTGATGCACAGTCCCGAGTGGATGACCACTTGATGGGCAAACAGCACATGGGCTACGCCAAGATTAAATCCACTGTTGAGGAGCTCAAGGTAACGAGATCAAATGTTCATATATAACAAAATTCAGCATGTTTGAGTTGTTCAGTTTGAGCTTTGATACACCAGAACAAAAAGTAGGAAAACAAGTCAGTTTCTCCCTCGTGTTTTGACAAAGTGCATGACAGTACACATACATAGTATAGTAGGTTATTCCACCTGTGTATGTTTGACTTATGGCTCTTGTTTAAAAATGCACCAATCAACTTCTCACAATTTACACAAGGGCTCTTGGCTTATTTATTCATAGGAGAAACTACGACGCAGCTCAGAAGACCCCCAAGGTGAAAACCCAGCACTCAGGAGAGATAGAGAAGACCGTGAGCGAGAGAGGGAGGAAAGAGAGAAAAAGCGCAAAGAGGAGGAAGAGAAGGAGAAGGAGCGTGAGAAAGAGCGAGAGAAGGAGAGGGAACGGGAGAGAGAGCGAGAGAGGGAGAGAGACAGAGAACGGGACAGAGATAGAGATAGGGAGAGGGACAGAAGAGCACGTCGCAGTCATTCCAACAGCCGCCACTCCAGTCGAGCATCAGACAGGAAAAGGAGCAGATCCCGGGATCGCCGGAGGTCCAGGAGCAGAGACAAGGACAGAGAGAGAGAACGCAAACGCAGCAGGTATGGCTGGCTTTATTGAACCACCTTTATCACCATATTCATTGCGGTCTAATAACAGAAATGTGCCACCAGACGGTAATGGAGTGGTGTATTGGATGGAAGCAACAGTCCACACTTGTAAGAGTAAACATTACAGATTGAATTATAATATATTTTATTTTACACCCTCAGCTGGTCTAAAGAAACACAGTGGTGGTTAAACATGAAAAATACCACCAAATATGTGTGCAACTTAACCATGTGTGATTTATATAAGTATATCTTTCGTTCTTTGACTTAATAATTTGTTCTCTTTCCCTTTTCTGTAGAAGCCGGGACAGAGAGCGAGACAGAGAGAGGAGGCGCAGCCGTGACCGCTCTGACAGAAAAAAGCGCTCCCGGAGTCGTGACAGGAAGAGGTCGCGCAGCTCAGAGCGCAAATCTCACCACCACCGCAGCCGCAGTAAGGACAGGGACAGGGAGAAGGAGAGAGACAGAAACAGGGACAGAGAGCGGTCATCGAAAGACAAAGGTGAGGACCTAGAGAGGGTTTTTGTCTGTATTACGTGCAGAGTTGCAAAGTTACTGCTTTGGAATCACTAGCTACTAGCTGGCGTGTTTCTCTTTTTTATCATTGATATTGGCCAGCTGATAACCTCACTGTATGCAGAGCAGTTGCCCATCGAGCTAGAAGTGTTACATTTTGATAGATGTGTATTGTGCTTTTGCAGACCGTAAAGCGACAGAGGAGAGGAGCGGCTCTAAGAAAGACAAGCACTCTGACGGTGATGCAGCTGCCATAAAGGCTTCATCAGAAGCGGAACCGATGGAGACAGAGGTGGCTGCCTCTGCCTCCTCCCCTCTGCTTAACGGCCAGCAAGAGCTCCTCCATTCTGAAGGTGACACTCAGTCCAATTAAAACTGATCTGATAGGACCTCAGATCAGGCTCAGGTAAGTGCATCCTCCTCCTCGCTTCCCCCTGGCTCTCAACCCAACCCACCACCCTCCCACTCTCCCTCCCCCTCCGTTTCCCATCTTTCCTTCCCACTCTCTCACCCTCCCTCTCCCACCCTATTTATGTTCAGTTGAATGCCTTTAATTTTGTCTATGATGTACTATATGCATATATTTTTATCCTGTTTTTGAATAGTGCATCGTAAGTATGCACTGAAGATGAAGGACTAGGCCCGATGAATGAGAAGAAGGTAGAAAACATTCACACAAAGCCAAGAGGGAAAGGCCAGTGTAACCCTGAGCAAACATGCCCAGAGGTACCCCTCATTTTGTATCGGTTTTTGATCCTTATAGATGCATATTTGTCTTTGTGGACAAAATGGCAGAAAAAAAGTTAATACATCCAGTCAAATTTCCTGCCTTTTATTTATTTGTTTTTGTCTATTTTGTTTTGTTTTTTTACTTTGAAGAAGGAAAATGTAATTATCTTTATTTGATGAGATATTACACTCCATAAAGGGAGAAAATTCAGCCACTGTGTGTCTACATGTTTGTATATATTTATGATATCTTGGGGAATATCCTTTCTCCTCTGTAAACACACAGAGATACTTTTAGCTTTCGTCAAAGGTGTATGTGAAAAACAAGCAATTTATTTTGCCGTAACTCAATTGCCTTGGATTTTATGTCCAGCTTACTGTGCTTGATAATGCCATGCAGTGTGTGTTTTGGGGGGTGTTATAGCACCGGGGGCCTAACGTAACTAACTAACTGGAGGGTAGGGTTTATCGAATGAATTGCAGCTGACTTCCATACCTCACACAGCGTTGGTGTTGTGAGCGAGACCACATGAGAAAAGGGCAAATTAAAAATCATGGATACTCTGACTGTCAAACTGTGCAGGTACTCACCCCAGGTACTCCTTTCTCTACCCACATCCATTTCTGAATGCTGTTGCCTGTCAGAAAAACAATTTGTACTTCTCCAGAACATGAACTTGAAAGCTTGATTGTCTATATTTTTGTTTGTTTGGTAAATTTTGGGAAAAAAAATCATATGATGAAAGTGCCAGATTTTAAATGCAGTCAGACAGGCTGGTTGATATGCCTTTACCAAGAGATGAAATTGCCACATGTGTACGCTTCCTCATAGATTATTATTCACCTTTGTTAGTCATTTTTTATGTCTTATTTGTTCAGTTGGAAGGATGCTGTTTGTAAATCTATGGAGTATTTAATACAATAAGAAAACATGTGAAGTGCATTTTCATATTGGCAAAGGGAATATTAAACAGCTTTGTCGTCTAAGGTTGTGACCAGACCTTACACATGTTTATCAAGTTGCAAAGTTTAAAATATACTGAAATATTTAGAAAATATCAGGATAGTCTGGCCAAAGGTAGTCGAGACTATTAATTTCCATTGTTCTAGTAAATGGATACTATTTGTGCATAAACACCGTCTACACTTTTGTCTGATATTTAATAAAGGCATATATTTGATTAGTAATCACATAGATATTGTTGCTCCTGTAGCAGCATTTGTTGCTACAAGCTCATGTTTGTGGACCTTTGCTAACATTGTATTTTGTGAACATTTTTGCTTAACAGGGGAAGCTGGGATATCAGGTGGAGGAAGAAGTGGAAGAGTGCACCCATCCCTACCCTGAACCTGACTCTTCGCTGCTTAAAAACAAGGTGAACCACAAATGTGTAGTGGCTTATTTAAAAAAAAAAAAAAACACGAGAAGAGAGGAACAAATGCATTGATTTTATTCCATGACCTGTCAATCTTCTGACTGGATGAGGGTAGTTGTGGTTCATCTGGTATATTTCTTGGTCTAGATGTCAGGCAGACATAATAAATACCAAACTTAGAGGAGACGTTCAGTATGGGTTTTTGTTTTCTTATTTTGAAAATCTTTACACATCCCCCTTGTTTCTTGACATTTAGTAAAAATGAAATAAAAAAAACTGCTTGTGGTTTGTTTTGGTTTGTCAGGTCCACTTCACTTCCTGACCTTTAAAAAAAAAAAAATAGAAAAAAAAAGTCATTTGAAAGCATATGTACAATGTTAAACCCATGACTGGGTGTGTCTAATTTCTCCTCCACATAGAGCTCACATTGATTGCTCTTGTCCAATTACTGTAAAGTATACTGATTTAATTTTGATTAAAAGTTTTTGAAAAGTGACTATTTGTTTAATTCTGCTCTGCTTTTAATGCCTATGTTGTCTTGAAGAATAAAAAGTTTAAAAACTTCTGTGTTTTGTGTGTGGTTTTAAGGGTTATCTGGAAATTGTTTACAAAGTTAAAAACTAGACCTGTTACATACTTTATTCAGTGAAGTTATTTTGTTAATACAGGAAATAAGATTTTATAAACAAAGACTTAGTGCTTGTGTTTCTGTGTTGGACTAGTTTTGGCCAGTGATTTGTTGATATCCTTTCAGATATTCTACATACATTCATGAACACGACTGTCATGGCAGTATTGGGCATTAAATAATTAATTTAACAGTTTTTATTTTTTTGCTAGGGCAGAATGATTGTACAATATAATTTAATAAAACATAGCACTGGTCATTGTGGCCAAACAACTCAATCTTTATTTGTCCTTGCAGCCAGCTGCAATCTTTAGTCAAGAGCGGGATCTTCTTTCAGTCCATGGCCTGTGAAACCTGCTTGACTGTAGATAGTGACTGATGTTCCAGCAACAATCAGATCATGGCAGGCCTGTGTCACAATGGTTGATGTGTTGTTCCTGACCATCTGAGACCCAATTTCCTGTCAATTGTAAGTCTACCATCCTCTTCCTCAGATCTTTGTCAATTATGACCCGAAGTTGATTTCAGAAAACAATTTGAAATTCTCCACCAAATTCATTTGGTTTGCCATGACATTCATGTCCAAAATTAGTGTATGTAAATGCCCAATCACAACTGTATACACTGTCTGTGCTTAAAGAATTTATTTTATGGGCACATTAATGTAATAAATCAGTGAATCATTATACAAAATCACAGTAAACTGCAGTATGCTATTGTTGTAGTGTACTAATATACAGCTACATGGAGTAACTCAGTGGGCTTGTTGAAGCAGTTTTTAGATGGGTATTTAATTAAATGATTTTTATAGGGAGAGGGAAAAATCTAAATTTACAGCCAGATACTGTTATACAAGCCATAAAGTTTCCAGGTAACAGGCTAGAAAGAAGCACTGTTGTATAATTTCTTGATCTTGCTAAGCTGTCAGCAGCTTTCATTGCTGTTACTCCAAGTCTGTGGTTATCAGACTTTAACAAAAGCTATTCTTTTCTTCTTTGACCCCTGTAACAGTATCCTGTCAATGGCATAGTCACATGCAAGACATGGATGGGGCTGGTATAAAAACTATCTGCCTCATAGGACAAAATAAATTAACATTTTCATTGATTGGCTTCTGATATTGCTGATTCTTTAACTGTTGAAAAAGTTAAGCATGCCACAGAATTATACTTTAACAATGTAACAGTCAGCCACTGACAAGTGAAGTGAATAATAGTGATAATCTCATTACAGTGGCACCTGTCAAGACTTGGGATATATTTTGCAGCAAGTGAACAGTCAGGTCTCGAAGGTAATGTTTTGCAAGAAGAGGAAAACTGGCAAGTGTAAGGATCTGAGTTACTTTGACAAAGACCAAATTGTGAAGGCTAAATGACTGTCAGAGCATCTCCAAAATGTCATGTGGGCTGTTCCCAGTATGCAGTGCGGTCAGTAGTAAGGATTGGTCCACTGCTGACAGGGTCATGGACAACCATTCATGTCTCGTTGATGGGATTGAGGAGTGAAAGGTAGCCCATCTGGTCCAATAACTAGAGAAGTGACGCTGTAGTACAAATTTTTGAAAGATTTGATGCTGGCCATGATTGAGAACCGTCAGAAAAGATGCATGACAGCTTGCAGGATATATGGTGCTGCATGGCTGCACCATATGGTCAGCATGGTCATAGTGCCCATGTGCACCATTGAAAGTGCCAGTGGACATAGTAGCATCAGAAATGGACCATGGAGTAATGGATGAAAATCCCCTGGTCTGACAAATCCCATCATGTGAATGGGCAGGTGCATATGTGTCGTATAACTGTGGAAGAGATGGCACAATGATGAACCGTGTGAAGAAGGTAAGCTGGTAGATGCAGTGAGATGCTCTGTGCAATGTTGCAGTAGGAAACATTCATGTGGATGTTAATTTGACACCTACGACCTACCTAAACATTGCTGCAGGAAAAATATTTTCCCTTGTTACAGACCTGGGACCTCTTCTCAGCAGGACAACTTCTTGAGGCCAGACACCAGAGGACAACTTCAGAATCCATGCCTCAATGGTCCAGAGCTGTTTTGGTAGCATGCGGGGGGCAGATTGATGTATAACATCTTGATTTCCTTGTAATTATTACTTGATGTTCTTAACTGTGATACTTTGGATTTTTCCACTTATTGACAAATCAGCAATGTATCTGACATTGGGATCAAACAGGCATCATCATGGTACCATAAGGCTGATGGCCTATAAGGCATCTAAAACCTGAGTGTCAGTGCTATCTTCATAGTCCTCATATATGTGGATATTTACAGTCACAAGAGAAAGTAATGGCACTGTTTGCAATTTCTCTGGCTAAACTTAAACAGTTCTGTAAGGAAGAATGAAGAATCCAAAGTTACAGGAACCGTTCATTGGAGGTTATTGCTTCCACAGCAAAAACACACAAAAAAACTTGCCATTACATTTTCCACTAACACTCTATGTTTAATGACTGTGTTAAATAAAGACATGAAAGATCATGACTATGTGTTTTATCTGCTGAGAAATATTGTGAATGTTGATATTTGTGACTTTGGTGAAGATCGGATCACGTTTCAAGGCCAATTTATGTATGCAGAAAACCAGGAATTTGCAAAAAGTGTCTGCTTCTTGCCCTTTGGTGCATTTTGATTTGCCACATTATTCTCTTTATCAGAGGGGAGGAGTTCAGTTAGTGTTTGAAAAATAAATACCTTTGAGTGTTTGTACCTCACAAACAAATTATCCATCAATTACACATAACCATGCTTGATTGTGCAGATGGACTGGCCCAGCTGTGACCTCTGCTGCTCTTTGTCTCCCTCTTGTGACTGCTCATTCTTGCCTCTCTGAGTCTCTTGGCCTCAGATGCACTTGCAGTGAAAATAATGCATACTCTCCTCCCTTTCTGTGCCAGAACAGCAAAGTAGCAGGTGGGCTTCAGATGTGTATGGTAACCTCTGGGACTGAATCTGAAATGTTGAATAATGACCCATGGAGGGGAGGCCGTGGTTTGAGAGTCAAACACAGAGCTCATATGGGGAGACAGATTGGCAACAGGCAGCAACAGATATGCATGATTAGGAGCTAGATACATGGTGCAGATGGGGATGAATGACTGAACCTGGTTTTCTGCTTTTATCATGCTTATCATAATTGAGGATCGTACTTTATAATGTTATAACTATACTGCATACATGTTATTTTGCATTACTGAACAGTAGGAGGCAGTATGCACCTATTTTTGACTGAAAGACCAAACCCCAAAGTGTGTAAAATGGTGCAGCTCTTCTTGAGATATTGTGCCTTTTACCACATGCTCATTCACTCACAAGAGCATAAAATAAACCTCGAGAATATGTGCTCACACACAATCAGTGACACAATCAGGCAACATTACCAAACCATTCTCTCTGCAACACACAGTCTGTATATCTCATTAGGAAAGCAGCATTTCCAGAGGGCAACAGTTTCAGCTAGTGGAAAAACAGAGGGAAGCAACTACAGGAAGATAGTGAGCTGAAAAGACAAGAGGAATGAAAGAGTGACAGAAGCAGGAGCCGAGAGTCAGCCTGATGTGATGCTAAACAACCAGGGTGAAAAGGGATAATGGAGATAGATTGCCTTCTACTTTCTCTAGTTTTACTCTTTCAGATAGACACACACAGTCAATCTCGAGCGAAGGTCGAGAGGGAAAGCAGCATGTAGATTATGCAGTGGATAAGGCAATTCATCAGTGCTGTCGGTGTGCTGTCTGATTAATGATCAAAACACCAACACACACACAGCTTATGTCAGCTGCCAGTCATGTCCTGATGGCGGAATTTAATTTCCCCTAAAGGCATCTGCTATTTGTGCTGAACTAGTGCTTATTGCATGCTCTTTACACAACTGTAGCACTAGTTTTCTATCTTAGTGTTTTTCCTAATGTTATTGATGCGTGTGTCTTCCCCTTGTAAGTCGCTTTGGATAAAAGCGTCTGCTAAGTAAAGTAAAGTAAAGTAAAGGAAGTATTACAAGTAATGTGGTGATACTAGATATCCTCTTAGGCTGAACTCCTGCAGATTGGTACTAGTGTTGCAGAAATACTCCATCTAAATATACTGTTTTTCTATGAAGTTTTTGCAAATGCAAACTGATTTATTTTTAAGACTTGTTTTATCTTAATTCAGTTTATTCAATTCAATTCATCTTTATTTGTATAGCGCCAAATCATAACAAAAATCATCTCAAGGCACTTTACATAGCAA
>JAUMHL010000029.1:16171478-16203707 GCA_032362345.1 Sandelia bainsii
TCTGATCGGATAGCTTGTCTCTCAGGCCTTGGGGACCAAATAGAATAACTTCAGTCTTGTCTGAATTAAGGAGTAAAGGAGTAAGGAGTAAGTTTATCACTAGTGGTAAGGTTTAATGCCTGTCACACCAGATGGCTGGAACGACCACTTGTATTTTTAAAAATCTATTACTCCAATCTACTATATGCACTATGTACCAAGAAGAAACATTCCACATAAAAATGAAAATGTCTCTTAATATCTAAAATATACGGAGCACCATAAGGGTCATGGTAGTGAGTTTTTTCCTGAGCTAGTTTTGTGTTACATTGCAGTACATTTGCGTTCCCTCTGATCTATGATGGAAGTCTGCTTTCAGTGACCCTCAGCCTGTGTCATGCAGTAGTACGCTACTCTCAGAATAAAGGTCAGTCGCAAAAAGATTGCAATGGAACGCAAAAGTAGCTCGGACAAAACTCGTCACCGTGGCCCTTAGGGGGCTCCGTACCACCTACACACATAAAAGCATGGAGCAAAGGGTTATGGACAGAAATGACCACTGAAAAGAGGAAAGTGTGGAGAATAAGTAACAGCATATGGCCCAAAACATAGCACCTGCCACACGCAATATGACTATTGGACAACATTTTGTCATTCAGAAAGACAGTGAACTTAAACATACAGGCAAAACAAATCTGGAGGTGGAATGTTCTTAACTGGCAACTTGCTCACGAGCTAAAGGCAGAGAGACCCGACAATAAGCAGGAGCTGAATTTATAGACTTCGGAATTCATTTACTGTGAATGATTTCCCCAAAAACATTAAATAAAAATGATTTTGTTTGGCCACTTTGTGTTAATGGGGCTGTATCGCCCACACAGTTCAAAGCTGACAGGATCCGTTATTTTATAATAATAACAAACATAACTGTTCAAATACTTAAATGTGGTAAATCACAAAGAAGATTTACTGCAGTCCTGCACCGTGGGTTGAATTGCACTGTATGAGAAATTCTGTTTCTCTGGTCATGTGTATGTTTAGACTGTTTGGGTTCAGTTAGGCATTCTGTGCTTAACCTCTATGTTGTAGTAATGGAAGCAGAGTGGATCATGCTTTAGTGTTTGCGCTGCATTTTGTCTCTCTCCTTCCTTCAGCAGATGGCTCCACCACAGGAATGGGCTCTGAATCGAGTAACAGCCCAGCAGCTTTGTTTCTTTCTGACTAACTCCTCGTTCATTTACTCTCTTTTCTTTCCCCTCTTTTTTCCCCCTGCAGTCTTTACAGTTCTGGCCCTAGATGAGCCACAGAGAGCCAGGAAGCAGGGTGGCAGCAGAGTTTTCAGTCTTCCCACCTGAGCATCAAAGCCCTTTTGTGGGTGTTGGAGTGAAGACAATCATGTCCCTTGTCTCCCTCTCTGAAAGCTCACGGAGGAATAGTTGGTCAGAGAGAATGACAAGAGGATAAAAGAAAAAAAAAAGTGTAGACAGAGACTGGAGTTTGGAGCAGAAAATAATTAGAGAAGATATGCCTTGTGTCATTTAAATCCATTGTGTCTCTGACAAATACAGCCATTAAAGAATATTTAGATACAGTGTAGTAGTCGAATAAACAAGAATAAGAAGAAGCAAAAAAAACAAAGGTCAGCTCAGAGACTGATTATTACTGGATCTGATATGCAGGTAAAATCTGTTTCAGCTCACATCTGAAAAGAACACTCATTTTCTCATACATGAGATACCCAGTGATGTCAAATCATCCCCTCATATAACCCCGTCTCCATGGCAATGGCTCAAACTGACCTTGCCTAATTTGTGTTATAACAACGATTGGTCATGCCCCTCACAGAAATATGCACCAGGTAAAATGAAAGTAATTGTGCACACAGAGCTAATGTCCACAGACCTGCCTTTGTGTCTCCTCACACAGCCAGCAGGGGAGTGAAACCTGGAGGAGAGCTGCGACAGAACACAATTACTACCAAAAGTCTGGCTGATTTGTGTGAAACAATGAAGAGAGCGTTGTTATAGAATATCAGTGTTTTCATTGACCATTTAAATGTCTCTCCTTTACTATACTATAACAAAGGTGACAAAACAAATGTGTGCGAACAACTTTATTTGATCAGCTTCATCATTATGGGCGACTGCTTAGTCTTATAATGAGCTACAGCATCACTGAAAGACCATTAACATTCACTATATTTAGTTACTGGTCTCAGACAAGCGCACCCAAAAGACCTGTGATCACAAGCTGAACCAGCGATGCTCTTTTTAAAAATCTTCATCAGTCATGAAGTAGCTGCGGTTACATGCGTTGTGTTTTCTTCAGTCAGATTAAAATCATTCTGATTAGAGATTTCACCTTAACTGTTTACATGGACACTAATCTCATAACATGTGTTTACATGCTCACAGTATTTAATTTAATTTAACATTGTCATTTTTAAGTGGTTATTCCCATCCCACTTTAATCTACCGGAAATAAAATTTAATTCAATATAATTCATTCAATAGAAGAGGACCAAGATACATGGTGTCATGGGAGCATTATTTGCATTTCTGCTTTTCTTTCTAATTAAGCAGCAAAAACACATACTGCTCCTGCAACTTTTGAACAGTGCAGAGGGACCTTTACAGCAAATCGAGAAACTTGACACATCACCTAATGTTATCTCCAATGTTACCTGGGACAAACATGCACACAAAGTGTTTACTTGGTTAAAATCTTCCTGTTGATCAGATTATAATAGGTTTACACCACTACTCTCATTTAGATCGAAAATCCATTCTGATCAAGACAGCTTGTTCCAAGTGAGGTGCTTACATGATGCATGTTTATTCAGACTGGGCTGATTCTCCAAATATTAGTGGAATATTTGTGTCCATGTAAACACAGCTGTTGTTCTCTAGTATCTTTGGTATTAACCCACTCATGTGTTGATTGGCATTAACTCCTTTCATGTTCCATGGGTATCAAAGCACCATTGATCTCACTTGCATGTGTCACAGACCCAGTGATGCTCTATAGATTATTTTATTATTACCAGTGCTTGTAATGTCCAAGGTGTATAGATTTTAATCATCCGTCTGCCATGTGTGAATTAAAATATGTCACACATGTTTACCTAATATTTTCAGCTACAGTATTGTGCCTTAGGGTGGTGCCTCCAATTGAGAGGGTTAAAAGAGGATTTTATATGTTCTCAAATAACAGTTATTATAAGAGTCTTTAGAACAATTTAATGAAAGGGTGAATGTGTTATGGTCAACCACAGACTAACCTAATAATTTGGATTATTTGTGTGTTAAAAAAGATAAAAAATGTAAAAAAAAAAAAAAAAAAAGAGAAGGGGGCAGTGTGCTCTGCCTTTTGAAATTTGGTTGAAATTAGTCACATTGTATTGAAAAATGGATATTCAACCTTTTTACCTATTGATGGGTTATTGATCGACACTTACACATCAACTAAGAGTAATGCTATTTTATAAATAGTATATATATATATATATATATATTTTTTTTTTTTCTCCTCTATCCTCTCCCCTCTTTTCAGGAAAATGCTGACAGTGCAGATTTGATTTCTCTCTCACCCACCCCCTGTCTTTCACAGCACACTTTCCTTCCTCATGAATTATGTATGTGATTAATTAGGCTCATCATTAGAGTATACGGTCAACTGGAAATTCCCCTCTGTTCTAGTTCAAACACAAAATGAACTCAGCTGCCGTCATTGTCCGCTGTGTGTTATAGATGAGAGGGAGGGCCCTGGGTATTTGTTGTCCCCCTCGGGATGCTGCATGGCGTTGCACAAGGGGATACAATGCAATAACAAGATAACAAGATAAAAGGCCTCGTGTTGGACTTCAAAGAGAAACATCTGCTTGAATAGAAGCAGAGTGAAATGAGTCTGCGCCTTGGTGATTTCAAAGAACAAGTCTGCGTTTGTGGAAGGCATGGACACGAACAGCATGTGCACAGCTGGGATGCTGCATGTAAACACACAGATGTTGATGGTGCGGATTTATGTGCATTTTTATGTGCTTTTCTGCATCTCAGAATGCACCTCATATCTTTTTCAATTCACAAAGAGCACTTGCATCAAACCACCTCATGGTGCTCCTGTTTGTTATACATTAATATTGTGTTTCTTGGAGGAACAATCAACTTAAGCCATGTTAATCCATACCTAGTGTAGCTGCACTGTGCTGCCTGTATTAGCCTCACAGGTATGTTTTGAATTACATAGCCTGAAGGTGTCAATCTCTCATTGAATCTCCAGTTCCTGGGACATCAGTTTCCTAGCCAAACGTGCTATCAGTGCAATAAACTTGTATAGCTTTAATTGATCTATGCTGTGTTCACAAAGGTGGGCTCTCCTGGCACCTGAGAGACAGAAGTGCACACATGTGCAACTATACTCTGTTATTTGTCACTTTCATTGATCCAGGGCTTCAATAGCTCTGTATTGATTGGTCCTCTGTCCTTATACAGAAATCAGTCATGTACCTGTGTACCTGATGTGCGATGGCCAACAATGAGATTGTACAGATTAGTCAGAGCTAGGCAAGGTTTAACGTGCTACGCTCTTATGCTAATAGACAACGTGCCTCAAAGCTTTAGTAATATCTGAAGATTTAAGTGTTCCTAAATACAAGCTCTGAAATCAGTGAGATACTGTATGTGCATGTATTCCTGGGTGTGTCATCATACTTGCGACTGTTCAGCTGCCAACAGTGTCAGAAGACATTACTCTGATGCACGGTATTTATGTGCGCTTTGTGTGTGTCAGTGTATGACTGCTCTGTTTATGTGCTTGTGCGCGTGGCTTCACTCTTTTTCCCGTAATCATCCTGTGTGTGTCAGCAGTGAGTAATGAAGCACTGGCTGTCTGGCTGTGTAATCATGCAAATCAGCACCACACTCGTTCCCAGCAAGGATATTACAGGTGATGCCGGACACTGAGCAAGGCCGACCTCCTCCTGGCTGATTTACTCTGTCCTCTTCCCACTGTCCCCGTGAATGACACCGCAGCACTAATGTGAAGGATGACAAGGAAGGAGAGAGACACAAGGAGAGGCAGGGAGGAGGGAGGAGAGGGTGTAAAAATGAGATGCAAAAAATCTCAAGAGATAAGATAAGGGGGGGATTAACAGCAGGGGGATGGGGATGTGGGTGGGGGAGAAATAGCAATAAAGCAGTAGATTGCTGTACAATTTTGTGTGTTCACTGAGTACACAGTATGTTCTACTGTGTTTTTAGATTAGATTAGATTAATTTGTTAATGACTTGTCTATTTCTCTTGTGGCTGTAGCTTAATGACTTACAACTCATCTGCATCAGCTAGTTGCTACTGTCGCTGCTATTAGTCAGCTCATCATGCAGCATATTAGTATGTAGCATGAACACAACGAGAGAGATGAAATCATAGTTTAAGTGTTAAACAAAAGACTAAATAGAAGAATCATGTACATAATGGAGGATGTGTGTCCGTTGGTGTGGGTATATACACGTCGCAAATCTGTCGTGTCCAAGTGTGTGGTTGTGTGTGTTTTTGAGGATGAAGTCAACGACTACTGACATTTGCACAGATGTGTACTGAAATGGAAAATACTGGGCAGACTGACAAGCTCACCTAAAAACGATAAACAGGTCCACTGTACAGCTCTGCACACAAGCACCACACACAGACATGTTGTCCATGTGTTGGCTTGTCTACGTAACATTTTGATTACACTGGACTTAAACTAAATCTTGATAGCTTGGTGTTTGATAGCCTGGGAGGAATGTTTGGCATTTGATGGCATTTTGGGCATTAGAACAAAATCCATGATGTGAAAATGTTTAATATCACTCAGACATCAACATAAACCTATTCTACACTCAATGGGACAAACAGGCTAATCACAGAGATTTGAGACGGTTTTGGGATGTGGTGAGTCCTTTTATGCTCTAAATAATCCCTGCTGATTGATCTTTGTTTCAGGTTCAGTTGATTCTCACTGGTTGCATCCCTGCACACACAGGGTAGTCTGACTTTACAAGGCTTAACTTCAATGACATCACTAATTCAATCCATTTCTATTCTGAACACACTGCGGTCTGTAAAAACTGCAGGACGGATTAGGTTTTATAATGCACCAACAGTACAGTATAATCCCCACCTCCCACTCCCACTCCTAAATTAATACAACACAAAACCTTGTGAAGATAATGAGATCACACACCCCAGATGAGTGGTGCTCTGCTGGACGGCCTATTGGAAAGGGGGAGATAATTATTAGTCTGTTTGTTCCTGTTTCTGAACTCAAAGGGTCACGCTCAATTCACTGAAAACACAATTCAGGTCAGACAGTCACATACGCAGGTTTGCAACTTATCCTGGTACTACTATGACATCCTTAAAATGACTGTTGTCACATTTTTTTCATGCACAGTTCAAACAACATATGGATGCAAAGTGTCACTGGACGATGGCTAGCTTTATAGCCTTAGCTCCATTAACACCTGCACACGAGGCCTCATGTTTATTCCCAACATCATCTCTCTGCCTGTACAGAGTAGCAAACGATAAGTGAACTTTTTTAGGTAATCTGTACTCTTTTTTTAGTTGATTGCATGCCATATGTGCAATAGAACATCTGCCACTAAACAGAGGATACATACACAAGAACAACAGACATTCAGCAAGATATGTCCCTCTGAGAGCGTAGAACAGGGTCACACTACACATTTTCACCTCTTGTAAAACTAATAAACCAAGGAAATTAGCCTGAGGTGTCACTTGAGACCATGCAACTAACACCTGTCAAAAAACTGTTATATTGCCAAAATAAGACTAAAGCCATTTGGAGGCCAAATTGGATTTTATTTGGAGTGTAATGACTTGAAATTGAAGTAAAAGTCTCTTCATAGCAGTAGCAAATTTGTGAAGGTCTTGTTTGTTTTCCCTATTAAAAGTCATATTTATTAGGCTAAAATCCATCAACATCAGATTGCAGCACACAAATAATTTGAGTGAAGCAATTACCTGCAATCACAGCGTTCTTCAGATCGTTTTATATCTTATGTCAGCGTTTTTTTTTAATTTTTATTGCTTCTAGTCATTATGCCTAACAATGAGAGATAATAACAAACTCACAGCTGTTGTTCTTTTGTCAAAATAAGTTGTTTGTGCTGGCCTGTTTTGAACCATTTGACACATTTAATAATTTGAGATTTTCCTGCATATTGCGCTTTATCTGAACCCAAGGCAATTTTCTCTGAGACTTTGGTACATTTAGACAAGTGTCAAAGCTTTTTTAAATTTAAAAAGAAAAAGTTCATGTTCTTCAAGTTCTGGTTGTAATCACCTGGGGTCTACACCAGGTATCACATTAATGCTGTTATTTATTATGTACAATAATGAAAGAGTATCAAAATTGGTTGAGCATTTAACTTCACTGGGCATATTTTGCTTCCTACGTAGAACTGAACAGGTCAAAACAAAATCCTTTAAGTTTGGATCATCAATTTAAGTTCTGCACTCAGTGAACCCTGGTCTGTTTATTTGTCTGTCATTCTCTGTATGCCAGCTCCTTATTGACATATCTGTGTCCAGCAAACAAAATTTAGACTTCTGTCCTTTGACATCCCTGTAATCCATCAAAGTTTGTTTGGTGATCCATGCACAACCAAGAATGCAGACATAAGACTCCAGTAAAATCTTTATCTTTTATCTGTTATGCAGTATCGTGAAGTATTTGGCCTTGCTCTTTTGGTTTCTTCAGTGTCTCTAACACACTCCTAATGTTATCCTCTAACCACTCCTCATACTTAATTGAACAAGAAAGCCATCCTAGCAATGTAGCCATCAACAGAAAAGACACGCAAAAAAGAAGACACCCTCCAGGCTTATGTTAAAATCTCCATCACTGAGCCTCCTCCTTTCTGCCTCTATACCAATCATGTAATAAATTCATTTCCTTGAAGTATCCCTGCATCAGTTTCATCTTTTCTCTCTCTCTTTGCATATTACTATCTGCCCTCATCTCGTCTCCAGTCCCTCCACATAAGCATCAAAGCCACAGACATCAAAATGTTACACAGCCGCTGATTTGAATGCACTTAACTCTTCGTTCGTGCTACTAAGACTAAATAACACGCAACCGCATCCCTCATCTTGTGCTCACTACGTTTGTATGTATGTTCAGTCCAGACACTATTCACCGTTTCCAAGTGTGGGAAACAGCATCAGAGAGCTTAGGTGGTTTATGTGTGTAAGTGAATGTGAGTCACTGAGTCTAAGTGAATGAGTCATTTGAGTAGTACTGTCATTTGAACATATTTTTGCACAGAACACAGTCTGTGGATGTTGTATGTCACTTACACTCAAAGCTTATTATGAAGGAACCAATATGAAAGGAGGAACGATTACAGCAAACAAAACATGTTTCAATGCTCTTGTGAGCATCCGACTATTGTTTTGAATATTGCAAACTTATCTTTAAATGAAACTGAATGTTCACTGAGCATAAAACTGATTTTAGCAGCTGTCTTCAGGTTTCTGTTTTTTTTAACAAAACGTGACAAGATGAGACATTTGATCATGGTTAATGACACAAATCATTTAACTAGGCATCCATGATTTTGTGACATAAGCCTGCACCGTCTCCTTTCTTTTGCATCTATTTCCCGTCTCACCTCACTTGTTCTCTCTGCTCTTTCCTTCCTTGGCCTTTATACTTTTTCTGACTTCTCTTCTCTCCGACATTTCTCCTCTTCGCTCTCCTGCCTTATACCTTTTCATTACCCTCTATATCGTCTCTCTCCACGTCTTTGTCAGCGCAGAGCAGCAGAGTGTGATTTCAATATGAATACAGCCTGTGCATGAAGAGTTGGCTTCAGTTTCACTTCCTGGGCTCCTGTGGATATACAACATACTGTATGTTCAAAAGCTAAATATGGCCACTTTTTTCCCATCTGCCACTGGAGTTTTCTAGTGTAGCATTGCAGCACACTCTGCTTTACTTTGTCTCGTTGATGCATTCCTAAATGCTTTTGTCACTTTTTTTCTTACTTTTCTCCATTTTATTTCAATCCCATTCATCTCTCCACCTAGTCTTTGCATCCTTTTGACTGCAGCACTGTATCACCCTCTCTCTCCTTCCTTGTCTTTCTCTTGCTGTCTCAGCTTGCTCTGTCTGTCAGTGATACCTCCACTGTATACGAGTACAGACACAGACACAGAAAGGACAAAAGACAACATTTGCTACAAAGGAAGCCCTGGTGGCTTCTTGATCCAGGCAGCAACAAAAGGCAGGAACACTTGACAATCATGAACGGGTGTTCAGAAGTCCATTTGCGGCAAAGATGGCAGTTGCTTTGTTTTTGTCTCTCTCTCTCTCTGTCACACATGTGCAAGCACACAGCAGGCTCTTAGGTAAACAGGGCAGACAGACTCTCCAGTGGAGGAGAAATGCTCGCCCAGTGAGGGCCTACACGCTCAGCAGAGCGCCTAATTGCAGTGATAAATATGAGATGGTGGAGATGAGAGACAAAGACTCGTAGGAACTCTCCTCACATGAACCTTGGGAGAGAGGTAACTACAGAACATTTGTGCGACACACAAATGCACTGTATATACACACATTAAATAAGTGAGTGGTTGTCCATAAAGGCACTTGTGCATATATGCAACACAAAGGCTAAAAAAAAACATACTAGTATGTGGCAAAACCCCTCTTAATACAACACAACCTCAGAGAGGAATGAGGGACTGGACCATTTGATTAATCTGATGTCCACAAGCTGCGTCTTACTAAGCCACATCATCATTCAAGTTAATTTTGTACGTTCAAAGTATCTTTGAATATTCAAAGGTAAAAACAGTAGACGCAACAGGAAATAATCTCCTGTTAGGTTTATTTTAAAACTAACAAGGTCACACTGACATGATTTTAGTCGTCAGTGTAAATCATGGGATTAAGTTTTTTCAGTCTCATGCTATTTTTCTTTCTTGCCCCCTGGATTCAGTATCAGCACACCCTAATTGAAAATTGAAGTGCAGACACAAAGGGTTTTATGGTAAAAAGCTGTATGTATCTGCCATGTCAGACCAGTTGAGAAACAGCAGAATAACCTGTATAATATTGTAGATAGATTTTAAGAATGAAGCAGATCAAAAGTATAAAAGAATAAGAGGATTGGCATAATAATTCATAATTCTTTCATCTTTCAGTTGAATACAAGAGGTTAAGAGGGACACAGGCAATACAGTGGTTATATAAAATGCCAGCATTTTGTTTCATGCTTCATAAATACCTTCAAGGACACTCTGCTGTCTTCTGAGGATCTGAGGGCAGGAGTAAGTTCATGTTTTTCAAGAGCAGTTCTGATTATGATTAAATTTCAGACACATAGAGACTTCATTCTGTTTAAGCAATATTCAGGCAAAATTGCTGTCTTTGAAATTCATGAGTGTCTCCATAGTTCGCCCTTCGCTATAACCTTGTGTCCTGCATAATGCGAATTTCAGTGTACGTTGGAGTTCGAGCTGATGTTGTGTCTTTTATTCTCCTACTCTCCCTGGACTCACAGCGCAGGATGCACGAGAAGGGTACACCCAAAAGCTCTTAACACCAAGACCCAGCCCTTAGAAACTGAGCTTTTTAAGATGCAACAGGCATCAAACTCAAACACTTTACCATTAAATCCACTCAGAACCTCTGACATCTTTCAAATATCTTGACTCAGTTGCTTTTCTTCAGCCAATGACAGAAAGTGGATTAGTGCATATTGATTGAAGTATCTTCAATGAAAATACTCTTGACTTTTTCATAGTTACACCATCATAACATGCCCAAATAAGTAGAAAGTCAGCAAAGCTAAAACCCTGTCTGTGCGCTGCCCGACTTTGATATAACTTTCATGTACAATTGCTCTGAAGTGCACACAGATTATACAAGGTTACCATAATTAAAGGTTCAACTAAATATCAAATTAATAAACTGTGTGAATAAAGAAACTGCTGCCTTTGCTGCTCTGGATGCTCCCTGATTTGGAGGACAAAAGATAAACTTTGTTCGTGCACTGTAATTTATCAGCTAAGGAAACTTTATTACAGAATCAGCAAAGTTGCATAAGACAGTACCCGATAATCTTACATAACTTTTCTTTAGAGGGCATGATTTATTTTTTGTCCAGATACTTTTTGCTTTGTATACAATACCCTGAATATTTAGAGGCGCCATGTTCCTGCCTGCATGCTGTGGATGGATAATTCAATGTGTCTGTGGCACAATCATTACGAAGAGTTAGCTTGTGCTAGTTTGACTTTCTCTCTAGTGTCTCATGTGGCAGAATAACTACAGCAACACACCTTCAGTTAAACACACAAGTTTGTTAAATGCTACAGTCTGTCCTCCAGATGGTTACGAAGTGTATCTGTGACTGTTTAGCACAGGTGATAATTCTCTATAGGTTCATAGCAATGTGTGAAGCCTCCCACTTGGACCTGGACACAAATTTTATTCACAATGCAATTTTACATTATTAATTATAATTTAGATTATGTAAGTTTTTTGTCTTTCCTTTTTTCTTTCGTTTGCAAAATACATTTGTTTACCTTCCTGATGCTTCCATTTATTCACTCCTCAGCAGTAAATGTAACAAAATGATTTCTTTTTTTCTTCTTAGGCAGTTTTGTCAAACTTGTTTTCACTCTAAAGAAAACTGCAGGGATCTAAATTCAAACATGGCAGAGATGTCACAGCTTGAACCAGGATTTAAAATCTCACTTCCAGTAAATCTTTCAAAGCGTAAACCAGTCGCTCAACACTGCTACTGTATTATGCTTCACCATTATCTTACAAAACAGTGGGCCAGGTGTTGAGAAAACCAGTCAATCATCCATCATAATGAAAGCGTAGCGAGGCTGAAACCAGCAGTGTCAGCACTGCTCGCAATCTCATGGTTTCAGCTGTCACGGTTTCCTTTCTCTGCTTGTGGCTTTATGTTGCAGAGGTAAAGCAGAAGAAACAGAGAAGAGAGAGAGAGACAGTAGAGGTGGTGGCGCTGGGGGAGGTGGACAGTTTGTGAAGGAATAAGCTTGAGCCATTAGTGCTGATTCCAATACAACGCACTTTGCTGCTCCTGTATGTGTGAGTGAGAGGAAAAGGTCAAGATGGAAGATAATGGATGGATAAAGAGAGGAGACAAATAGACAGTCAAATGATGAAAAAAAAAAATCATTTGAAGACTGACAGCCATTGTCCACGGTCATATGTACTCCGCTCATTTCAGTGGCACCTCATGCATCCTTTTGTTGCACCACCTTCACAACATGCCTTTGTCGGGCTCTCTCCCTGGAGCCTGCGATACAATCAGTGGGCCTGGACAACTCCCCGGGCAGTTACCCTCGATGGCCGGCAGCAGATGGTTTCAAATGTTCGGCCCTGATGTGCGTTTGTGTGTCACAGAAGACTTAGGTGCGAGTAAGATTGATTAAATAAATAGCGTGAGAAGAAAGGTGAGTTAATATTCTTCATTCTTATAAAGTAATGAAATTAGATTAGAAAACAGAATACAACATGTACCCTCATTTTCCAGCTGTTTAAAGTAGAGCACAATCTCTCAGCAACATATCTTTGGGAGAAATTCCCATAATGCTCACTGACCCATTGGTTTGTCTTCTTTGAGCATGTTATGTCGAAATGATAGCAGTTTCCTGGTCCATGTTCCCTGCTTAAAGCAGCACTCGAAGGGGTCACCTCTCAAACATCAAAGACATTCTGCTGGTTTAAGTGACTCATTAGATGATAGAGCCCCAAACACAGCACCACATTTATGCACTTATATATATGAATATAAAGCTTCACACCTCCCTCGGGAAAAGCAAAAAATAACAAAAATAAAAGGAACACATCTACAGTATGAAAACAAGGTGGATGTTGTCAGTTTCCTCGCTCTTGAGCTCAGAGACACAGTAATGAAACACCTATTTGGACGTTGTTTATCAGACCTGTTTGACAAAACTTTGGGATGAGGATTCCTTTGACAACTTTGTATTTCTCTTGATTTTCCAGCTACCTTTGACCCAACATGTTTGACGGCTAAAACAAAGACGAGGAACTCTCTCTTCTTTGAAAAGACGCCTGCCTTAACCCACTTACATCCACACTACCTCTGCCTTGACTGATGCGTGTGTGGAGCGTTTGTTTTGAACTTCATGTGTAGAACAATGTGAGCGAGCTTTAGCACTCTGAGATGTAAAACTGCAGTCTATGTATTGGAGCACTTTAAACACTGGGTTTCCAGTTGAGGTGAGGTGAAAAAAAATTATTTAGCACCCAAGGGATCCAAATATCTCAGGGCACTTTGTATTTTGCTGTGGTAGATAATCAATCAGATTAACACACAAGACCCCAGAGTCAGCTTATCACATGTTGACCTTTGTCGCTTACATTGCAAGAGGGCACCTCCTCAGCTGACGGGAGGAAAATTTAAGTTAATGCCCAAAATAAAGAAACAACATATCCACTCAAACATACTTATTTATGCCTGCACCAACACACAATCACAAGTGCACTCAGACACATGCACGCTCATTGCTCACCATCCACACCTCCACCCTCCTGCAGTGACATTTGAAGGACAGGGGCCTGCAGGGAAAGCTGCTTTTGAGAGGTTAGATGAGGTGGAGGGCTGGCTGGTTGGGAGTGTGAGGTAAACAACACCTCAGAGTTCAGCGTGCATGTCTAATGTGGTCTCTCGCACTGGCAGCTCCACTGGGCAGGGCCGCCTGATGACAAGCTGTCTGGAGAAGTCTCTTGCCTCTGCAGCATCTCACTACTGCAGTCTCTCTCAGTCTGTTAGCTTTACTCTGTCCAGCTGTCCACATAAACTCTGTACACTTCCTGTTTTTGTGTCCCTGTCCTGTCTGAGTTTCTCTACCACACATTTAACTGTCCTTACTCAACAGGTCATGTCAGACCTGTGCTTATTAATGTAAATACCAGGTATAGAATGAACAATAGCTTTTACTTACCCAAACAGGTTTCAGAACAGCAGTAAAAAACTGGGGCATTTCCTTTAACTTTGTACAATTTTATGAAATGCATACTAATGATATAATCATGGTCACTGGAGGCAATGCAGACATGCAGATCAAAATACAAAGATATGTACACATGTGAATTGTACACAATTAAGGTAAGTTCAGACTGAACACAAAGCAAATTTCAGAGGCAGCGTGAATGCATACAAATCCAGTGTAAAGGTGGACATAGTTTTGCTCAAGGCATCATGAAGTGAAGCAAAGACACTTCTGCACATTTGTGCATAAAAAAATGTTAGAAGTGTAGCCCCCCCCCCCAGAAAAGTGTGCTTATTCCAAGCTACTGTACTCCACTTCATAAAACTGAAGACACAAGAGCAAAATAATAAATAAAAAAAAAGGTCTGGAAGCAATTGACAGAAACAACTTGATCTTGGTAAGGTTTGAAAATCAGCCTAAACTGTACAAAGGCACACTCTGCTCATGCACACATTGTTAGCTAGTTACAGCTAACACCTGGTGCAGCTGTTTGTAGCATATAAACAAGGGTGACAAAAACACTCCAGCAGTTACAAATTAGTGTGAATAAAGCAAAGTGAAAATTTGCTTCACATTCAGTCTGACCACACCTTTACAGCTATCTTTAATTGTTTTTCTAGTGGTTTTTACCCCCCTGACCTGAGTTCAGTAACCTCATTTGTTCACGTCGTCCAATTGCAGCCCATCTCTCTGATTGGTCTATGAGAGGGCAGAGGTGCTTTCTTATTGGTTGTTAGTTTAGATAATTAGAAGAAGCAAACACAGTAATAAATACTGTTGTATTCTGAGGAGATAAAAATCACATGGACATAATTTACTCAGGGCATACACATAGAACATTTATTGCTGTGTAGTCAGGCTTTAACCTTTGATGCCATATTCACTGACACAAGGATTTGTCTCAAAAAGATAGGAGGATATATCTTTGAAGTGAAAACAGCCCTTGGTTGCTTCGTGTTTTCCCTCTTCAACCTTCAATCTTAGATATCCTCACTGACAAACAGGCTACTTCAGGATAAAGCAATCACTTCACCTGAAGTCATAAACATGCGCGCACACACTCACACACACATACATACAAACAAACACACATACACACATATCTCTACTCACTCATTAATACCAAACGCCATGTGATAAAACATAGTCATCAAAGTGATTTTGCATGATAAAAAAGGTCAGATTTTCTCACATCACTTCATTCTTTTTTAAGAAATTTAAAAAGTAATGATCAAAACACTAAGGATGCAACAGTCTACCTCTAGAAATTGAGCTAATTAAGGTGAGCATCTCCTTTTTGGACGGAGTAATTAATCAAGTGGCACAAGCCAAAATAAGTTCTCATTGCAAGATGCTAAGTTTTGTTCATTGTTACGGCGTCAGCTTTTCATATCAAACTCTGGTGTGTAGAAGGGTTGCTACAACATACTGTATGTGTGAAGGGATGGAGGAAGAGAAGATGAGTGCATCAGGATGTCATTTCAAGAATAAGCACACTGTATTGCAATCCCAGAACCATGCTTAAAGAACACTAATGTGTCCATAGTCGATATGTTGTGATGTAACTCAAATTAAAGCTTTCATAGATGGTTTACGCTATTCATGGTTTTCAGCATAGAAGGCTAAAAAAGCAAACAAAGTTCCCTGTGTGCAGCAAGGAATGTGTATGAGAAAGAGCGATCCTCATGCGCCGAGTGAATATGGCTGTTCCCATCTCTGGTCGTCCTCTGAAAGTCCAACATCTGAAAAAAATCCACGAGGAACCAGTATTCCCAAAGAGAAATGTGCTGCAGGGAACAATCACTTCAGCGCACAAAGTTTTGTTTGAAATTTTTTGCTTTGTTGTTTTATACACTGTCCACACCTTAAAAAATGTTATAAAACTGGAAGCCACTGGCAGACAAAAAGTTCTAGACAACAAATCAAAGAGGGGTTAAATGAAATGGGGACAAAGTAACGGCAACACTTGCACGTGCCTATTATTATTTTTTTCTACAAAAATAGTGGAATAGAAATCACATGGTTATCACCCAACATTGACATCTTGATACACTTCTGTATACAGATAAAAATCTTGGTTAAATGCAATTCCATCATGCAGTCAAAGTCCCTCGCAATTCTTCTGGTTTCGTCCGTTCATCTCAAATCCTAAAGCATGGTGAAGAGGAAGTGGTGTCAAAAGGAGTGTGTTTGAAGCCTCACTTTAGTAGATGTGAAACATTTTTGGTGCACACAAGGCTGTCTCACACACGCACACGCACATTATTGTTTCTTCTCATGGGGACTGTAAAGCTCCATCCAACCTAGCTCTTTTTAATATCATTTCTTCATCTTTCACTGAGTGAGAGATGCTGGAGATAAAAAAGAAAAATAACCAATTTCACGAATCATTCCATGCACGGTTATACCTCCGCAATCTGTCAATTTCTTTTCATTTTCCACTGTCACTCAAGACCAAATTGACAGATGCACAAAGCTTTGATCAGTCAATACCTATCCCCTATTTCAAAAATACAGAGGTATGGTGAAGAGTTGAGAATAATTTAATTCATGTCTTGGATACCTGAGGCAGTGCTCTCACACACAAACAGACGCTATGAGCGCACACTCTTGAACTCTACTCCACCTTGCATTTTACTCTGATCTCAGCAGAAGGTCCAGTGCCAGAGTGAGTAAGACCTGTTGTTTCCGTCTGCCAGAACAGATGGACATTAGATCCGCTTTCTGCCTTCCCAGCCAAACAAATTACCTGCCTTCTCCTTCCCCAGCCTTCCTTCCGCCTTTACATATTCCACCACCCCTGAGCCTCCGCCCACTTACTTCCTGCACTGCCTCAGAGACAAAAACAAATCAAAACATTCTCTGTTGGCATGGTTGGCTATTTCGGTTTGGGTGCTTCTATTTTTGTATGTTAAACCTCAGTGAACCTGAGCCAACAAGAATCTTTCTTGTGTCTTTGAGTTTAAGCTCTTTTGTCTCTGCTCCAAACAGCTCCCTGATATCAAAGGGACTCCTGGTCTTCCATCGTGATCAGAACCACCTCTACATGTACAGCCACTGAGAGGCTATAATGAACTCAACTCATCTTCAACTCTTGGACCTTAACTTTGCAGGTCACTTCCTCACCAGACGATCATAACCAAGACCACTCCCCTAGGTAGCACAAAATAGGACATGGGCTTGTCACAAATCTATAGAAAGGAACTGAGGGGGTAAGATGAGGGTTTGGTTTTGGAATACAGGACATCATGTGTCATCAACCCTCTTTCTCACTGATGGGAGCAGAGAGAATAAGAGGGACAGCAATGGGTTTAGATCCAAGGAATGGAGAGACAAAGGAAGAGTAAACAGCAGGTTTCATCTGTTTTTCCGACAAGGCCCTACTGTTGTTTGGCTTGAGCTCTTCCCTTTAAATCTTTGCTCTCCATCTTCTATTTCAACTCGTCCTTCTCCTCTTCTTGTATCAACTAATACCCCTGTCCAGGGGTTGGCCAAGAAGCCCTGGGGATCCATAAGCTCCAGACCCAGAATCTCCCTGCGTCCCTCTCTGCCACGGGATGACAGCAGCATCCCCCCTTGGTCCAGACTGCCTGTGCTGTTGCACTTCTTCACTGCTCCTCCTGGGTATACCAGGGAGCTGGGGGACAGCAGTGATGTCAGCGACAAGCTGCTCAGTGTCTCTGACAAGTGTTCACTGTTGCCCGCTTGGCTGGAGCCACAACCACCAATAGATGATCCAATGCCTATACCCAGGTCCTCATCTGAAGGATCAATTGAGTCATCACGGGTGTAGCCCGGGCTGGTGCTACCTCGCCCACTGCTCTGACTCCGCTGGTGGCCCCTGGTAGCCTGGAGAGTTAGAGCTGATGAGGGAGTCGGCCTTGGTTTCAGGGTCTGCACTGGGGATGAAAGGCTAGTGCTGTCTTCCGGCAGCGAGACTGGGCATACAAGTGGTAAGGGAGCTGTTGGCAATGGCAAGTTCTGCGGTGGAGAGACACTGAAGCTCAGTCCTTCTTCGAGGGTGGTCTGGAGGCTGCCTTCAGAGCTGCCTGTAGCAAGGGATGAGTCACTGTGGGATGGGTACTGAAGAGGGAAAAAGGAAAGTGGAGAATAAAATTGCAGCATGTTTTTTATTAGAAAAGAACATGTAACATTATGTTCACTCAATTTTTCTGGAATCTGCTGAAAATACTAAAATTAATAATAAGACATACTAGTTACATATATGGGTTGTTCTCAGAGTTGACTTTCTCCCTCCGTACCTGTGTACTGAACATCCTTCTATGGGCTCCTGGGGAGTGGAGAGAAGCCCAGGAGGCTGGGGAGGTCAGTCTAAGGCCCCTTGTCAACCTTAGGCTCCTACTGCGGGGAGGTGCTGGGATGGTTTCTCCTGCAGGGTGAAAGAACCCTTCAGGAAGATGGAAGAGAGGAGAAATGCCACTGGCTCCTCCTTGTCCTTCTTTACTTTCCTTGTTGCTGCTGCTGGACACACCACCTTGAGGAGGGAATACATTCTTTCTACTTCTATCCTGGTGTCAATACATGTATTATGTGTACTGTTTTAATGTATATACAGTGGATCTATACTGTAGGGGTGGAGTGTATATATATAGAGCCACAGTAATTTGGTAGCTACTTAGACAGCAGGCCAAGCGTAAGAACTTTTAGGTGGGTGAAAGATTTTAGATGTTTAGTATCAATAGTATCATAGTAAATTTTCTATGATATTCTTATCTGAACAATAGTGAAAATTGTATTTGTTCTACTTTTGATTTCACCAAATACTTTTGCTAGCATGTAGTGTCACAAGGGAACTACAGCAAAACAATCAAGTCAAAAGAACTGAACCCGTGTTGGTGGTGACAATACAAACTTCCATATATTACTTTTAAATGAGACTGGTATTGCAGTGAATTCAGCTCATGTGGATTTACCCACCGGGGCTGCAGTGAGGTGAGCACATATGTGGTTGGTGCGTTTGCATCTCCATCTCCTGTAGTACAGTCTCCATCTCGACACCAGTGCAGAGGGCCCTGCAGTGCTGACTCAACCCCTGCACCTGGCTCTGCACCACAGTCTGAGTCTGGTGGCTTCCTCCACCTCCGGTCTCCTCGGAGCTGCGGGAGTCACTGCTGCACCTTCCCTGGAAGAGAAGAGATAATGTGGCATTAAAATGCGCAGGACAGATTAATTAAGTAACTGTATGGATTTTCCCCAAAATTCAAAAACTGAATTGTATACATTAACACTATAATCACATTCTGTGCTGGGCCTTTGCTTGAACTTGTGCACAAAAGCTTATAATCACAAAAAATATCTTGAATTAGCCTTAAACTTTTTTTTCTTGTGCAAAGGTACCAGTAAAGTTTAGGATTTGTATTATATGTTGTAAAGTGAAGATTCCTCATTTGGATCAAGCTCAATGACTACTGATCTCTATCTCTCTAATGTCAACCGTGTATTCTAAGGACCAAATACGAGTACAGAAAAAGCCGACCCTAGGGCATGCTGCAGGTATCGAACGTGGCCTCTAATTCACATCACCCCTTGGGCTTTTTATTTTAGTGCCAGCGAGGGAGTGAGAACTGATTATGAAACAAAAGAGCCCGTTATTGTTATGTTAATGTTACATATTGCAACATTAAATGTTTGGTTATAAATCTCAGAATATGTGTGATGGCTGAAACAACTGGAAGCGAAAAGCAGGCAGCAGATAAATGCAGGAATTCCGACTAATATCTCACCTCGTACATTTTAATTACCATCATGTGGAGTGCAAAATAATTTGTGCATGTTTGCGCGCATGTGTATGTGTGAGTACTCGTTTGTGCTCTCATTAGAGTATTGTACCTCTGAGTCATTCAGTGCTAGCCCCTGAACAGCCCCCTTTCAAAACAGCCAGCCACCCACACCCATACAAAGCCAAAAACAGCCTTGGTACACATGCTTAATGCCCCCCTCACTCACACACACAAATTCTTTATTTTTTTAACCAAACAATTTTTGTCAAATACAATCGATAACCTTAGATCCTATCTCACCTTCTCTTACCCACTTTCTCTTTCCACTCTTTTTCCCTCATCCTCTAATGAGCAGTGGTTCACAGTCATGCCTGGTGACTGCAGGCTTATCTGGCTATCCAGAACCAAGGAGCATTTGCCCATTATGGAAGACTATCTAGTAAGGAAAGATTATAGGAGATGGAGATAGACAGCTAGAGGGAGGTGCAGAGAAGGTGTGCAATTACCAGATGGCTAAGCGTGAGAAAGGAGAAGCCTGAAAGATAAAGCCAAAAGGGGGAGAGTGGGTGCAAGAGGGGGAGACATAGAGCCACAGGGGATAGCAACTAGGAAGAGTCTGGTTGAAAGATTTATTTATGAGAAGATCTGTTTTGGATAGAGAGACTGAATCCTTCATGACAAGACAGTTACCACTGATACACAGAAAGAGATAAAGGAGTCTCTGGTATCTAAAGTTTCTATCTGTAATTCACAAGAGAGCCTAAAAAGTAGCCATTAAAAAGATTTTATAATGGTCATTTGTTCTGTGCTTCCTGGAATGAATAGAAAAACGTATGATTGAGCCTCTGCCATTGTTTGTGCTTGGCCCCAAGGGTGAGTAGAATAAAGTGCTGGTGCACTGTGCCTGTCAAGTTCAAAGTAGTGGTCATACTTGAAGTAAACTGCTGTGAATCTGTGGTGCAATTATTGATCAGTAATTGTTTCTTCTGTCTCTAAATATGTTTTACATAAAAAAAATACAGCAGTTTCAAGAAGGATCTGGTCTGGCTGAAATATTGTGTAAAGTTGACAAGTAGTTACTTATACAGCGCAATTAAATTATCCTACTCATATTAAAGAGCATGGTCACTTCGTGTTTCAGTCACACACACATATTATATCTGTGTAACCTGTATATTGTCACTACTTATCAAAATATCACCACACGATGTCTTTCATTGTGGCAGAACAGAAAATTAAGTTAAGCATTTTCCAAAACTCCCCTTCCCACCTCACTTTGCCCATACCCACCTTGCTCTCTCGCACAAGCAGCTGATAGGTTGTATGTTCATCCAGGCTGAGATCATCCGGCAGGGCAGGAGATGAGGACTTGTCTGACAGCTGCTCCGACTTCAGCGATGCCTGCTCAATCTCTGCCATCCTGATCTGCTGCAAGGAATTTATGTGAGTTATTCATGTCACAAAAAAACAGAGTGGCAACGGGAACCATCTAAAATGTCCTGAAATGTAGCTGAATTCACAGAGCACAGTCTCATCATTGCTTAATTTAATCATTTGTGTTTCGATGGTTCATCATAACCACAACTTCAGCATCTCACATATTTGTATATGCAGATATACATGGTTTTGAAGATGTCTCGCATGATTTCTTTGTTTCTATAGTATCTATTAAAGGCCAACATGTGCTACACAGACAAGATAGGTAAAACCTCCACAAAGCTTCGATATGCTTCACCAGATGTTGACAATTCAAGGTGGCCATAATAGCGTGGCACCTGTGTGTAGAGAGAGGAGGATGAGAGATTTTAAGAAGTAATAACATTTTTTTCATCAATTCAACAAATGCTTTCCAGTGCCAAGAAAATGCGAAGAGCAAGGCTGAATAAGAGGCAAGAAGCAGATATCTTAAGATGTGTGAATATTTTTGTGCATGTGTATGCACCTGCAGTATTCATATTTATGCAAATGAAAGTGAAGAAATCCTTTTTGTATCCATCAGAATTGCTTTTGTAGAAGCATCAGAACCTCATAATTCTTCCCCTACGCAACTGTACATTTAAATATTGTTGCTGTGTGTATGATAATGGTGTCATACAATATTAACAAACAGAGAATTATAGCAAAATGCCAACAAATACTGCTTCTCTCCCTCTTTTGTTCCAACAGTGAGTCCAGCTGAGCTCATTTCATCAGGAGTGCTGGTAGCACAGCCCATCTATTCAATTCAATTCAACTTTATTTATATAGCGCCAAATCACAACACAAGTCATCTCAATGCACTTTACAGTGTAAGGTTTAAGACCTTACACATTATACAAATATATACAGAATAATGTAGCTACTGGTCCGGTTTTAAATTATGATTGCATGACACTTTTGTGAGTTCAAGCTTCTCAGCTGACACTCTTGTCT
Source organism: Sandelia bainsii (assembly GCA_032362345.1). Classification (NCBI taxonomy): domain Eukaryota; kingdom Metazoa; phylum Chordata; class Actinopteri; order Anabantiformes; family Anabantidae; genus Sandelia; species Sandelia bainsii. The sequence continues at coordinate 16,193,681 of JAUMHL010000029.1, forward strand.
ACCCCTCATCTTGGAGCACTTTTTTGTGCACAATATCAAAAAATACTTCAAACAGTGAGCTGGAGTGGAATTTCAAGGTTCTGGAGGTGCAAGCAGTGTTTCTTTATAGAGACAGAGCAATAAATAGCCAGAGAGAGGGGAATTAAAAAGGGTACAAGTGAAATCCAATATAGTGAAGCCTGGTAGCAATATATTAACACGTCTGTAGTTTAGAAAGACAAAGAGGTTCATAGATAAAGATTCATGACTGATAAGCAGTAGTAAATTACCATTACCCAAGCCCCTGAGGAGAGACAGACAGCGAGAGAGACAGAGAGGTGGGATGAGGCAAGCCAAGGAAGCAAGGGAAAAGCACAGCAATGCAACTATGTAGCTTAAAGCAAAACTTCTTCCGTTTTATCCCCATGTATCGACCTTCACTAATGTGCTAATACTGTATATGAAAGCACCATATCTGTTGACGTTCTGTGTCTCAGGGCTGGGTTGCAAAAAGCTTCAAAAAGGTCCCTGCGAGCTGTCAGTTGGTATCAGCAGGTAATGGAAACTACAGCCTTTCTCTTCATTTATTTTTCACTGTGCCTCCACGGAAAACGAAAAAGGCACAATGGGTACGGTAAGAGTTGCTACGCAGTTGCTTCCAAGGTAACTGCAGAGATACTAAAGGCTTCACTAACAAGACTGGGGACTGAGACAAGAGGAATGAATTCAAAGTGTCCACTGCAGCCTCAGCGTGGTGACGCAAGGCATCATTTCATTCAGTGCCTGTGGGAGGCAATGAGAGGAATAGATTGTGTTCGACTAAGCAAGAAAAGATCCGTGACTAATATCTCATGGCCACATTGCATCACTCATGAGTGGTAATTGTATGCAATGTCATTTGTACTGAATACTCTGATGGCAGTCTATTACTCTTGGCTACTATAAAACTATTGCTGTATAAGGTAATATTAAATCCTCCTTTATGAAGGTGAAAATCAGTCACTGTTCAAATTGTTTTAGAGGGGCGTTGATTCAAACGTATGTAATTTTGGACAATGTTGAGTGTGCTGTTCAACTGTTCTGCTTACTACAGAGAGATGAATAAGTTATGAGCAGTCTCAATCATAAATGGGATGGACAATAACAGAGCCAATGTCAGTATAACATAATACAGTTTGACTATACCGCAAACTACAACTTTCTAATTAACCATGAAGTTGAATCAACAACTCTTTAAAACTGTTTAAACAAAAACTGAACATTATCACCTTCATGGATGTGTGGTTTAGCTTTTGCCAGCAAGTTGTTTAAGTAGCTTGCAGAACTGCACATTCAAAAAAGCTTCCGAAAGGCTGATACAACCTTTCAATACGGTGCACTTCTTAAAATAGCATCAGTAACAATGATGTTGTGGAATGCTTATGTCTGTTCCCTGCAGACCCAACGGTCTCAAGCTGTGGGTGATCCAAAGTCCTTATTAGACAGTTACATGGTGTATATTTCTACTGTCACACACACTGCATCCAGGTGTCCTGCTGTGACTTCCTGTCCCCTTAAACAAAACAACATTGTCCATAACTCTCAGCACTGAAAGGGTCATCTGTGCAAATGGCACACAGCCACACAAGCTACCTTACACACAACAAACTCACACTATGTGCAATTCTGATTGTTAAACAGCATTGGAAGGTAAACAGTACTGGATCACATACAGTAAATCAGAGATAGATAGCAATAGCCAGAGGACCAGAGGGACAGATGGAGAGAGGAAGCATGTAAAAGAGGGAGGAAGATTGATGGTTTGACAGCATCTGCAGACAGGCAGAAAGCAAGACTGACAGGTGAGGAGGTGTAGAGCCCAGTTATTGCTTCTTCTGAGCTGACCCGCTGCACTTTGTCATTGTGATGGACAACACTGGCACAGGACAATATGTTTGTAAGCATGTGTTCTATGCAGGATCTCCTGTGTACAAAATACCCCCAATTGCAAGCACAAGTAAAGGAGAATGTTGGTGTCTGCGTGCATGCATGCATATCAGAAATGGTTGCATGTGTGTATGCATGAAGAGGGCCTCATTAATCTACATTTCTGCACATATGGAAAGCTGATATTATCTTGTGTTGATACTGTGTTTAATTAAGATCTGCAAGTCCCTGATATACTGTACTGTGGGACAATATAACAGCAGTTGACACCTTTATATAAAGCACTTTCCATTCAGACCGCTTTGTCTGATGAATGAAGCCCTGTGTATGTTCATGGAAGTGCATGCAAACGCATGTATGTTTGTCCCTGGAGTACAAACCCGCATCCATGCAATCTGGTGCCGAACATCATGGCTATGTGGGTGTGTTCATAAATGTGGGTGTTTGTATTTGGTTTTACTTTCAGACAAAAGACAAAAATAATTTTATAAACTAATAAATCAACTTAAAATTTTTTTACAGCTATATTTCTCTCATTTTTTCAAAACTCTTCACAGTCAGGAGCCAGTGTGGACTAAAAGATAACCGTTTTCTCACTTCATTAACCACTACCTGTATTTACACTCCATTTTGCATGTGAATGTTCAAAACCCAAAACACATTCTGCTACATCTACTTCACATTAAAAATGCAACCCCTAACTGGAACAGTGAGCACCTATTTTTATTTCTTGTTGACCTCTGAAAGATTTGTGGCAGGTGAGGTTGAATACTGAACATTCTGTCTGAGACAATGTGATGTGCAGCTGTAGCTATCCATTACAGATAAGTATAGCGGATATGAATAATTTTGTATTGCATTACTGGGACTTTGGTTTCATTTTGTGTGCTTGGGATTGCTCTGTAATAGAATGGTACAAAATAGTAATAAGATTAAAGCGCTGCCAAGCATATTGCATGCAGTCATACAGGAATGTTGAATTGTGTGAAAAGTTTTTAAAAAATGAATTAAAAATAAATAAATAAATAGATACATGCATATGTATGTATATTTCATCACATCTCCATCAGGAATGAAGAGTTGCCCTAACCTGGATGTCCATCCAGTGGACAAGGCTTGAAAAGCATGTGCACACACCATGACATGTTAAAATACACTATAGATATTCTAAAGTGAAATTATATTTCAGTCGGGCTGTGGTGATTGACCACATATGCTGCTCTTTCTCCTACTCACTGTCAACACAGAGAGCTGTTCTGAAAGGGAGGACAGACATTTGTTTGTAACTCTCTTCAACGAAAGGTATAATGTTTACAGTTAAATTATTAAATTTAGGTTTAGTTTGTGATTTTATCATAAAAAACACAACACAATATGTTAATATTTGTAACACTAGTGCACTATTGTTCAGAAAGAAAAGATTTGATATATATCAATTTCTTAGTTGGTTAGTTCTGTAAAGCTCAGTAGGAAGAGCCTGTCATTAACGATGCTCATGCTAAAAATATATGCATCCATCCACGGTAATGTAAAATACTGTGGATAGTTGTGTCAGGCATGTGGTTTTAATTTAATGTCTGGGAATACTGACTTTATCAGGTATGTTTGTGTGTATATTGCACATTAGCGTGCTCACGTGTGTTCAGGGTGGTACCTCTTGTGGGTGGCCCTTGCAGTCTTTACAGATGGGTGGAGGAGAGGAGTAGTGGTGGAAGACAGAACCGGAGAGGTTGTCGATCATCAGCATCTCCCCCTCTAATGTGTCCTTGATCAGGAGAGATACGCTGTCCAGCCACTGGCTCTCCTGGAACACATACACACACACACACACGGACACATACACATACACATACACATACACACGGGACGCAGGCCAGCAGACCAGTATTGCACGCAGGTGCAAACATGTGCACATGCGGACATGCGAGGACAAAAAAAACACGCAGGGAAATGCATACACCATCAAAAGGGTTATAAAAATGCCAGTGTGCACACGCAGGTGTGCTCTTACATTTTCTTATGAACTCACACATAAATACACACAATCACACATATGCCGATTCACCTACACATATGTAGACTTCACATTTCGTCAACCTTAATTATAAGATTCTGCCAAAAAAATTTAAACAAACACATTCTCAATGTCAGAGATCATGTAGAAATAAACTAGAACAAATCCCCCTCTCATACTTTGTTGGCCTTTAGGGCTAAACACTGTTCCCTTCTGACAAAAAAGGCTCCTCAATATGACTCCAAACTCTCATTAGCCAAGTAACACATAATTTTACTATCAAAGCCTTGAGCACTGAAAGCGGTGCAATTATATTTGATATATCACCTCAATTAGTCTGTTCAATACCTTGTTGAAACAATTTAAGATTTAAGCATTTGCTTTGTGCTCTGGGTATTATTAGGTTTAAAGCAATTTATAGTGAATCAGTCAGGGCTTTTTCTTTGACTTAAATGATCCCTCCTTGCTTGAATCTCGTCTGCCAGATTGGTTTTCCCAGAAACCAATCTTGCAGAAAAAGGAAACTACTGACAGAAAAAGGAAGCTACTTTAAAAATGATTTGTGTGTTTCTTGGCAGGGCACGGTATTTCACAATGAAATGGACACACTGTGCCTGTAGCACATTTTTAACAGCCAAAATAACTGTATTACATCAGCAGATTTATCCCAAACGATACTGTGAAACAAGGCCATTCCTCTTCAATCCCCACACACAGCTATTTTCATAGCACAGTTCCACAACACCGCTTATAAGACTATACTTAGATCTGTTATGCAAACACACGATTCTGACTCACACTGTTATATTGCAATCACTCATGGCTCAGGTTTTGAAAATGAGGGGGCTAAGAATTCAAAAAGCTAAATTCAAAGGCTACTGTACTCCCAGCAATATAAATATGCCAGAATCATGCTGATTTATGAAACAGTGTTGTGGTGCCCCATGTTGGCTCAAAGACAAACTAATTCTGCCATTTTCAGCTCTTAATCCATGCATTTATATATATATAAAAAAAACACTTCTTATTCTTACACTTTTACAGACAGTACCAAGATAGTTCATTCTGTATAGGTGGAGAACTTGATATAAAAATAATGTTTGATTGACCGGGGTGGCCTATGCGCTGGCCTCCATTAATAACTGTATTAGTGGACAACAATAGGGCTCATCTACAGGGAATGGAAGTAGAGAGGGAGAGGAGAGAACTGAAATTAATTACTGCTTCTATCTGACTGTCACTAGCTCAGCTATTATCTCTCCCCTCTTATTTCTTTACGCTCTCTCTGCTATGTGTCGACTTCCTACAGTCTCTCCTCCGGACCTTCTGCATATACTGAGCTTAGTCACTGCATATTATCCAATCACTTCGAATCTATTAACACTCTTTGAGTACATGTACAGCAATTATATGGAAAATTTAATAAATCTGATGTAAAACATATAAAAATAAGATGAAAGATTAAATTATGTTTTCTGGAAAATCTACTGGTAATATTAAGGAAGTATGTGGAATTGTGCAAAAATTTGAAGACAATGTTTGGCTGTGCAAACTTCTTCAGCTGTAACACCCCTATACCTGCAGGTTCCATCTTAGCTCAGAAGAAAATAACTTAAAATAAATAAAAAAAGGGGTTTTACAAAGGGTTTAACACATGGTTTTAGCGTGATTTAAAACATAAGATCAACAGGGGTCCTCCAAAGTGTTCACTGTTGGCGAATGTGTGACAACATGGAGTCCCACTATTTGGCAGATAAACAAGTGCTCACTCTAAAACTCAGGATCTGCACCTTGATTTTAACAGTAGAACAAAAACTTATTGCATCGCTTAAGAGGACACCAATGAAAGAGACATGGATAGAGATAGAAAGAGAGGCTGCAGTAAGTTCCTTTGTCAGCCAACACTGAGCTAAAAATGGCTCAGTGGAGCCAAGTTTAGCTCTACAAAGGTGAAACTCCTCATGGCAGCCGATGAGTCATCTTTACGCATGTTCCTGTGTGGATCATTAACGATGTCTTAATGGAAGTTTGTGTGTCTGCTGTCATACAGAGTAGAAATGAGATACTCTCTACTCTCACACATAGACAGGAAAATTATTATTTTTTTTAAATGAAACCGGTGCGCTTAAATCTGCAAACTCATACAGTTTCCCGTGAGTACTGAAAGGTTAATAAAGCTTAAATGAAAAAAAAACTATAATGAGTAAGCGAGCCAAGTTTCCTTACGTAACATACGTACTAAGTTGTTAAACTACAATGAAGGAAATGAAAATATATGGCTTAGTTCTGGTAGTTTGGAAAATTTATTTAATTCCACCATTATTATTAATATTTATAATTCATTTTAATCTGTTTCAGGGCGATGTTGCCATTAAGGCACAGCTTAATGTCTCTTCCTTACTTTTTTAACCCTCTCTAACCTTCCCTGCCCTCCCATCCTTCTAAAAGAAAAAAAAAAAATCAGCAAAAGAAAAAGAACAAAAGTAGAAACACATACAAAGAGACTGATAAAATGACTGTGTAATCGCACCATGTGGCTGTCAGTCGATTTCTCAAATAGGAAATAAAGCAAAGATTGTCTCTTCCACGTCAGCACTATACAAAAACTACACTGAAATTATGGCTATATTGTTTACCTCTTTTGTATTCTTGCAGCTTGTGTGTCAAATATGTAATTTTCTCTGCATGAACTAATGCACAGTGTAATAAGAAGCAAACTGACAGGCAGCAGAGATACAGAAACGTACAAGTGGGGATGTCTGTTGTACACTTTTTGCCCCTAATACTGACTCGAATCCTTTAATATCCAGTGTCTGCTAATACTGTGTCCAAGCAATATTTATATTTACCTCATACTATACATAAGTTATGACTGACAGTTGAATCACTAAACATCAAAGTACTGTATAGTGTTGTATCATGTTTCATATAATGTTCCTGGAGAAAGTGTTTGAAGTTACCTTCCTGCTGTGTCAGACTGGACACAACTTCAAATTATACTGACTAAAACAAAATGCAGAAGTTAAACATTTCATAGGTATCATACACCTGGAAAATTAAGCTAAAATTGATGCAAGCCAAACATTTATTATTTGGCCCCAAGTATCTTAAATTCAGTGGTCAATGCTCATTTTAACAGAAACTCTTAGCCTGAAACTGTTGATATCTTTATGTGGTGTACATGCTTAAAATGAGTTGTGTTATGCAGTCGTTCAACTGTTTTAAAAGGAGCACAACAAAGAATTCCTGAAAAATAGGAAATAGATTGGAATGAATGTGGATTATCTAGAAATCACCACAATAAAAAAAGGTTTGATCATCCTTATCAAAGCTTTTAAATGCACGCACTTTCCCATTCACACAGACATATTCAAACACCAATTATACAAAAAAGGCCTTTTCCACTATCTACAAAACAAACATAAGAATTCTCCAACACACTCTCGCTCTGTCTTGCACATACACAAATACATAAACTCACTTGTGCTGGTGAGTACAGAGTCCGGCTGGAGTCGTGAGAGTTGTATGGTCCTTGGTGCGCAGTGGCTGCCGTGTGCCGCATCTTCCTCAGTCCTTCTCCCTTCTCTCCTCTGGCACCTCCCCTCTCCCTCGCTCCTGCTGTGCCTCCGGGCCCTGCTCCAGGAGCAGCTAGTCCTTTCTCCACCCCCCCACCCCCGCAACCGGGGGCACCCATGCAACAGAGGGTGCCCTGGGCCAGCTCCAGCTCAATTTCTGCATCCATCTCCGCCTCCTCTTGGGCCTCCTTGTTGGAGTCGTCCAGGTGCTTCATCAGCACGGCCACCACCACGTTGATGAGCACGAACTGGGCGGTGAGCACGAAGGAGACAAAGTACATGGGCGAGATAAACTGAAGGCTTGGATTGCAGGCATAGTCCACATCGGTGTTATGGTCTGGTGGGCACTCCCGCAATGTGTCCTAAAGGCAGAGGAATATCAGCTAATGAAAAACGATTGTGTACAAATGGACAGTCAAAGTGACAAAACAGATCAGCCATCACGTGCACCAGACTTTCTGGATAAAATTTTGTGAGTATACAGTGCTTATAAAAAAATTACACAAACATATTAACATATAGGACACTGAAAAACGCACTCTAAAATACCATGCTTGTGAAATTTATAAGAGTTTTTGCTGAGAGGTGATGATTGTACTTTTTGGGTAATTTATACTGCTGAATTGCTTAAGCAAAACTTTCATTTAACCAACATTTAACACTAACAATGGAAAAATTGCAGAGAAGACAAGTCAGTATCTAAATGGCTGTCAGCATTGCACCACCACTGCATCAGAAATAAATATATAATGATAATAATAAATAAATAAATATTTTATGTAATAGTAGAATACATCTCTACATCTGTTAACAAGGCATTTTGTATTCATGATTGCATAATCATTATACACTTAATTGTTTTGCTTCAATGCAAGACAACAGGAGGCTTTTTTTCTTCTGGGGCATTATTCAGTGTTTAACATGTGCACAGTGGAGTTCAGTCAAAGCAGAACAAAAGTGACAAGTGTTTTCTGGAGGAAGTACACATATCTCACCCAGGCTGTGACCACACATAATAATTTTAGCCCTCTGAGCTGAAGCTGGTCTTTTCTATCTAATTTGGCATGACATTTACACACTGTGCTCCTTCACACAACATCTCCCTTTTCTTTTCACTCCCTTTCCATCTTATTTCTTTACATATTTTATTCTTTCTTCATTCAAATCTCAATTTTCCCCATTCTATCTTTCATTTTTGCTATAATTTTCCCTCTAGAGAGGAGAAAGCATAATTAGTGGTCAGTAGTTTTTACCCCTTTCCCTCCCTCTTATTACAGTTCACTGATGCCTCCTTTTCACCCCACTGCACTTTTACCTGTCTTCCTTTCTCTCATTATTTTCTCTGTTCCCTGTCGTAAGTGTATGGCTAATTATCACTCTGCCTCACCTGTTCTTTGTCCACTGAACCACGTCTAGCTCTCTACCAGCCCAAGTAATAATTTGATTGCTAGAATGACAGAGATTTACTCGAGGATGTAGCATCTGTGGCCGCTGGTTTGCTTTATGGCCCACTACCATCCACACTGCCCATATCCAGTTTGTGTTTAATGGTCCACGCCCGACACGCTTCAGCATAATCTCTATTCCCCTCGTAGCCTAGGTGTGTGGAGGAGTGGTGATAGCTGCTGGTGGTAGACGATGTGTCTTCAGGGGAAACGGGCGTTCTTTTTGTGTGTGTATGCAATGAGACACAGTCGCTCCCCTGCCCATCAACAGAGAAATCTGTGTTCCCGGTGCTGGGAAAGCACATTTCTTTTTCATCAGTAAGCATCACTAGAGTGGAACATTGGACTGATGTGAGAAATAAAGTAAAGAGAGAAAATATCTCGTCTTAGCAAGACATCTCTTCAGTCTTTTCTCCTTCTTTTGTAACAAACAGTGTTGTATGATTTCTTGCCATAATTGAGGGAACCATGAATTCTGCGCCTAGAAAATCCTGAAGGAGAATAAATAGCCATCAGTTTGTGACCCTAAGTGCACTTGGGTTATGCAGCAGGACAATGAGCCAAAACACACCAGCAAGTCCACCTCTGAATGACGTGGGTGTTCATGCTCAAAAACACTCCAATGTGGCTGAATTAAAACAATTCTGCAAAGAAGAGTGGGCAAAAATTCCTCCACAGCGATGTGAAAGACTCAATGCCAGTTATCAAAAACGCTGGATTGCAGTTGTTGCCGCCAAAGGAGGCACAATAAGTTATTAAGATAAGTGGGAATTTACTATTTCCACATAAAGCCAGGCAGGTTTTAATAAATGAAATCATAATTTAAAAGTGGTTTGATGAACTGAATCATTTAAGCGTGACAAATATGCAAAAAAAAAAGAAAAAAAGGAGGAGGCGGCAAATACTTTTTCACAGCACTGTAAATTCTAAGATCTATTAGGTTTGTCTATTACCCTGTGCACTAATGTCACTGTCATGTCCTTGTTTTGTGTCTTTGTTCCTCCCCTCACATTAGCCACGCCCCTCTCTCCACTCTCACTCCCTGATTGTTTTCAGCTGCACCTAGTTTCCAATCAGCCCTTCACTAT
>JAUMHL010000029.1:16203807-16214173 GCA_032362345.1 Sandelia bainsii
ATTAAAGACTCTTTTGTTTGAACCCTCTCTTGTCCTGGTCTGCGTTTGGGTCCACCATTTTGTACATGTATCTGACAACTATAGAATAAACATCAATCTAAGGCTGTGTGCACTATATTTGTAAAGCAAAAATGGGTGTTCTAGCTAAGTGGTTGAAACCTTCCAAATACAAGATATCTTATTGAAGCCAATAAGTGTAATTCTGTACCTTCATAATGCCATTCCAGTTGTCGCCCGTGGAGACTTGAAACAAGGTAAGGAAGGCCATGCCAAAGTTCTCAAAAGTAGCGTGACGACTCATTCCTTCACATGGATAGTCTTCATTGCAAACTGAGGATGAAAGAAAGTAAGTAGATGGATAAGAAAAAAAAAAAGAAGAAACTTGTGACCAATGCTCACTACATGTCAAAAAGTACATAAACCTGTCATTTCAATTTCTAAGCATCCTGAACGACTGTCCAAACAAGCCAGCTCAGTGCAGACAGTCTGTTAGCAAATCAGTAGCAATGTGAACAAACACTACATTTCTCTTTGAGCATATATCCCGAGAGACTCTATAATATTTGGTATAGCCTCGGGAAAAGTGACACTTGTATTTGCCGCTAATCCTTCCTCCTGCCAAGCTCCAATAGTAAGCAATGCTGCCGCTGCAGCACACAAGGGAAATGTGACATTTTGGAAAATATACTGTACAGTATCTTCCAACTTCAATGTGGTTATTTTTGTATCAGACTACTGGAGAGTGGGTTGGTTCCCTAATGGCTGTCTGACTGCAAGTGAGAACTGATGAAAAGGAATACAGGATGTGGCAAAAATATTTTCATTAAGAAGTTAACACGTTCTTATGCATTCATGTACACAAGCTGAGTTTACTATAACGAGTGCACAAAAACTCTATACCTAGTTTTGCCTATTAGGACACAATGACATCTTGATTTTTAACTTAACAGTATAGTGATGGTGCATGGACAAAAAGCTCACATGAGCACATGCACTGTATACGAAAGCGATGTGATATGGTGCATATTATGTTGTATACGAGAAATAGGATGACACAGTTTCAAAGATTTTAAAGGGGAAAGACAGGGAAGTAATCCATTAAGTGTTGTAGCAAAATCTGTCCAAAGCTAAAATCCTCTGAAAAATTCTTCTGCAGAACATTCATGACCAAAAAAGATTTTATGTGACGTACTTTACTTCTTTGTAGCATCACAACTGGATGTCCTGTGCACTCACCAAGTTCTCCAAAAAGCTCTACTCCTAAGGCGGCGTAGATGAAAAACAGCAGCATGAAGAGCAGGCCCAGGTTACCCACCTGCAACACACAAAAACCTAACAATGCATGCCATAGACCATTTGACAACATTCTAGCAACAACAAGGTCCTCCCAAAGCATTATGGCTGTGTTTTATGTTCTGTCTAGGTCATATAGTCAATATCTGATGCAAATGGCTTTGACGCATAACTGAAAAATCAATAAGAAACAAACTCTTCAGACTTGCTTAAAAAGCAAGCGGAAGTAGTATAAATTACTACAAGGTCAGTCATCTTGAACCCACTCTATGTATATAAAATACTATGCTATTGAAGACAGAGGTCCCATAATTTTAAATATAAAAATTTTGTATGGTGCTTTGAGGGAGAACTATTCATTTTTTGTTAAACACTGCTATTGAACATATAGTATCAACAAGAAATACAACACAGTAGAGTAATGGGCGTGCATGACAGTGGTTGTAAAGGACTCACACTTGTTTCTAGCTACTCCCACATCACCAGTTGTAAACCACGACACAGCATCTTTAGAGACTCAACCTCTGGTGCTGTTTGGGGTTTTGGGACTTGGCTTAGTTCCACCAAACACAGTCTTCTGTTACCACAACCTGACCACACTTGATGATGATAGTGTATGGTTACACTTAAGAGTAAAATATTTTATTTTATTGAGATAATTGTGGCAGAGGTTTGCTGCAGCAGATAGTGGGAAAAAACACACCTTCACACATGTAACTCGACATGTATTGTACATAAAATATACTTTTGATGCAGGCAAATATGTCCCATTACCTGAAGCCCAGCCTGATGAGTCCCTTTGGACTGAACTTAATGGAGGTAATTACCATGCAATCTGTCACTTGGAGTATTGTCGTTATCATAGAAGTGACTGGTGTGGGGTTTTGCCTCAAGTCTGTCAGTGCTATCCTGCCTGGAGTGCTTCACAATCTGTACGTCATTATGGCCTGAGTCTATGTGGAATTCAGAATAAGGATAAATTTAAGACAAGTCTTACTAGGAGCGACTGAATGGTGAATTTTATGCAAATGTAACTCAGCCTCTACTTTGTTGTTTAAACTAAATTTTGCACATATGACCAGAGACTCAGTTTTCTTTTCAAGACAGACACAAGAAACATCACATTTCATTCTAAAGCTTAAAACAAATCATTTCACAAGGGAACAACTCTGATGCCTTCCTAAAGCAGAGGTGGCATTCCATGTCGTGTCCACATCTGCCACAGGCTATTCTGTTTAAAGCAAGTTGTTTGCCTCAAGTACCAACACTGTATAGGCCATTAGCTAGCAAGTGGTGTGTTGCAGCCATTCTGTTTCAGTTGGGGAGAGGAGAATAAGGGAGGATCCTGTGGTAAAATGACTTTGTCTTAGTAGGGACAAATCGTAAAAATGCATTCCTCTTAAAATGTTGGCAAGTTATTAAGCTTACTCATGCATTTAGTGTAAGTGTGCAGGTGTATGGATACCTTATAACATCTCCATGTCCTGTCATGGTGTATTAGATATATAAACTGCTTGTGAAGAACTCACATTATATTCAATCTAATAAATTATTATTCTAGCAGACATCCGTCTCTGTGTGTCATGTAGGTATTATTCATATTCCTTGCCTTATTATACCAATAGTAGTGTACCTTTGTTCACCTGTATCCTGAAGCCTTTGTTGAAATGTCAATACTGTCCTCAATATCCAGTGTGATGTAATGAAGAAAAGCTGGCAGCTTGCCATTTCATTTTCACATTGAAATTTAGCATAATATCACCTCAGGTTAGATCTCTCGCCAACACTTTTACTCTCACTCTTTCAGTATCTCAATATGCACACACATCCATACACAGAGAGACCTCCTGGAACTGTTTAATTAGCCCTAGTTTTAATTACCTCCCCTGACGCCCTTGGGATAGAGCAAAGGGCTCAGTGTTAATGAGAGGGGGATCAATAGAAAAGAAAGACAAGGAATCTGTTCTCTCTCACCTCTGTCTGCCCTCCTTTCGCCACACCACCTGTTTCTCTCCGTTTACTTCATTTTACTTTCGATAGTGGGTCAGACTGTATATCTATATTTGTACCTGCACACCAATAAATAAGCCTGTGCACTGGCCATTGCACCTAATGTATCTGTCTAGATAACTGTCTTTTATAAAGGAATAGCTTAACTATTAAGTTTGGAAAATTTGCTTATTCACTTTCTTACAGAGATTCATATGAAAAAATGCAGTCAAAATTTGCAGGAACCTGCAGCCCGTTAGCAAAAATAAGTTTATTAAGCATAGGTTTTTGCCAGTGGAATGGGAGTACCCTGGTGCATTTAAAGAACTGTAATATCTATGACTCAGTTCCCAGCCAGGAAAGTGTTGTTGCATATCTTATCAGACTTTTCACCACATTCGCCGTATCTCTCTACTGGCTAACAAATAAAGGCAAAATGCCAAAAAAACAATTAAACAAAAAAAAATAATAAAAAGATACAGTAATGTGTTAATTAGTTTTTTTTTTTACTTTGCACAGAGGCCCGCTGGATGTTTCCCCGTTTCCAGTCTGAGCTAAGTTGACTGTCTGCTGGCTACAGCTCCACATCTGTTTTAATGCACAGATGTGGGGGTGGTATAAATTTTCTTCTAGGAAAATGAATCCCAAACAATCTATTGCTTTGACTATTAAATTGCATTACATTTTCACAAGTTATGTAATGAGGACACCAAAGTTCAAATGAATGGTCTAACTAAAGCACAGTGAATAGAGTTGAACATTCATAGCACTGGGATAATTTTGACACTGGGATGGCCTAGAAACTGTCTGACTCTGGATAGTTCACCACCAAATAAACTACAGTCTGGTTTAAGAAGCCACCACTGTTACTAGCACACTGTGGTCTCAGTGGGAGTCTGGGTACTCTCCATGGTGCTGAAAGTGAAAACAAAAAAAGCTTGTGTGTGCGTATGTGTGCCAGTTTATCAGTCTGTGGCATAAATGAATCACCTATTAGAGTTGCCTACAGGCCAACAGGGTAAGAAGGGGGGCTACTGATAGTAGCCAACTCTATAGGAGTGTGAAGAGTGTGCATAAAAGGAAGAAGAGATAGTGTGTGAGTGTATGACTGTGTACCTGAGGCAGGGCTTGGACCACCGTATCCAGGAGGGCTCTCATCCCTGTTGCCATCTTTAGCAGCTTCAGCACTGTGTGTGTATGAGAAAGAAAGCGAGAGAGCATGTGTTTAAGTGTAGGCATTTAAGGGGAAATCCCTCAAGTTCAATTACAGACTAAATGGGAAACATTAAACTGTGGAAAGGTCAGTTCCTAATTTACACCACATGTAGAGCACACGCACACACACACACACACACACACACACACACAATGCTACAGCTAACTGGTGAGCAAAGGCTTATAGTGTTATCAGTGAGACCAATATTCTATCTCACTAAAAGGATAATAAAAGTGTGGTTCGCACAGGATTTGTGTATTTCACACAAGGGCTGTATGCATGCATGCATATGTACCTCGTGCTATCCTCAAGACTCTCATGATCCTGATAATAGTAGGGTTGATGGGCAGCGCAGCACTGATCTCGATCTCTTCCAAGGTGATGCCCATCACTGACAGAAGCACAATGGCCAGGTCCAGCTGATTCCACCTAGCAAATGCACATACACATTTATAGTCACATTCACATGACGGAGGAAGGTGCACAAACGAATTGCGCCACACACACGGCAGGCAATTATGTAAAATGAATTACAATCACAAAACACAACTGTTCACTTTTGGCTGCTACTGTAAGTCACATACTAATGACTGTGTGACAGGTTCTAACTAATTGCCAGTTGCCTTCAACATATTTACTAAGACCTACACACTTTTACAGTGCAGTACTTCAGAATCAACAGCTCCAAGAAATCCACCATGAGCAGCAACATGTTTGTCAACTTCTTTAAAAAGGTGAGGACACAGCTGAAGACTAGCTATGACTTGCAAAGACTGAACGGGTCACACTTAAAAACTGTTGCCACAGATTTTTAGTCTTTGACCATCTTTCTGAATACTGACTAGCAGTGACTGGATCTTAAAACCAAAGACTAGAAATCTTTAATCAGACACTGCTGACATCTATTTTCCATGCTGTCAGAACCCGCTGACCCAAAACAGAACAGACCTGGGCCAACTTGTTCCGAACACTCATGACAACCAAGTCACATTCATAATACAGTTGTTAAGTTGTTAATCTTCATTCTTCTTCTGACTTCTTGCAATATATTATGAATACACACACGTATATTGTGAAATCATCAAGATGCATGATTATGTTTCCCTCTGCTGTCAAGTTCTGAGGGTTTACCTGTTTACTTACCATTTTCGCTCCAATCTTACCCACATTTTCAAAAAAAGGAAGGTGACAAAGGCCAGGTGCATACAGCCCTTTAAGACAAAGAAAAGGGCAGCTACCTTTGTTCTTACTTAAAAAAAACATGTTGCTATTTAGCTCACCAAGAAAAAATTCACCTACTAAACATCAAAAGGTTGAAATAAATGTGTTAGACTTTCACTGTCGGCCTCAGAACCCGTTGGCACAAATACAGTACAGCACACATAGACACACATACCTGCAGACGTAGCAACTGGAGGTCTGTTGATGGCACACGTGGAAGCATGTTTGTGTTTTACCTGCTACTCCATTGACCCAGTTCTAAAGCTGGACTAATAGTCCCCCCAGGCTGTAAATCATGCTATGCACAATGACTGCTCACGGCTGTTACTGATACTATATAAAAAGAGAAAGTGCCAGCTGATAACTGTGTGATAAATTCTCTCTGTATCCACCCATCTCTTTCTCGTTTCATCAGTCATATGTCCTTTTTCTATTTTGTCTTTGAAGAGTCCAGCTTCCCTTCCTATATTTTATTAGTCTCTTCCCTGTGCGTTTGTGTGTGAACCCCTCTCTCTCTCTCTCTTCTTTCACTTCACTAACTAAAATAGGTCAATGACATTAAACTACAATCAGTGTGACATAAGCTCCCAAATCAGTTTCTGCCTTAAATTAGTCACCACACATCACAGAAAAGAATAAAACATCAGTCTCATCACCGTGCGCATTTAGGTGAGTGACAAATCAATTAGGCTCAGTTCTGAGTGAATGAACGTGGGAGTGAACAGAGCAGCGCTGAGATGTGTTTCCTGTGGGGGTCACACAGAGGTCTTTACAGTAAGTTGGACAAATGAAACATGCAACAGCATCAAGTGTAGAGAAAATTTGGTTTTGTTAAGCAGAATTATTAAATCTAGTAAAGCATTACAATGAATTAAATCAAGTTCACTTGATATTAAATCATATTTTATTAATTGTAAATAGAGTATTGTTTACATTTGAATTATGGAATAAATTAACAGAGAAAAAGAATGATTTGATTGTGGTGTGATGCTGTGTGATCATTTTCATGAAATCCATTTACTATGGTTAAGTCAAAGCTATAACAAAGCACCTCAGAGCGCCCTCACATATTTCATAATCCTCTACTGTATTTTGTTAACACTGTTACTATTCTATTTATAATGATCAAAGTAAAAGGTGGATTTGTACAGCCATTACACTTTAAACTAGAAAAACTGTTGTATAATAATTCTAGAGATTATGGGATCTGCCTAAAGCCATGGCAGTTGCTTTCATGTTTAATTTTTTCACTTCAAATAAGTGTGATAAATTACTTAATTGAACAGACAAAAACACAGTGATTCTGTAAGATTTAGAGGTGCTGAATCTCAGACTGTCTTGAAATGTAAGGCTCATTTAGGAATATCCGATCCCAAATGTGCTCGTGTTTTCATGCTAGACACTAAAAAGGCCACAAGAAAAAAATCACTGACAATCATCATCTGGACAGCAGATTAACAAATGTACATGCTGCACAGTGCTATAAATAAGCCCATAGATAAACTAACATGCCAACACAAAGAGAACAGTCTCATACACAATCACACTGTCAACACACAAGGCATAAACACACACTGTACCTGTCTTTGAAGAAGCGCCGAAAGCCGAAGGCAATAAGTTTGAGTACTGCTTCCAGCACAAAAGTGGAGGTGAAGAAATAGTTGCAGTATTTCAGGGCAAGATCCAGAGACTGGTAAGAGAGTAAAAAAGGAGCATGTGTGCATGTGTGATGGTATCAGGTGAAAAATCAGCAGCATTAGCATGGAGAAAATGTACAACTGGAGTTGTTCCCATTGTTTGTAGAGAAATAACGAGCATGACAGAGGCAAAAAAACAGAGCACCCTCCATTCAGAGCCTGGAGGTGAGTATGTTTTCCAGTCCAACTTCCTGGTACTACAGATACTGGAGATTATTTTGCTAGCGGATTTCTCCTTTCAGAAACAGAGCTGTAACTTCTAACAAGTGGGAGGCTGCCAAATGTCAGGACCAATAGCTGACAAATACAGCCAAGACCTGTGATATTTATCTGATGCTCAGTCAGTTTGAGAAAGCTTGCTCCATTTTAAAGGTCAAATGTGCATCTTATCTCAAGGATAATCACTTTTCTCACAAAATCACTATCAGGCTTTTGAACCCACATTCACCACACATGAATGGACAGATACATGTACTGTAAGGCTGAAACCTGAACATGAAATCAACAGTGCAATCACAGCTCCTTTGTAGGGACTGTAGCTACTTACAACACATGCTACAAGGCCTGAATACAGTTTTATGATGGTTGAGCAGTAAGTGGCATCACTGTGTTTTTCAAGATGCTGATGTTTAGGAGAACGGGAAGCTTTCTGAATCTGTAGTGCAGTGGAATAAAGCATCCCAATAATACTCTGATGCAGTAGGAATCTCCAAAAATGTCTGTTTTTGTCCTTACTTTGCAGAAAAGATGCTTTAGTAAATACAATCCACTACTGGAGCTGTGCTCACTACATCATTCATAAATGCACATATTTGCACACACAGGCAGTGTAAACATTTCTTCTTACATGAGGTTGATTGTAGTGCTCAAGGGACATCGTGATGACATTGATGCAGATGATGAAAGTGATGATGAGGTCCAGATAGTGGTTTGTGCACAGTGTGTGGATCATCAGGCGCATGTGGCCATAGCTGGAATAATAGGGCAGCTTGTGTGCTTCTGTTGGTAGAAAAATAGGTTAATGAAGCTTTTGAACATATTAATGTTGTATTTCTATATGATTATTATCTCCTGTGTAGATTGTTCCATGAAAGACCTGCTCCGTATTGAGCCCTTGAAAAAACAAAACTTAAAAGCTTCGATCAAGCGGAAATCACTATGAACAGAAAAACAATCTAAATTGATGTGCACAATAGCAATTATGAGACTTGCTGTTTGTACATTTATTACTATCTGTCAGTCTCTATTTCCATCTCTCTGTTTCTGCACCACATGTTTTCATCAGAGTTGTACACAGCTTTAAACTGTAATAGAAAATTATTCTTGTCATGTGTCACAGTGACAATAGAGGTAGAGTGAGCTCTCACTTTGTGTATCATTGTATCTTGTTTTTTTACAGTAACTGTAATAATGTTTCATCTGATCTTACCCATTCTTACAAAAAATCCCTGACTCTTCTCTCCTAGGTCCCTCCTTTCTATACCCTGTGAGACAAGTCCTCTCATCCACCTACTATTCATGTGTTTTTTTCCTTCCCTTTTATACTATATCCCTCTCTCCCCTCAGTCCCCTCTCTTACTCCTCCTCTTTTTCTCCATGCGTCGCTGGCGTTTCTCCTCACGTCTCTTGGCCTCCTCCACCTCCTGGTGTTGGCGGCACTTGTGGAAGTTCTCCACCACCACACCAACAAACATGTTGAGGACAAAGAAGCTGACAATGAGGAGGAAGGAGATGAAATACAGCAGCATCCATGGGTTGTTGTTGGTCACCGGCTAGAGTTAAAGCGGTGGTTTTGTTCATTATGTGATATAAAAGAAAGAGGTGAGAAAGAAAACAGATGAGAGGACAGAAAAAAGGAGTTAGATAAAAATTTCAGTTTTTTTCTCATGAAAAAATATATAGATACAGCTGTAATGCAGGTACCTGTTGGTCCACACCCACAGCATCCAGGCCGTGATACATGATGTTAACCCAGCCATCCTTGGAGGCGAGTACAAACAGGGACATCAGAGCCTGAACAACAATGGATAGAGAACAGTGGAAAATAAAAACACTATTAGCCCTATCTTAAATACAAATACAAACAAATATATTTTAATATTATGCCTTTAATATTATAAATATTTAGTTTTTATAATAACGTCGACGTTAAGAACATTTATTTTAATTATCTGCTGTTACACATTATTTTAACAACAGCAGATGTGCAGGCACACAAGAGACTAACCTGTCCCAGGTTGTCAAAGTTGTACTTATGGTGGACCCACTTGTAGTTGGCTTGCAGACAGTCAGACTTGTTAGTGATGTTTTTGACATCAGGGCCAAAGCAGTAGAAGAACTTGCCTTTAAATAGCTGTCAGTAGAAGAACAATAGCACCAAGGTTTTGCACTCTGACCACTTCTATAAAACAGGGAACTAAGCATTGTTAGGACTCTCCAAATAAATAAAATAGTACTCTTGAGTGACATAATAGTGACAATAGTTGAAAATGTTAATAATGTAAGCAAGAAATACTGTATGTATCAATGTCAGAGACACAGGGGATCAGGGGGTCTCCCTGTTTCCATACCTGTACCCCAAGAATGCCAAAGATGATGAAGAAAGCACAGCAGATTAGAACAATATTGCCAATGGGTTTGAGAGAAGTGATGAGGGTTTCCACGACCAGCTTCAGGCCTGGAGCTCTGCTAATCACCCTGAAGAAGGGTGAGAAGTAAGAATTAGTTAGAAAGTTAGAATTAAAACTAATCAATGAACGAGAGACAGAAAGAGCAGCAAACAGGAGTTTTATATGACATATTATATACTACGTATAAAATATATCTTCATAAACTAGGTTTTCATTAGGTGTATATTATGCGTTAAGTGTGATTTACACTACTCACAAAAAGTTAGGGATATTTGGCTTTCAGGTGAAATTTATGGAAAACGTAAAAAGTTCACACTACA
>JAUMHL010000029.1:16223713-16269008 GCA_032362345.1 Sandelia bainsii
ATGATATAATATCACTGTAGTGTGAACTTTTTACGTTTTCCATAAATTTCACCTGAAAGCCAAATATCCCTAACTTTGTGTGAGTAGTGTATTTCATCACCATACTGCTAGACTGTTCCTACAGTTTAACAATTTATGACATAAAAGAAGTAATGTAGTTAAATGCAAATCTCCATGGGGAATACACCAAAAAGATAAAAATCTGGTTGGAACAGCTACTTGAGTTACTTCCTGGAAATGAGAAAACATCTTGAAACCAGCTTGGACTTAAAGTAACCATTTTTCAAAAGCTCTAAATTTAAAACTATATACTGTCAAACTGTGGACTTGATATTAGAATAGGCTTTGACATAAAGCTAAAATGACTAGTTGATCTGTCAATCACGATTAATTTACAACTCTTTTAATAGGAAGTTTATTAGAAAATATTGCCATATCCCTGTTTCTCTAATGTGAAGGTCTGTGAAGGTAAATGAGATATCTTCAGGTTTTGGATTACTGCAAACAGATATCTGAAATTGTCACACTGGAGAATTATAATGGAGCTTTTTCACAATTTTCTGACATTTTATGGATAAAATGTAGAGTGTTTAAATATTATTTTTCATTTATAAAATTTTTCCTGACAACGATTTTGCAGAATGCAGACCTGATGATGACAATTATTCCATCAAAGATGTTATATGGGTTCCTCAGGTACTCAAAGAAGCCAAAAGCAGTCAGCTTTAGGATCATCTCCAGAGTGAACATGCTAGTGAAGACGATGTTGCAGATCTCCAAGACATTGGTCAGCTCCTCAGGCTGGGATGAAAACAGAAAAAGAAAAACTAAATTAAAAGGACAGGAAAGATGTGGAAGTGGGTATAGACTGAGCAGCACAAAGAGTGGTAGGCAAAAGATAAGAGGGGTTAGAGTTAAGTTGCAAGCATTCTGAGTTAAAAACAGCAATGACAGACAAAGAGATAAAAACACAGTTGATATTAAACCACTGTTTTGAAATCACAGCTGCCACAACAAAAGATGCAGGAGCCACTGTGAAAGACAATTGTGTACACATTATATTTCTCCGCCTGTGCTGAAGATGCTGTCAGTCAAACTGCCAGTCACTTGAAAAAAAAGAATGCTCCCATACCTGGCAAATAAAATTAAAACACACCTTATCTTAGATTGGCAACAAACAGAGGGGGATGGATGAAACTGAACAGGGGTGTTTTTTTGGCACAGCTATTTAAGGAAAAAATAGCAGATATAAACATAGCATATTTGAAATATAAACAGTAAAATGAAATGTAGTGAAGAGTGGGTATTGTCTGTGTAGCACATACCATCAAACACTGGCACAAGAGGACAGTGTGTTATCTGGAATTGGCAAAGAAATGCACACATACACAAATTGCACACACAAGACACAAGTGTGCACAAACACGCCCAGTCAATCCTGGGTTCATTTACATTTGTATGTACTTGCGCACAATAAGACTGGCTTTATGGAAGTATACTGTGTGTGTGTGTGTGTGACTGTGTGCTACAGTACGCACGATATGGATCAGATGCTTTTTCTGATACCCCCTGTGAATTCCAGTTTCAAAGCCAGCAGAGAAATAGCCAGCTAGCCCTGCCAAAGTTAGCAAACCATGTCAGAGAAAAACACATTCAGCCCTCCACTCCCCTAATCCGCTTTTTTTCCCAAATCTATCTCCACCCTCCTAGTTCTCCATCCCTTTTTCTTTCTCATTATCAGACCGGCTCATCTCTCCCAGATCAATCTCCTCCTGTCGATCAGAGGAGGAAGGAATAGAAGCTGGCTGAAGGAGAAGTAAAAAAGGAGAACGCAGAGCGACTGTCTGGGAGTAGATGATCACATAATGAAGAAAAGGTGATGAGAAAACAGAGGTGAGGAAAACCAAGATGATAAAACGGATAGAAGAAAAAATCTGTCTAAATCTCATGAGTTTAGTTTTAACTTCAGTGTTTTAGTCCAGAAAGCCTCTACTGAGAATCATTTGAGCTTGGATCAAACTGGACCAATCAATGGAGTACAGACTGGTTTAAATGATGACACAATTCACCACCATTAAAATGTCACAAAACAGTTATGTGATACTAATACAACTACTAGGTGAGCTATATTAGGGAATAGGGAATGTAGGGATGAATTTGCACAGATTCCCAGACACAAACATGTTTTAATCATAGTTAGCTCTAACTTTGACCTATATCTAGAATTCAAAAGTCCAAAGTACAAAAGTACAAACACAGGAGATTTATTGCTATTGACAGAACCATCACATTCTTTGACATCACAGTTTAACTCAGACAAAATACCATTATTCCTCCCTCTCCCTCCTTTTTGCCCCATTAACTTTGACTCCCCAACCATCTCTCTCATGTTCCCATGCCTGTGTTCTCCCATGTTACTTTCCAGCTCTGCCTTTATTATCAATCTTCTGAATAATATCTCATATTTTTTCCAACCATACAAATACGCTCTCTCCGTTTCCCTCTTGAAATGTGCCGTCAGTCACTGTGTGAATGTTGCTGGAATATGAATGAATGGACTACAACATCCAAGCCTGAATTCCAATGAATCAATTTCTTTTCCACGCCAAGATATCCAGACATGAACACGTATAATATGAATGCAAATAAACAGCTGTTCTTTAAACCTGCTAATGTGTCATTTTAAAGGAATTAGGGAGGAGGAAAGATTTTCCTACTGCAAAGCAAAAACACATGTATCACTGCTTCTGTGTCAGTCTGTGGAAACTGTGGAGGGAGAAAGACAAAGTGTTTGTGAGTATGTGCATGAAAATATGTATGTGCATCTCTGCATCCACACCTACGTTGGAACACAGACACATACTGTACACACACATACACACTCGCACACAGAATAACACAGGGAATTGAGCTGAAAACTGCTGTGTAACCGGCGTCTGCCTCACTCTTCCCCTCACACTCATCTCTTCCTCTTCCTTCCCCCCACAATCCACGTTTATTTTTAGAGTCTTCAGAGATGAGAGAAAGCAACTACTCTGTACGCTGTCAAAGAGTGAGTGGGTGGATATGAGGAGAGAGAAATAGAGAGAGAAGTGGGGAGAAGGAGGTTAAAACTCAGGGAGGTAAAAAAAAAAAAAAAAGAGCCAGGGAATAGATGAGACACTTGGGGCAGAAAGAGGGAAGACAGTGAGAAACAAAGGAACAAGTGGGAGAACATATTAAGGAAAGGTGCACAGAAGGACTTACAGGAAAATTAAAGAGGAAAAGGTGAAAGTTAAAATAGCAAGGGAGAGAGTATAAGTGAAAGACAGAAAACAGTGAAAACAGAATGGCATGAGCTTAGAGAGAGAAATAAAGGAAAAAGAAAAAAGCTGTTTTATGTAACAGCTTGTGAGTGTATGCGCTTGCATGTGTTCCTGTTCAGTATTGGTTTGTGTATGCACACACTGGGTGCAAATAAATGTGTGTGAATGCTTGTATGCGTTTGCATGCATGCATGCTTGGCAGGCTTCTCTCACTTTCGCTCTCAGACACCTGCCTTGTCTGCCTCTGAGGAGCCTGGCCAATGTTAAAAGCCAGCTCGGTTTTGTCTACCGCTAGGCTAAATGTTTACACCTCTGTCAGGAAACTGCATGGCAGTGATGCTCCACTCCCACACTCATCCCTCTGAATGTCATCTGCTATTATGATATTTCTAGCAGCAATGCTTCATCATCAGTGATAGTGGTTTATCTGCCGAGGCTGTGGTGATTTGCAAGACTGAAGGGGAGAGAAAAATTATTACATTAACACTTATTTAATGGCAATGCATGTTCCTGTAATGGTACCAAGACCACTGTATGTACTAGTTTCAAAAGTATTCTCTATATAACCAGTCATGAAGGTACACATGCGTGAACATTTCCAACAGTATTTTCATCAAGAAAATAATGCTTTACTACTATGCTCGCAACTCCTGAACTCCTCTTTTTACAGAAATATTATTTTTTGATTAATTGATGACAATTATTTCTACTGTACTTCTACCTTACATTACTTTCTAGCCTAATGCCAATGAAACAGAAATAAATAATTTTCTTTAAAGTTAAAATAGCACATTATCAATGCATAAACAGAATTAATCATGATATTTATGTGACAGTGTTAATCATAACATCTTACCTGGTTATGATGCTCAATGCCCATACTGATGGTGTTGATAAGAATAGCGATCATAATACCCCTGCTGAAGTACTTGCTCTCCACAATGCCCCACAGTTTCCTCCTCATATCATTCCAAATGTCCCTACATTGTCCAAAGCATGTCCTCCTCCTCTTCCTCTCCCCATCTGCCCTCTCTTCTAAGTGGTTCTCCTCCTTGCCCGTCTCTTTCACAGAATTCTCATCTTCCTCCCCGTCTCCCACAGCTCTTGCCCCTTCTCTTAGTGACAATTCACATATAGGGCAGTCCTCTGGATTTTGAGGTACAGACAGACTGATGGAGTTGGACAGTGGCTCAAAGCTATGATCTTGCTTGCTTTGGTGTGGACAGTGTGTTGCTAGAGAGATGCAGAGATAGAAGTACATAAGTCTCTGAGTCTATGGACTATGCACTTTCATTTCAGATTGAGAGGTTTTTAAATACAGAATATACAGGGCTGCAGGACTGAAGTCAAGCAGGTTGCATACAATTGTTTTTATAACACTTTCTGTGACCAAAGAAGCCAATTTGGACAAGAATTTTGCACATTTTATTTTGACATTGCCAATAGGAAACATAGCACACCATCTTAAAAGCACATACAGAAAGCAGCTGGATTTGTAGTCAGGTGGGTTTGTTGCCAGGCTTCCTTTAATTTGCAATCCAGCATCCAGGTGTTTCTAGTGTTTTTTTTCCCCAAATAACTACTCCATATTCAGCCCTCACTGCAACAATGAGTCAATGTGGCATGAATAAGACATGTCATTGTACATGGCCTTCATACTCACATCTTGGGTGCCTCGAATGATGCCGCACTCCACTGACATTCCCTCCACCACTCCGCCTGTTACCCCTGCCTCCACCAGCCGGCGGGGACTTGCCCCTCAGCGTGTAGTAGAGAGCTGCTGATCTCCTCTTAGCCTTGCGGAGGACATGGCAGACGAGCTGAAAGATTTCCTCATAGCAATCTCCTGGCTCAGTCATGCTGGCCAGGGTAGAGGAAGACAGGCACTGTGCCCTTTGCTCCTGCATCAGTTGGTGTTCTCGCTGTTTGGTCTCTGAAAACTGTGTGGCTATAACCACGAGGCACAGGTTGATCATGAAGAATGAACCAATCTGGATGGATGTGGAACAAAAAGTAAGAGTTAGACTATGTATGAATATGAAACTTGGTGGCTGAGTTAAGATGCAGGGAATCAGATTAGCTTCTGACATACATCTAGACCAGAGACTTGTTCTGCGGAAAAGAAATGGAGTAAGGAGTTCAAGATTTAAAACTTAATCTTAAATTATTACCATACAGTTGAATTAGATGACGCTCATTGAAGAAACATGAACTATGTGAAAAATTGTAATAAATTGTGGTAAATACATTCATCAAGCTCACACACTTGCAGATTCTAATAAAGTGTGCCAATGCCCCTGTGGAAATGTTAGCACACATGCTAAAAGTCTCCGAGGGCTGGCTTCCCACCAAACCAAGGCTGATTGGAGCAGACAGACAGAGCAAACACATGCCCAAAGCACAGTTAAGCGTGTGGCTATCTGTCTCTCCCTCTTCTTGTTCACTCGCTGACTTAACTTTTCCTTCCGCTACTACTCCAGCTCAACATCCTTCTTTACTTTTCTATTGTCCATGGTCCACATCACATCACAAGAATATTTCCTCACTAATCAGTCTCTCTCTACATTTCAGTTGGTTTTTTTGGCACATTTGTCACACTTAAATGATTCTGAACATTAAAGACATTTTAACATTACACAAAGATAATGAATAATTGTATTTATTAAAGGGAAAAAGCTGTCCTGCCTGGCTCTATGTGAAAAAGTAATTGCCCCACAAATGGAGAAAACAGTGGTGAACCTTCCCAGGAGTGGCTGGCCTACCAAAATTACCTACCAAGAGCAACGACCCATCCAGGAGGTCATAAAACCCCAGAACAACACGTAAAGAACTGCAGGCCTCACTTGCCTCATAGGGTCAGCGTTCATGACTCAACAATAAAAAAAGAGACTGTGAAACACTGGCATCCATTGGAGAGTTCCAAGTCAAAAGCCACTGCCGACTGATGACACAAAAGCTTAACTTTTAGGAAGGTGTGCATCCCGTTTCGTTTGGCGTAAAACTAATACAGCATTTCATAGAAAGGATAGCGGCATGATAGCTCAGTGGGTAGAGCAGTTGTCTTCCAACCCAAGGGTGAGCGGTTCAATTCTCACTCCCGGCAAGCTACATGTCGAGGTGTCCTTGGACAAGACACCGAAGCCCCGTAATAGCGCTGACACAGGTCTAGCAGCTGTCCAAACAACAATTTCCCCAAGGGGATCAATTATTATACCAACAGTCAAACACGGTGGTGGTAGTGTGATGAGGTGGGGCTGCTCCTGGACAACTGGCTATAAGTGATGGAACCATTGAGGAGGAGAATGAAGCCATCAGATTGTGACGTCAAGCATACTTGGGTTATGCAGCAGGACAATGAGCAGAAAGATACCAGCAAGTCCAATTCTGAATGGCTCCAAAAAAATAAATTTGTATTTACTTGGGTTATCTTAGTGTAATATTAAAATTAGTTTGATGATTTGAATTGTTTAAATGTGACAAAATATGCATATAAATTTAACAAAAGTCAGGAAGGGGTCGAATACTTTTTCACAGTACTGTACATGCTTGTAACAAAGTCTCAGCTTTGTTCATTAGAAATTTCTCTGACAGACACATATTGAGAACACACACAGACACCCATATACATCTACAAGGCCAAAATATTTGGAGTACGAACATTCAATAAAACATTTACAGATAAAAAAAAAAAAAACAAACTTAATGACCTTTCATCTGTGGGCTTTCATCCGCAGTGATCAAAGATGCAGGGCAAGGTGAAGGAAAGAGACGAGAAGCTGATAGGAATGAAAAATAAGAGACTCCTGACTCGCAGGAGACAGGGAGAGAAAACATAGATGGGAGGTGTGTGTATGGAGATAGGGAGGAGAGATGCCCATCTGTGGCCTATGGGTCAATGTGGGTCTGCAGGTGTGTGGTCTTTGATTTCCTTCCAGGCTTGCATCTGTGTGTATCTATTCTGTGATTCTGATCAGTAGACAGCTTTACGCATAAACAGAGAGGACAGCCCAATATCACGCTTTCAGATGATCACTGCATTATGCATGTGGGCAAACATTCACAAAACCGTGTTATCACACTCTCTGACACACAAATTAAGATGACAGACTAAGCTTACAACTGATGTGTCTATGTGCTTCTATGCAGTAGTTGCCACATGCATTTATGTGAATATTTTCTCCTTTATGAAATACAGAAACACACATACATACACACAGTCACCTAATAACTACCCTCTTGGTAGCACTTAGGTCTAAGACACTTTAATCCATTTACTCACTCCTCTATGTGACACCAATATAGATGCTTAGATTGCACACTTGACAATTTATCAAGTATCAAGCAGACACAGATGGGACTCTGAGATTGACACTATGGAGGTCAAAATTCTCTCTCAGTTCTATATCTGAGGACACAGACTTACAGGATCAATGAACAAGCTTTAAAGAATAGGACACTGCAACCTAATACGCACACACACACACACACACACACACACACACACACACAACGAATGAGACAAGTTGATCCAACTCTTCCACAGAGACAGAAGAGAAAGGACTACAAAAGAAAAAAATGAGTGTCAAGGTGACCCTGTCTGTGTGAACAGCACCATAGGGACCATCAAAGTGCCTGATCCAAAAGTTCTCATGGTGTCAGCAACACTTCCAGGGCATCCCTTAGGATCTCTGACTACACGTTGCCCAACACATTTGAGCCTTGCAACAAAATAAAAAAAAAAGGGCATGTCAATCAATCATATACCACAAAGGGAGCGATGTGACTGTCAGCTTGTTAGGTGTTTTGCAAGTCACTGAGCACTATATATGGAACTTGAAAGCACACAAATTTCCTTTTTCGCCGTTCCTAAAGCCTACAGTAATCACAGCAGTTGTATTGACTTCAGATTAGTTTGAGTGTGTGTGTTCTGTATTCTGTGTTCTGTTCGATTTATTGTGTCCTCTGCTGGACCACAGTCTAACTGTCGTACAGGGCATGACATGAGATTGTGATCAGTGGAGCAGCAAACAGGCAAAAGCGATTATGCTGTAATGTGACACCATGTCAGCTATCTTTGGGTGCCAGAAGGTGCTTACACTGGCAATGCCAGCCTCGGATATCAGATCTGCCAAAGATGAGATGAAATTTACATCTTCAGTCACCTCTGCCAATTAAGGCCAATGTTGTGAGTATGACCTGTTGTGAAGGGCAGGTCTTTCACTCTTAAATTTGTTCCCTCTCGTGATGATGTAGTGCAGAAATTGTAGTGTGTGCTTCTTTGATAAAGTCATTGTTCTCCTGTTTCACCTCCTTCTACCTCCCTTGGTATTCTCCTGATCTCATTTTCAGGTCTTACAAAACACATCTCTATTTCTTATTGTTTTCACCTGCTGGTGGGAAAGTGCAACATCTGGGACTTCAATTGTACATTTGTTGCTACACAGGATGACTGAATGATGCTACACAATGGCATGTGAATGCTGAATTAAACAACCTTCATTGTCTCACCATCTGGCACTGCATGCAAAAAGCTGATCTGTCACACAGTGTGCATACTGCACTTTTTTCTTTTGAATATAAGTTTTGTCCTTCCTTTTCTTCTCTACAGTGTTTTCTTACTCACCACCAAACATACATTTACGTAGCATACACCTCCTTGCCTTCTTCCCTCCAACGCTGATTGCAGATAATCTTTAGTGCCTTTAATAATAATAATAATAATGAATACTTTATTGATCCCCTTGGGGAAATTGTTGTTTGGACAGCTGCTAGACCTGTGTCAGCACTACTACGGGGTTTCGGTGTCTTGTCCAAGGACACCTTGACACGTAGCTTGCTGGGACTGAGAATCGAACGGCTAACCCTTGGGTTGGGAGACGACTGCTCTACCCACTGAGCTATCATGCCGCCCAATTTATTGAACATACCTACTAAATATCAGGGGTGTAACAGTTTTGAAACCCAGACCGGAACAGCGATACACATCCACAGAACAGACATGAGATGGTGACATGGTGACATGGTGTCACACTGCAGTATAATGGCTTTTGTCTGGATCTGAAGAATCTCTACACCCCCTATTAAACTCACAGTACTGGTGACAGCAGTAGTCCACAACATCCTGTTCTTGTGTTCTTTTTTTTATTTTACTGCCCTGGACTCATAAATGCTTTAAAATGCTAATCAGTGTTTTTTGATAATAAGTCTTCTGAGATCACCATTTTTTTCTTGCCACTTTATATTGGAAATGTTATAAAATATTCATATCTGTGCTTATCTATTCTTTATTTATTGATTGTTTTATTATTGTTATTATCAACGCAGTGCACACTCAGCGTCAGCTGGTGGGGGTGTACAGCATTTAACAAATGTTACTTACAATGATGAGTAAGATGAAGTAGATGAAGTTATAGAAGGAGTGGGCATCCATTACATAATACATGATCTCTACCCAGCCCTCCAGAGTGATCACCTATGAGGAAAAAGTCAACAGAGAGTAAATATTCACAAGTTAACAACATCAACATATTTTGTGCTGCAATTTTTTTACCTTACCAATATTTATCTGGTAGTGCAGCATAGTTTATATCAAATTTAAAAATAAATAAGCTGTGAATAAGGAATTCTTTAATTTTTTCACATAACCCCTATATAACAATAATGAACACTAAACAACTTTTTGGAGAAAACTGGAGCCTAAGTGAATCCATAAATAAATCTTTGAAGAAACATAAAACAGTATGTTAGGAAGAATGATTGGATTCCAACAGTTGGAAAAGACAAAAATATCTTCAAAAGCAATTATTTATTATGATCAAAATAGCCCCAGCCTCTAAGATAGGCAATGTTGTTAACAGCAACTAAATTTTAACAACTTTAGAAGGAACCTAAATAAAATATTTACTCAGATTTATCATATTAAATGATGAGCAACTCAAAGTCCAAACCCACCAGCCTTAAATGGAGCATACCTGAAAAATTACAATCCAGGCATAGACAATGTTGTCAAAGTTGATGGCACCTTTGTGGGGGTTACTATTCCCTGTGTGGCAACGAGTGTAATACTGGTTCCAGTTAATACACAGACCCATTGCTTCACCAGCACCACTGCCGTTTGCCAGTGGCTCAGGACTCAGGCCCAGAGCCTGTCTGTGGAGTGCATCTTCCCTGTCCAGGCAGCATGTGCGGCCTCCTTCGCGCCTTGCTGGCACATCAGAACATGACATGATGCCGTTATCAGATGGCAGGGAGCAGATGAAGGGGCGTTCATCGTCCTCCTCTGGCCGATAGTACGGAGGTGGTAAGGTCATACCTGAAGAGCTGGGGTATAAACAAGATTTTAAAAAACTACATTAGTTAGTTGTTAATGGAATGGAATTTGCATACATAGATTTCTATCATATTTTATACATTTTGAGGGGTTTCATAAGGTTTTCAGGGCTTGCAAGCACTCCTGCGTGTACAGAGAGTATATTCTTCCCTTGTGTATACACAACTATATCGTTGCAGTACACAAACAAATCACACTAGAAACAAAAAGATACTGAAGCCGTTGAGCTTACTAGGCTAATAAATTAATCAGTTTGGAGTGGTAAGTCACATGTATAGTATGTGCGTGTAAGAGGGACAAGCCTACCTGAGCAGTGAAAAAACACCTAAAGCCAGTGCAGACCAAAGGCATGCTGACAGGTGTGGTAAATAGGGGTGGGGCTTGTCAGGACAGAATGGACATCCTGAGGTCAAATCAAGCTGCACCTAAGTCTTCACATTTAATTACTTATAGTTCTTTATCAGTTTGGAAAACAAAAGTTGGTGTCCAATTGCCTAGACCACCAAATGTTTTACTAAAGACATTGTTTTTGTGACTGTGGCCGAGACTTGCGAGTCTGTGATCCAGTGAATTTGAATTCATTTTGTATTGCTTATTTTCCAAAAAGGAGGGTGCTTTAAACATCATGACCTCTAAATTTTATATTTTGTTTGCTCCTTTTTGGTTATGGGTCAGGAGGGCTGAAGCGTGAAATCAGCAGAAAAGCTGATTAGTCATGTACACTTAATGTACACATACATTTAATGTACCAATTCACTCCGTGTAATTCTGCCTCATACTGCATGTGACTTGTATCTTATTCCTGCAAAAACTCATGACACAAATGTCTAATATCTGGATCTAACTAATTAGTCACGTCTAAAGCACCTCATAATTTCCTGAGATGTCTCACCTGCCTCTTGGTTTTAATGGTTTGTCTCTTCATGTCCACATGGAGACTTTACTTTACTTTGCTTGGCAGACGCTTTTATCCAAAGTGACTTACAAGGAGCTAGCGCTGAGTGTCTTGCTCTGTAGATTTATTTAAAGGGAAAGTTGGCTATGGTTGGTACATATATGTGTTGATGGGGCACTGTGCATTGTTATGAGTATATACTGTGTATACATATGCTCCATTAGAAATACCAATAAACAGAAGACAAACAATTTAAAACATCTTGCCTCCTTGTATGAAAATGACACGGGCGTGTTCATTTAAATCAATATATAGAAAGTGCAAAGGACAGGACTTCTTTGCTTTACTCTCACTTCACTGGTCTTTTTCTGGCAGTTTATGGCTGTTTCACTGTGTATATCCTCTCTTGCCTGCATAGACAGAGGCTTATCAGTAAAAGGATTGGCTGGAGGCAAACCATATGGAATTGACACATTTGCACAACCATAGTTGCTTCACCCTGCTGCTTACCCTGATATACACCGACTTCTCTTGAATTTCAATTCATCTGCCCGTTACTCTCTTCTCTAATGCTCTTGATTCTACCCTGTCATATCTAGTTATCAGTGGGATAGATACTGCAGACATATATAGCAGTAGATTTTCTCCTTTCACCTTACATACATGAACACTAATTCATGGGATCAATAATAACAGTGGCCATATGAGGCTCCCCATTCCACTTCCCACTGAGAGTAGTTTAGAAACCATGAATTGATTTTGTGGCAGAACAAAGTTTGCAGTCCAGTCGAGTTTATGTAATCCAATAGAGAATACAAGTGATTTGCAACAGAGATGAATATAAAACAAAGAATTTCAGGAAAGGTCAGTGACACTCAAATTGGAGCTTTACTGTGCTAAAGTGTAAAAAGGAGATATGTCCTAAGAAACAGAAAAAGAGAAAGTAAAAGAGACAAGGAGAAATATGGCCCCCCGTCAGAGTAGCGGAGCATGAATGAAGGCTGCTGCACCCCTGCCGGTGACTTGGCATTGCACAGCATGGCATAGCAAAACCTGGCATCATGCTGAGAACACACCTGCCAACAGTGAGTAAGACGGCGGGAAGCATCAAGGCTACAGAGCAGAGAATGCTTGAAGCAAGGCAGGAAGAAAGACACAACTAATATAATAAAAGTGGGTGTGGTATTGATGGTTCAATTCCCGGCTAGACACCAGCTGAACCCCAAGCTGCACCCGGTGGGTCAGGCCAGCTTAATGGCAGTTTTGCCATCGGTGTGTGATTGTGTGTGAATGGGTGAATGAAAAGTAATAAAGCACTCTTAACAATAAGGTACAAAAGCACTATACACTGTAAGTGTAGGCCATTAAGAAAGGGAGACTAGGGAAGAGAAACAGAGACCAACATGCATGTTCTTGCTTCAGAAGTGCACAGGATGATAAATATTCCATAATAAAATTATCTTTTGAGATGCTGTTGGCCATTAGTGCAAAATATGTTCCGTAATGGGGCAGCTTGAAGGTGTGCATCTGTCTCTTTTTTTGAATGCAATATGTATTTTAAATGTAGAAATAAATAAGCATTAAAAGTAATGGAAGACGCAAGGCGGGATATGAGACATAAAAAAATAAAATAGTAAGGCATGAAAAATGAAAGGCAGAGATCAAAAGAGTGAGGGTGTAAAATGGCACTGCACTTGACTGCAACACTCAGCCCACTCCATTATAACCTCTCAGACAGCTAACGTTAGCCCTTTACTTAGCATAATAGTCCTCAAGTGCTAACTCACAATGACCTTTCTAATTAAGCACTCCAACACCCTCACTAACCTGCATAATGTTAACACAATGATTTTAAAATAATATGCAAAAACAATACTTAAATAATAAGCAAGACTCAGTTCAATGTGCGATCACTGCTAAAAATCTCCTGCTGCATTAATCAGCAAATGTACGGACATTATCAGCCACTGTAGTGGGAGAAATTTGTTTCCTTAAGCTCACAAAAACATTATGATTGTCTACTAATTCAGCAGATATCTTCTTTCTCTTTAAGTGGAGTCCTGCTAATCAGTATATCAACCTTGAGCCAAATGATGATAAATGTAGAAATCACTGTTTAAAGTAGCCTCACAGTGTGATTACTGTAGAGGTCACTGCAATAAAGAGCTCACTAGCGGAATCGTCTCCCCTTTCTGCTACTGTCTCTGGTTATGCTGTGTCAGCGTAGCACAGGGGTAGAGAGGTATACAGGTCTTATTTACATATTAGAAAACACGCTTCAGGAGCACATGTCTTCGTAGTGAGCTGATGCCAGCATAAAAGGAAAAAGGGAGAAAGCCATGAAATCAAACTTTCCTGAATACTGTACCAGTGAATGTCACACAGACACAGTTGGGGATGCCATCATGCAGGATCATGAATATGGATACATGCAGCTGGAATCTAATCATGCTCTTAATTGCAAACTGGGAAAAAGTGTAATGTTTCTGCATTGTAGCTCGAGAGAAAGCTGGGCAGATGAAAAAAAACAAAAACAGCAACTGCGTTACAAATAAAGGCTCAAAAAGTACACTGTGACCACTGAAACAAAAGTCTGTTTACTTATAACCACTGCGACAAAAATGATTACAGCTGTGATTTCCAATTGAGGCTATTTGCATGAACAAGGTTAGAAAAAAAATTTTTTTGTCTACTGCAACATGGCTCCTCATAAGGTATTGAACAATTAGGCTACAAGAGCATCAGTAGGCTACTGAACATGAGAAACACAACTGCAGCAGTTGTTAGATATGGCAAGAACCATGCTACTAACAACTAAGGGAGTAGTAGTGCTTAAAAAAGTGACGCCAAGCACTGTTTACGCAACCTTGCATTGAAAAAAGGGGAAGTGCTTCTGACTTGGCACACCGATTATCTGTGGACACTAGTGTTTCATTGACTGAGCAGACTGTGTGAAGGACATTGCATGAGGTTAACCTCTACAGATGGTGTCTGTAAGAAAAAAACACTATTCACAATACAGCACAATAGTTACAAGATTAACATTTGCCAAAGTACATAATAAGAAGCCTGATTAATATTAGGATCACATTCTTTGGTGAGGCAAAACCAAAATGTCCATGATGAAGGGAAGCATGTCTGGCATGGACATGGCCAGAACTACCTCAGTGGCAGCATAGTACTGGCCATGAAACATGTACTGTAGATGGGATTGGAGTGTGCTGTTAAAAGAATAAATTTGAGCTTTCAGACTATCTCACCCTCACCGTAATTTTTTATGTGTGGCAAATGAAATTCACTTTTAGACACAAACACACTAAAGTACTTGGCAGATAAAAGCGTCTGCCAAGTAAAGTAAAGTAAAGTAAAATACCATAAACACAAACTGGGCACACTGTACATCAGTGTTTAACTCACAGGGTGAAGTTCTCCTCCAGATAGCAGCGGTTCCTCAGCAGCCCTGCCCACAGCTGCACGCCGATGATGCCGAAGATGAAGAAGACAAAGAAGCAGAGGAGCAGCACATTGCCCAGCATGGGTAGAGTATCCAGCAGCAAATTCACCAGGATACGCATACCTGTGTATTTTAGCAGGTCAGTAAATCAATAATAGATGATCACAGACTTACATTATAGATTTGTTATTGTTTTATCTTTTTTCAGTCCAGGATATGTTGGCCTGGTGTCTTACTGCTGACATCACTTTCACCTTCTAGAAACTTACGTCATATTTCCCTAAACTCAACCAGTGTTGTAAATGAGTATAGTAAGAAACACATCTGAGGTAATACTGGGAGACCAAAATAATTATGTTGTTCAAAAACAGATTAAGAGCTTCATAGATAGAATATCACAAAGACAACCAAAGACAGACAGATCCACTAACTACAGCCCCCCATGAACAAAGAAGTGTGATCAGGCTACATGAGATTTCATTCAAGATGAGATGAAACCCAACTGCAGAAACACAAGTGTGTCCCCTGTCGAATAATGATGACCTCATCCCCTGCGGATGGGCCCACCCTGCAGTGATGAGATATTGAGACTGTGATTAGCAGAACATAATGACAGCTGATTGGAGTAATGAGAGCGAGAGGTGAGACCCACTGATGAGATCACAGCAACCCTATACTGACACCTGAGAGCTGTATGTGTTGATAATGTTACAATGAGTGTGACTGAATGAGGGTAAATCTCTACTGATCTGATGTGTGTAGTGTGTGTGCGCGCGCGTTTGTGT
Organism: Sandelia bainsii; assembly: GCA_032362345.1. Taxonomy (NCBI): domain Eukaryota; kingdom Metazoa; phylum Chordata; class Actinopteri; order Anabantiformes; family Anabantidae; genus Sandelia; species Sandelia bainsii. The sequence goes on from JAUMHL010000029.1 coordinate 16,239,483, forward strand.
TTTTCGGTGTCACACTGCGATTCGTGAATAACAACTCAACAGTAGGCTAATGTGTCATAAACACAACAGTGCATTTAAACTGCTAAGACACTGAATGACAGGAGAGAAGCTGAGAGAATGACAGAAAGAGAGGAAGAGAGCGAGACACAGTAATGATGATGATGATGTACACACAACTAGATAATATTTACAAGGATACAAACACCTGTAGTTCACATGCTGCACACACGCTAAATCATGTGAACGCAAAAACTGCCAGTAAAATAAAACAAATAGTTCTCCCCATGCCCATGCACTTTTATCACTCTTTGAATTTTACTACAGCTACAGTATATCTGTAACTATGTGCCCAGTTGGAGTAATGAATCAATTAAACATGCAGTTTGCATGTGGAGAATTCATTGCTACTGGGTATTGGCTATTGTCTGCTCTCCTTTCTCTCTCTCCACTGTTCACTCACCCCTAACCGGTCAAGGCCCACTCTGAGCCTAGTTCGACTAGAGGTTTCTTCCGTTAAAGGAAGTTTTTCCACTCCACTTTCACACAGCGCTTGCTCAAAGGGGGTTGGGTTATTTTCTGTACAAGTTTATGGTTTTGACCCTATTTGTGAAGTGCCTTGAGATTATTCTGTTGTGATTTGGTGCTAAATAAAATTGAATTGAATACTGGGTGATCATGGTTAAAATGCAGTCTGCATCTTTTGCCAAACTTATGTTACGTTATTGATTTAAAATACAACTCTGAATTTGGCCAAGCTCTGAAGAGACACAGGTTGTGAAGAGCAGGCTAATGTGTGAATCTTATTGGAGGCTGAAGAAACAGTCAAATTAAAATTTTGGAATTTAAAGAAATTTAGCTCAAGCTTACAGAGGAAAACATTTTTCAGGTAAGTGTCCTTCCACTCCCTCCTCTGACTAATTTGTCCCGTGAAATTGTATTAAATGAAGACCAGTAGTGTTGTGAGTGTATGTGTCTCATGTTGGCGGCTGGAGGGGAGTCTAAATGTGTTTGTTCCCCAGGGACCTTGTCATTAGGCCACTGTTCCATTAGGCCTAATTGGGTGAAGAGAGGGAGAGATGGATAGAGAGAGAGACTGGGAGAATGAGACAGGGCCTGAGGCTGTGCCAAAAAAAGGGAGTGCCAAATTAAGACAGAAAGAAATTGGAAAGAAAAATGAAAAAATCCTATAAATATTAAAAGAAAAAAAAATAGAAAACAAAAAGTAAGCACAGAGAAAAAGAGCAGTGTGATATCACATAAATCAGGATTTTCTGAGTTGACCCCCCCGCTCCTTCCCTTCCCTTCTCTCCTTCCCTACCTGTCTCCCCTCCTGGTGACTGTACCAGTTCGCCAAATCCTGCTGTTCCTAGCTAAAGATGGATGCCTCCCCATACACCACAGTGGAAACACATTTACAGCTAGATGCCTGTGCTACTCACTAAAGAACAGGACAGTCCTCTTTTCTACTTTTCTCTTCATTTTTTAGTGTTTGTTGTCCTCCCCACTCCTATTCTGTCTAGCACCCCCTTTACATTACACCAATTTCATGACAAGGTTTAACAGCACACACACCACACAGGACTATTATCTGCCATTTCGTTGGAGGGTTACAAATTGAGGTGTGTGGGGGGTCAGGATGTACACTGCTCTGAGTATTTATGGGCAAAGCACCGATCCAAAGGGTAAAAAAACACCAAGGAACAAATAGCTTTATCTCCCTGCTTCCTCAGCTATAATGGTGTCACAGATACAAGGCAGAAACAGGCTACCACACAAGCATTTACATGTAGCTTACAGATAACAGTAAGATACATGTAACAGTATGCACTCATTACACAAACAACTATAGAATGTGTAATATAATAGTACTATATAATAGTAATAGAGACACTAAGAATAGGCTCCTGCACACACATCTTTAACAGACATGCATATATAGTATGTAAGGTATGCACGCATGTCCTGCATCAATTCTGCATATGTTAACATGTGTATGTATTTCCAGCTGAAAAGTCCCAAAATGTGTGGAAAGTTGAAATCAACTAAGGCACTGAAGACAGGATACTTATCACATAATTACACTAAATGTGAAGAATCAGCAATGATTGGTCATATACTTGGTGACAAAAATCAGTTAGAATCTGCAGGTGATAAAAGTGTACAGTTGTCTCTCGGTACCTTTGAAAGAAAAAGAAAGTTTTTTTTTTTTTTTAAGTATATCATTAAAAGATGGTAACAGAAGAGAAATAAAATGAGACAGTTTGCAAAATATTCAAATACACACAGATATCGCCACTTGAAAATGCTTTTTAAAGCTAGCTAGCTATTCTTTAAGAATTTTCAAGGTATGAGATATTTTAACATGAGCTATCTCAAGTGTTGCATACACAGCATGTTTTCGAACTACCCACAAATTTTCTATGATGTTCATATCAGGAGACTGAAGGGTGAACAGCATTCCAAAAGCTTTATTTTGTGTATCTTGAAGTCGATCATGTTTGAGGTTTGATTTAAATTTGTGTCATGTTGTAGCAGGCATTTCTTTTTCCGATGTCAGATTCTTGACTGACTGCATGACATTTGGATCCAGCATTTGCTGACATTTATCGGAATCTATTCTTCTATGTGCACAAACTTTCCTGTGCCACCAGCTTTTCATACTTTAAATCCAACAAGTAAACTTGCACTTTTATCTGAGAATTCTTGGTCTTCCAAAATTTGTCTTGGTTACTTCTACAGTTCCCCTTAAACATAATTTCTTAATAACATTTCGGACAATGGGAATTTCAAGCTTTCAACCTTCTAATTGCCCCTCTCCTTTGTACGCATCAGTTACCTTCACGTTTGGATGTTCAATACACAGTCTGAAAATGTCTTCATTTGCCATTGCCATTTGTGTTACAACAAGACAGTGCTTAACCAAGACTTTTGCAGGGAGGAACTCTGGCCTATTTCATAAGGGCTCAACACTTACGCTGATGAGAATGTGTCATGAATTTTAGTTACTTAAAGTTCATCTAAGAAAAAGCATTAAATTGTTTTAAAATTTTTTGAATCACAAGAAATTTTTCAAAAGCAACTGAAAAGCATTTATTAAGAAAACAAAGACTTAAATAATAAATACTGATATGAAACCTCATTGCCAACAATTATCATTAGCTGCTAATGTCTGGCTAACTGCTAAAGAGCTAGAAGTAAGAGAGGAGACCACTCTGAACCTAGCTTGGACAGGCTAATTGGTGCTTACGATGATTATGAGCTAGAGCTGCCAGTTATGGAAGCAGGACATAGAAATCAATAGAAATTAGATGAAAAGAACAGGCTTATGGTCACGGACTGATCAGTGAAGCAGCATTAATGAATGATTTGTAAATCTGATAAAGCTGTGACTCATGGCCTGAACAGCCTGTGTGATTTAGCATAAGATGAATGTTTAATAATCCCCATGGGGAACAGGTGGCATTGGGATGCACAAAAAAGCTAGAGATGGGAAACATATACAGATTTTCATGCAGATGCATTTTAACTTTATGTGGAGTGACAGGTGCACATAGGCAAACAGATAAACTACAACTACACACAAAACAGGCAACCTAGTCACATGAAAGCATATCACGCACAATTTGCACTCACAAATGCAAACAAAAATTTAAAATGTTCTCACTTGGCACTCTGTTGATGGCTTTGAGGGGCCGAAGGACCCGCACCGTTCGAATGGCCGACAGGTTGATATTCTGCAGGTCCAGTGAGTACTCTACCATCCTGGGTACACAGACAGATACAGAAGTAAAAGATAGAGAAAACCAAAGAGAAAAAGAACATTACTTAGCCTTTCTGTTGTTACCTAAGTGATATGCTGGCTTAAAACATGAAAAAAGTGATTACCAGTTCTCCTCCTGGATGAGAGACAGCTGCTTATGACTTAACATTAGTCATCATTCTTTGACCTAGTCTCATCTTTTCTCTTTATGTGAGCCTCAACAGTACGGAAAAATGTATGGCACCGCAATGCTAAATCCAGAGATAGTGGCAGTAGGATAAAAGTGACAAAGCATCAAAAGGGGAGAATAACATTAAATAGAGGTGAGGAAGAGAAAGAGAGTGGGGGGGAAAAAAGGGGGGGATTCATTCTATTCTAAGTGCCTGCCTGCAGGATGTTGTGGCTCAGTCAGAGCCACAGAGCCTGGCATCTGTTAGCAAGTCATTTCCAGAGCATGGCTAAGCTGTTTGTGCCCCCGAACCCAAACCACTTTCACAGGAGAACGGTTTGCGTGGTCTGTGTATGCGTGTGAAAGCTGTGTGCGTATGTTTAAATGTGCCATACTTACACTAATCGTCAACACAGAGATAGCTCAAGTGATTGAATGAGTTTTACAGTATATATGTAATAAACAAAACCATAAATGCCACTGTATGCATGTCTATGTCTGCAAGCAATGTACAATGTCTAATAGATGTCAAGTGTGTTTGTGCAAGTCTATGCCTAAAATTGATGTGCCCGGGGGCTTCAACAGTGTTGGGACAGCATGACACCAACAAAAGCAGCACCACCACCACAAGCTAATAACACCCAAAGCACATCCACGGGGTTTGTCAAAACAAGCCATGCTCACTGTCTCTCACACAGACAGACTTATGGACCATGTCATTTACAATAATGTGAAACTTTATTGATTCCACAGGGAAGCTCTCTCCATTTGCCCTTCACCACAGCACAGAGTCATCAACATAGCAGCACACCAGCTCATACTTAAGTAGGATTATTTGTAACAAGAGTTTGATTGCCTGTGCAGTTGTTCTAAACATTTATTTATTCATATAGTACTGAAATATTCAAAAAGTCATTCCAAACAAATTTCAAATTATGTCAGGGTGCCTGAGCACAAATTTTGGAGTTGGAAAGAAATTATTTTGTTTTAAACTGTAAAGCTCATAGACTCCACACCTGAACAAATGCATGTGAAGATGTAGTGCCACGCCAGAGACCAATTTTCTCTTCCTAGCGATGTGGAAGTGCAGAAATGCCACACAGGAGCTTGATGAAAATGTCACAGTGTAGAGAAAAGCATAACAGTTGTTTTGGGGCCAGGCTTTTCTAGCTGGGCATAGTGTTATTATAACCTGCCCAACACTTAATAGTATCTGTGCTAGTTCTAATAATTTGATGTGGGCTGCTCAGAGACTGAACAGATGGCTAAAATGTCAAAATGGTGTTGTGAAACAATTTTAAAAAATACATGCTGCCCTCTCAGTCAGCTCAAAGGCACAAGCGCTTGATGTTTTTAATGTTGGTTGATTAGGTTATAGGAAAAGTGATAAACCTGATGGATGACACAGCTCCACAAATAAGCACACATATTGTTATGTAAGGGAACCAACTGAATCTGGAGGATGGAGAAAGCAGCAAAAAAAGTGAAAGAGAGAACAAGATCAAACATGCCTGTTTGTGTGTGTGCGTTTTCAGACGTGTCTGTACACCGTGCGTATGCATGTGCACACTCTAAATGAGTGCCTCTTCCTGTACACATCAATCAGGATTGTGTATTTCGGAGGGTAATTAGTGGACTGCCACAAGCATCCCTTTTATGATTGTTCTCACTCTGTTTTTCCACAATCTTTTTTTTTTTCCATGACACCTCTATCTCAGTCATGCTTTTATGTTGAATATCTATGCAACACAGAGAGCTTCAGGAGAAACCTAGGGTAGACTTAGTGAGAAAAACCTTTCACATGGGAGACAAGCAAACTGAATCTAGACTTTAGTGACTTAACTCTCAACTTAACTATGAATTCTCATCAAAGTTAACATTGAAGTTGAAATTATAATTTACAAAAAAACTATTTCAAAAACATCATTCTTGCCTTTGGCAGTTTCAAAAGAAGCATGCTCATCCTTTAGAATCTCCCATTAAAGTAACAAAAATTGTGAACAACAGCTGTAGCGCAGCCTTGTTTTGTCTGGTATGTTTTATTTAATTATGTATTATAGCTAAGCTACCAAACACTAGAATGGAAGGTCCACAAACTATAATCAGGTTTTGTTTCTTATATACACCTATGTCTGAAAAGAAGCAACAGGTTTGTCATCAAGATACAGTCCCTTAATATGCTTGATTTATAAACCCAGTCAGTCAGTCTTGCTTAGTGGGACAAAGTCTTATCATTTCTTTCAGCTGGTACATTTTGCTCAACCCATTTCAGGCATACTGTGTATTAGAATAAATATGGAAGGCAAGACTGACTTTCCTTATAAACACTCATGCTTCATCACTTGATCACAAATTTCAACCGATGCAAATAAGAAGACATACTTCAATTTTTCCGTCATTACTGCAGATATTAGCCAGTCTAAGTGCAGTGGACTAAGCTAAAATACACAAAATAAGACAATATAACAAGCGACAGGGTTATAGAGCAAAAGCATGAAATCCCCTTCGGTGCCTGGCTGGATGAAAACCTGGTCTGTAAGTGGTCTGAATGATGAAAATGTTAGTCTCAGCTATGAGAATGAAAGAAAGAGAGGGGAGAAGGGTGAGAGAGCAAGGTGTTGCCTGTGGGTAACAGCCATGAAGCTCATAGCAGACTGTCGGCTGTGATTTGGCCTGGCAAGGGTGGCACTGCCCTCAGCAATTAGCCCAGACACTAATCTAATGGATGCTGCTAAGAGGAAAACAAAAATTGAGGTTTTCGCACAAATGCATATACAAACATAGACGCACACGTAACTGTACACAAGTTAAACTCAAAAGGAATAAGATGACACACTGCAATCTGTGGGGGTAATTCTCTGCCACAAACACACTCACTCACACTCACACAAACTATGAGCATCCACTGGGGATAAACTGATTCAGCTCAAATGAAGATAAATGTTCCTCCATCCTTCCCTGGTAAGTCTGTTGCTCTACCTTTCTTTGTTTGCTATTATATGAGCCACTATCCCTATCCATCTCTCTCTCGCTCACTCTATCACACACGCGCACATCTACTTTATCACTCATGTTTGAGCCTCTCATTTCCCTGCTTTCACAGCAGGTGTTGGAGCAGGTGTGTTTGCTTTTGTTTCGTGCACCGACCTAACATGTGTTTATGTGTTTCTCGTGGCAACAGCATGTGTAAAGGAACAAGTTAAACTTAAGCAGCAAAATATATAACCACAGATGTGTATGTTCTAGTAGGCAGATGTTACCATGAGTGTCTCACAGAAACTCATTTTTGAATTCCCAGTTTCTGTCTTTTGATCCTTCTCTCCCATTTGCCTACTAAACAATTTTACTCCCATTCCAAACGTATTTGCAAGACCAAAGCACCAACAAGATTTCTGCTGTCTACATACTAGGTATTAAGCAATATTCTGTAGTTTATTAATATATATATATATATATATATATATATATATATATAAAAGATACTAAAAATGCAATGCATTTTTATTATTGCATTCCAGTATACCACAGCATGTCTACAGCATGTTAACAGCAGCTCACTGATGCCCACAAATCATATCCAATATATACTCGTTGAAAGTGAATCTTTCATATTGCAGGCTTTGTGTTAAAAAAGTAGCACTTTGTCTTTAGACGGCGTAACATGCGCATTTCCAGCAGCTTCTTTACTGCATCGTGTGTGTGATGCGTTCACAGACAGTACAGAGTAGCAAGTGCTCTGCTGTAGAGTCTGTGGCAGTGTACTACAGATTGTTGTGTCATGGCTTCATTGACAGTGGACACTTCATATAAGCCCCATCCACTGCTGCTGTGTGGTATGTCTCTACTGCTAAAATGTCTCTACAGATTTATTTGACAAGGAATATACTTCATAAGAGTGCTCCTGTACCATTTTGACAGCATCTTTCCATAATGGTCACACAGATTTATGACCCAATTTTGAAACTGGTTCCAATTTAGCAAAATACAAAGTTGCATATAAATAAATCATTTATTGTTCAAAAATATCATTATTAAAAATTGTTTTAGTTTCAAATATGATTATTATCTTAAAACAACTGGATGAAGAGCAAAGGCTAAAAGGCCCAAATCTGTACTGTACTGAAGTATTTGCACTTCAATGACACTGATCCAGAATACGATTGTCTGTTTAATGTTCACGCAGACAAACTACAAACAAACTACGAGTCGGAAACATAGACTTACAGGTTACTCATTCATCAGTATGGCTGTCATACTGCACCATTAGAGCTACACTGACTTGCAAAAAGAAAATGTCAAAATGTCTTGGAGTGACTGAATTTCATGCTGCATTTAACAGCACTTGATGACTTTATTAATCTTCTTAGGGCATAGAAAACCAATGACCTAATAGTTAGTGCAAGCGATGGGCAAGAGTGGATGGGAGTGACCGTGTCAGACTGCAACAATCAGAGCAAAGAAACAAGTCAAGTCATCATCTTCTAGACTTGCTAAGCCCCCAGTTCAGTCACTGTATTACAGCACTCAGACTTTAAGTACAAGTGAACTAAGTCAAGTCATGTATGCCTTGATTTCAGGACAAAATCCTGCTAAAGCATGACCCCACGTCAATTTTCCCTAAACAATGTGCATGCAAATTTTACCAGAAGTATAATTAATGTTGACATTATGATACAGTTGCTCACCCAGCCATGACGATAAAGAAGTCTAGCCTGTTCCACGTGTCTCCCAGGTAACAGCGACGGCCAAAGATCCCAAGCGCCACCATTTTTACCACCATTTCCAGTGCAAAGAAGATGTAGATAAATGCATCAAAAGCCTGAGAGAAAATACAGGGAGATAAAAGTTAGTAGGAAGTGAGCATATCTGTTTTCGCTCATGTGCTTATAAAATTCATATCAAATTAGCTCAAGATGTAGTCGCGGTTCCTTCTTCCCTCTCAGTTCTCAGCTTCTTAGTATTCTAGGAACATTTGTCATCTCTGGTGAGGATAAACTGTCTAGATAGAAAAGAATACACCTTAGTTTTTAAAAGTAGACCTTTGGAGAAAGAATAGTGCCATGCAAAATTAAAATCTGTAAAACAAAATGGCACACATGCCCTGAAACTCACATGCACATTTCTCAAGCCTCAAGTGATTTGCTTTTTTGTGGTGAAGCTGTATCTATCTAAACACCTCAAAATAATCTATGACCCTCCATTTTTCACCTTTCAAAAGCAATTCCAACACTTTTCAAATGTGGCACGTTCACACTGTGCAGAAGACACATCCCAAAACCCACAAGATCTGTCAAATTAATTATTCTCCAACCAACTGCCCTTTTGAACACCACAGGTTATAATCTAGTAGCACAGTAACAGGAGGATATGTGATGGTGAAGACTGATGCACTCTTAATGTTTGTGTGTGCTTGAGACATGTTTGCTGTTAACATTTGTATGGCTTAAAAGAGCTAAATATCTCTGTGCATCGAGTGCACACATAACTGTTCTAATCCAGTACCACTCAAAACATATGGTGCCGGATGCAAAGCAACCCACACTGCAAAACAAGAATCACAGCAGAGGTAAGAAGTGAACAGGAAAAAAAGAAAGCAAGGTAGACCCAGGTCAAACATCAGAGAAAAAGAATATGAAGAGAGAGTAGACAGAGAAAAATGGGTGGAGACAAGTGAGCCTATATTTCTACCATGTATTGTTTGCATTATTGTGTTTAGATCTCTACCTAAACCTCCTATTGTATTATCTACAGAAAAAAACTCTTTCCTGGTGCTTTGCTCTAGGCTGTATGACTGTTTGTTGCCTTGTTTCATATTCCTACAACATATAAGCCAAGCTATTAGTTCTTGACACTGAGATTCACAAGCCATAAAAAAATTCGCATCATGGGTCATGATTTATTTTTGTTTGTTTCAACTGTCATCTAACCCTTTCCATTGTAACAGAGCACAACCACATGACGTGCTACTCTTCCAAAAGGGAACAAATGTTGCTGCTGCTTTTTTAATCTCTTGAAATGCTTGATGTGCTACAAAATATGAGTATTTTAGTAATTGCTTTTCAAACATTTCAAAAAGTAGCAGACTAAGCCAATTAGACAACGTTAAATTATAGGACAAACACACCAATACACACTGAAGCAACACAAATTATAGATAAATATAAATAAGTTATTAAAATGGTTAAAACAGATTTTCAAAGATCACAAGCTGAATGCTGCTCTTGACTACTAAAGTACTGTGGGTATGCCCTGAGTTTGTGTATTCAACAAATCAGATGGCACAAACAATTTTCCACAAGTACTTCAAGGTGAATACCTTTTTTGGCTTTCAGGCAGAAGCCAAACGACAAACTGGAGACTGGACAACAGCCCACAGCAGGCTAGAAAACACTAATATGTGGTACATTTAGACACCCAGGAGTAATACCCTTAAATTGAAGAAGAAACCTTTATTTCCACTCACTTTTGTTTTCAATTTCAAAATGGTGTTTGTAGCCTTAGCCCACACTGAATGAGATAAATGGTGTGCTGACTTTAGTGGATTTATTCATGTGGAAGCACTGGAAACAACACTGGATGTAGTTCTGTCCAAGTCAGAAACAGTCCAGAGACTAGATAAACTATTCTATTTCTTATTTATAGGGATCAAAATCTCTTTAGCAGAGACAGAGTTGCTGGTGCAAATTTATGCACATGCTGGTATGTGAACATACACAACTATAAATCAGCGCTTTTCTCTTATGTGAGCCTGACTTTTTGTGAATATATATGGGGATGAGAGCGTTGTGAGGCATTTTAAGCCAGCGTATGTGACCCATCCCTGCTCATTCAATCACAGAGGAAAAAAACTAACACGAGCATCACCTCAAACACAGCCGGCGTACAGATATGGCAGCATGCAAAAGGGAAAGATGAGATCAGGCTCACATACTGCCTAAATTATGTTTTGATAAATAATGCAGCCTGCACGCTTCACATGTAATCCGACATTGGATGCACCATTTGGATCCCTGTTGCGCTCTGCTCTGAGTGAAAGGGGAATGAATTCATCACAGTTATTTGTCACTACTGCCAGCTTCCTATTCAGTCAGCCTATCAGATTTCATCAACATGATTTGTAAAGAGATTGAGGTAGTCTTGTGATGGGCTCTTTCACGATTTGAAATAGGAGTATGGTATGGAAGCTACTTCACATTCTGTCATTGCGCAGCTTATTTAACAGGAGGGGAGTCCGTGGTAAGTAGGTCATCAGGAAAGTAATGGTACCATTTAAAATAAATTATTTCACTATGTGTGTGCCTTACGTTACTTGTGGAACGGGTGGCTGATGAGATTTATCAGTGTGGTAAAGCAAAGAGACAACGAGGACAGATTTCACGCTAAATGCTAAATACTGAAAGACAGAAAAACACAATACCTGAAAGTGACTCTTCAAATAGAGTTTTCTGAAGATCTCGAGCTCTATTAAACAGGTTGACCGGATACTGATTTTAACATAAAACCCTTTTCCAACTCCATTTTAGACAGAATAACAACTTTGCATCAGCAGAGAGATTTAATGAAAATACAGACAGGATTTAAGTCCAGCTGTCTGGAGTACAGCGAATACAATTTTCAGCTTCAACTGCAGATATAGATTCAGATCTGGTGTTTAAAAGAACATATCTATTTAAAAATTACAATCCTTCTTGATAACATACTCGTTTTGACCTGAATTTCCTGGTCATGCATAGTATTTTTTCTAAGTGGCAAGGATTTATGATATCTGCCTCTAAAAGTATTTATTTTCCCAAAAGGAGTGAAAAAAATGATGATGATCATCATAATAAAATGATCAATAATCCTCACTATTAACAGCTTTCATGGTAGCACCAAAAACCTCTGAATAATCCTCTAGTTTTGATATCTTACTTTTCATTGTAATTATTATTTAAAACTACTGACTGGGTTCATTTTGAACCTTCATTATCTGTGTCATACATTCATACAGTGAACTCATTTTACCTCTACTCTTGGTATGGACCAAGGTTTATTACATGACTCCTTAGTATCCTTCTCTCCACCACTGAGGCTTTCTGCCTTCTTTCAAATCCTAATTTAACCCCTGTAAACAACTACAGTATGTGATCTGATCTTGTGGCAATCTATACATTTATGGTTGTTGCTTTCTCTCCTTCCCACCTCACAGGAAATGGGATGGGAATACTGTATTTCACACTAGGCCAGAGAAGCGTGAGAGGGACACACTAAGCCGTGTCAGCAAATGCCCTCCTGTTACCATTAGAAAACCACCAGGATACCACTCTACCTGGGGAGACAACATGCTTGTTAGAGAGACAAAGGATGAAGGAAAGAAGGAAAGAAGAGAGTACAAGTGTGTAGGATTGGAAACTGGAAACACAGAGAGAGGTACAGATAGTGTAGGAAGAGGAAGAGACACAGTGAAGCAGGAATATTTGTTGTATGATTTTAAAACAGCAGCAAATGTTTATTTTAAATCTATGCTCAATGAACCAAAAATCCAAAGGGTATATAAACCTATTACAGTTTTGTCATTTGAAATTATAATCCACCACTAATGTGCTGTAGGCAAGTGGGATATGTTAGTACAATTGGTGCACATAGAATTAGCATATGGAACAAACTAGCAGCAGATTTTCAGTGTTGTAGAGAGACATCCGATATCAATGGATATTAAATTTGAGACTGAGCCTGCCAAAGTGACTAACCTACTACAGAGAAAAAACAATAACAATCACCTTTTGTTGGTAAACATACACAGCCAGTTGGCAAATCACACAGCGAACAACACAACCCAGCTTACAAAAATAAACAAATAGAAAATATCAGTAATTTGGAAAAAATACAATATGATATGTGCTCTGGCAAACTAGAGGAACAAAGCTCAACATGTTACTAACTCCTTTAGGCAATGGTGACCTATAACAGGGTTAATGTCCACAGCTCCAAGACAAAAACAAAGTTGTTGCTTCGTGACAAATCTACTTAAGAATGAGATGCACTGTTTTCAGTTTCTGTGAAAACCACATTTAGAGAATAGTCACAATAAATCTCATCTCAATGGGACTGCTGTGCATAAGTACAGAGGTACAGTAAGGGCTGAGGGACAGCTGTGCTATAGCAACAGTGGTCCGGTTTTAGAATTTCTGAAAACTTAAGAGACTTATGAAGACAGAGCTATAATTCAGACTATTTAAACAATAAATTGCAGCACATTTCGAATTAAATCCTGTGGGTGAAGCTTTGTTGGCTGTGACATTTGTGGCCATCTACAGGCACAGTTTTAATTGCTGGCACCTCTCTCCACAAGGGTATTCTTGTCCCAAAAAAAAAAAAGTGACATAATCACATGCAGCTCCACTAAGACTATATTAAAACAAAATAATGCCCAATTCCCTGTTCAGAGAGCAGGAGACACTATAAACTTTCCAAGGAGGGAAATGTTCTGGCTGCAGTGCGTCTGAGTCACAGCTTGAGATACAGTGACAAGAAGATCTGTGAGCTGCTCTGGGCTCATTTCAAATAGTTGATCGTTTTGTTCTATGGCTTCATCAGTGCGTTGACATTATGGCATAACACACACACACACACACACACACACACACAGGGATCTACTTTACCTGCAGTATCTGGCAGCGGTCTGAGGTGCAGTCGATGTTCTCGCAGGGTTGGTACATGCCCAGCGTCACACAGTTGAGTAGAATCACCATGATGCTAATCCTCTCGAACCATGTATGAACAGGACTAGGGTTAAGGAGCATAGCAGCTAAGGAGAAACACACCACAATACACATGCTGCACATGTTTCAAATTGGGCTACAGTGCTAAAATAAAAGGATAATTAAGCCTATTTAGACCCCTGTTATATCACAGACAGATTATAATGGAAAACTTTCACTCGAACAGCGTTCATGTCAACAATTTTAAATTTAAAAATGTCTATCCTGCAGCTATTGCTAATGCTGTAGCTAGTAACAACGCATGCTAACGCTAGCTAAAACATTCACGTTAACAAACTCCCACTAAGTCATAACTGGCTTTTTTCGTACTCTTTACATTTATCTGTCAAAGTATAATTTAATGTAGCCTGTTTCAGATTGTCATTTATCCTCTAAAACTCTGATAACTTCGTCTCAAATGAAGACGCTTCAAAAGTTCAAGTACGTTTGTTTTATCTCCCGCCTTACACCTGTGTGGGTGCTTTTATTCTTCCGGTGGGTGGCACAACCTTGGTACCTTGTTTCCAAGAATTCAATGATTTTAGGCTATTTTAAATCATACAATGACATTGTGTCAAATGTCAATGTCAAACTGGGGTTTGCAATATACTGTACAAAAAAAAGCTAAGCAGTCTCTGCTGTCTCTGATATCGCTTTAGCACCGCTCTCTGGGGCACCAGTGAAATAAGGAGAAATAATTTCAGAACGTTGTGTTGAAAAAAAAATTTTTTATTTCTAAGTTTCTAAGTTTCTCTCCTTTTTCTTCCTGGTTTCCTCATCTAACCAGCACCTCCTCTTTGAAATAAGGGTCTAAACTCCTTTGGTTACAGTGTTATTTATTTTCCCTTTCGTGGCTCTTCTTCATGAATATCATTTCAATTTTCTCAGCTGTCACTTCTTCCCCCTTTTCCTACTATCTATGATTTTCTCAGCTTTTCATTCATTCTCAGGTGTGACAGAGCACACAGTGTTTTGCCATTCCAGCAAAAACAAATACAAACACTTTGGGACACTTTATACCTCAGCAGGAAATGAAAAAAACCATCAGGCCTGCATGTGTATAAATGCATGTTCATGTGTGACAGTGTATGTTTACGCATGTGCGTGCATGTCACACTCTGATAATGCGACGAAACAACCTGGCCTGAGGTGCTGTGTTTGACCACCTCTCATATCCTGTGGGCTGCTCACCGTCAACCTGTCGGGGACAACAGTATATCAGCATCATCTGCGCCGCCATGTGAGGTGAATTACCGTTGCTTTGAGTTCTGTTTCTTTGTCACACTGACCCCAAACCTTTACCTCTTCGGGGAGATAAAGCAGCATGAAGCTGACCCACACCCAGCTGATTCCAGCGCCTCGCTGATCGCTGGTTGTGTCGCTCCCTAATCATGTTGGGACGGCGCTAACTGAGTCTGACACCAAGGATGCTTTGAGGAGAAAGGGAGAGAGGCGTGTTGTTATTGAGCTTCAGCATTTGATTTGATTGTTCTTTTAAAGGTATTACTTGTG
Source organism: Sandelia bainsii (assembly GCA_032362345.1). Classification (NCBI taxonomy): domain Eukaryota; kingdom Metazoa; phylum Chordata; class Actinopteri; order Anabantiformes; family Anabantidae; genus Sandelia; species Sandelia bainsii. The sequence continues at coordinate 16,254,664 of JAUMHL010000029.1, forward strand.
TGATATTTACCCACATAATGCTCCAGAATCCACAGAGAGAACATTCCCATGGGACGCTTAGGTCTATGTCAAATGTCTCTGTCTTTCTCTTTAACTTCACATATTCTTTCCCTCTTTCCTTTGCTCCTGTGTGTCTAATCTTCTTAGGATGCGGACAGGGTCTCCTCTGTCTTTACTCTCTTTTCATCTTTTCTCTATGTCTCTACCTATTTTTATGCCTGTCCCTCTGCGTCAATGCAGATTTCGTCAGACACTTTCCCTCCTCTTTCATCCTTCTTTTCTACTTGGGGCTTTCCAACTTAATGAAGCTCCATGTCTCTCTTTTTGACTAAACATTTAAGGATCTTCACTTTGTGTTGCTGATTCACTTTTTGTCTCTCTGTCTGCCTTTGTTATGCCATCAAATAACAAAACTGCAGAGATGAGGAGGCCCAGTTTGACCTCATTTTCCATACCTTCAGAAGGGAAACACATCTTTAGAAGAAATAATAATTCTAATCATCGACATGGGAAAATGGAGGGCTCTGGTGCAAAAACCAATTTATTACCTGAGTGCATTTCTTATTTATTTTGTCCCTATGAAAATTCTGTGCACCCTACCAGCTGCAGCATCTAAACAATTTGCAGTAGCAGTCTTAAAGCTGAGATTAATTATAATTTGCTATATAACTATTTGCCAGCAGGCATGCCTGACACAGGTCTTGTTCATTCTATGAACACATGTTCACAGTTGCACAATTTTAAATCTTTGTGCCTGACATCATTATGGGAACATATGCAGTGAATGTTCATGCTCACAAGATATAGGTTTAAAAAATGCAAACTTTTTATAATATTGTTTATAATAATCAGTGACAGCCAGTATGACAAGCTATAAGTAACAAAAATTGAATACATTTCATTATTGTATTTTCAGTTATGTATAATGATGACTGCTGAAGAAGAAATTCACAAGTTGGCAGCATAATAATAATTTGACTTTCTATTGGTGTAAATTATTTAAGAATTAAATCTATTTCTGCTTGATTCTTTTCACTGTAAAATAGTAAATTAAATGAATTGAATGAATGAATGAATCAACAGGCTGTGCATGTGTGTGTGTTTGCTCGTTAGGAGCAAGATGACTCATAACTGAATGTAAGCTCTGTAATTTACAACGAGGCTTTTTGACAGAGCTTCCCTTCTCGTTGCTTGCATGTGCGTGCATGTTTGTGTGTGTTCCTGTGAAAACCCTCAGGATCAGTCTCATTCAGAGTGAATCAAAATGACATTCTGCTTCTCACTGTGACACTGAAGACTGCGCCTGTCTCTTCTCCCAGTGAGATCACACCATGATAGGTCACACACTGTTACACACATACGTGCGGTTCCAGTAAACCAGCAGCATTCATGCCCTTAAATCTAAACATATACTAACAAAAAAAGATAGGCAGTCACACATATATCCTCTCTCACAATTTTTTTGTGACAACCACTGTCCCATGTAGTTGCGTTTTCACTGAAAATAATCCAAAGTTGTGGTGTATCACAAAGTCAGCTACTGGGTGTGACACAGTGAGGAAAGTCCCAGCGGCTGGAGGAAGGATCCATCAGGAAGACTGAGCGATGTCCAGATCAACCAGTGTTCAAAGTGATACAGAGCGTGTCTGCCTGCTTTCCTATCAGACAGTCGCACTTGTGTTTTGACTCTGTAACTGCTGTTGTGCCCCTGCTGTTCTCCCTGTCACTCCCTCTGTCTGTGTACATCTCATTGATGAAGTAGTAAGGCACACTGCCAGGGATCTCCCCACCTACCTTACTCTGCTCTCATCCCTCTGTTACCCTACTTAATTTCCCAGTACCTTGTGGGAAATGTGATCAATGAGCCTGCCTATGTGTCTGTCTGGGTGGATTGCATATGGGTTTTCTCTGTCTGACCTTCTGGTTGCTTGGCTGCATTTTCTCTTGCTATTTGCCTACATGACCTCAATGGTGTCTGCCAATTCTCATTTTTGTGCCTGAGTATTTATTGCTGATTCCTCAGTGTGTCAGAGCTTTATCTTTGTAATCAAGATTTTATTTGTAGTCATTTGCTGACAAAAAATTGAAAACCCAGGACCTAAAATTTTGCACACCCCTCAACATTTGCTATACAGAAAGCTATGCCTGAGAGTTCATTCTCAACAAAGATGCTCCCATTGAATACCAGAAAATCAAAAGCTCTCCAGCCAAAGAACCAGACACACACAGTTGAACAACTCAAATAACAAGTAAACCACCATATTAAAAGCCTCAAGCAGTCTATGTTCTGTAAGTGCTTGTGTGCTTGTCTCAGCAAATGTAGCTTTCACTTTGCCAGCCCCAGAAAAGTTTGCTTATGAGGATATGCTCACACTTTCTGCCCCTCCCCTTCAAAACACTATTTGAAATTTGAAGGATTATATTTTTGCATATTCCACTTTCACTAAAATCCGTCTTTGCTCAATAACAATGTTGGAAGTCTCTAAGATAAAACCAACCTCAAAATATAAGGGCTTTTGGAAGAGTGCATGCCAAGTAAATAGAATCGGTTCTCAAAGGTCCAAGAACCACAGATTTACCTTCCACTGCCATGCAAAAAAATAGCAGGCTATAAAAAAAGCTTGCTTTTTAACTTGAGTATCAAGTTAAAGGACTTTGTGCAGATTGCATGTGTAGCATCTCACTGTCCTTATTCAAGGAGAAACACACTCTAATGCCTGGGTATGTTGGGTGTATCTTTATATACGTACATGTTTCCACAGTAATTTCCTTAGTAATGTTGCTATAAGCTATGATAAGGGATGAGGTGGGTATATAGATGGATATATAGCAAACATGCTCAACTATCAAACATACACAGACTTAGGTAGATACACACTAAAAATGTCAAAGCAACACAGATTTCTCTACCAGTCCTAGGTTATAATTTCAACCCAACATTTATTTTCTGTGCACTTAAAATGAATTTGCATGTCTATAGCCTGTACTGTTTGTATGCTTATATTTAGGGATCTGGTACCAGCATTGCCAGTAGAATTATAGGTCTAGTTGCCCTAGCCAGAATCAAGCAATTCTCCCATTTAATTAAAGCGTTCACTCTGGATTCATGTGAAAAAAAAACAAAGCTGACAGCTACACTGCAACAGCCTGAGCTCTGTCACATCACACATCTAAAACAGCTTTTAAATGATCAGATGATGAAGTCACACCGCTTTCAGTGCGTTATAAAATAATAGGTTTATTAAGACATAATTAAATTTGTAACTGTTTATTTAATGAAGGCCATGCGAAGCCACCCTCTGTGATAGTAAAGCACATTATTACTGTGAATGAAAAACTTATTCTTTGCAAAACAAATGTAGGTTTATGTGGGATCAAATCTCTCTTACTGCTTATTTATGCCATGTTGCTGTTAAAAATCAACGAGTAATCAGTTAGTGGCCAATTTATAGCAGGAGTGCAACCTGAAGATATGATAAATGGTGGAGTTGTGGTACATTTAATCAGTCTTTTTTTATTAAATTCTGCCCTTATTAATTTAATTTTTTTATATTAAATTACCCACGTCTTCAAAACAAGATAAAAGTTCAGAAAGTTAATCAATTCAATTTCCTTTTATCATTCTTTATATACTTTTTATTTTGTGAGTTTCACCTATCACACAAGGACATGGAAGATTAGCATTCAGTATATGTTCCTGAATGATAAAAAAGCATCGCTGTTCTTCCTGCAAGCATGAAGTTCAGGGTAAATGTATAACGCCATATGATTAGAAATATGGAGAGAAGCTGTGTTTAGTTTAAATACACAAGAAAAGCACATGGTCAGCGTTAACGTAAGCATTATAGCTTGGCAGTCAGCAGAAATAAGTAGGTTCCTTATCTGTTACTGTGAAATCTGTGAAGAAGTGCTCCACTGATAAGCATTAGACTGTCTCACTGGGGGTAGAGAAAAGCAGCAAATATACGTAGATTATATTAAAAGGTCCTAACTGTGGCACACAGAAACTAAGCATACCTTTGGCCTCAATTCAAACATGAAGTGGTGCTTCCCTACTCCTATATTCTGCCAAATGACAAGCTGTCTGCCTTTTCTCACTTTTCAATTTCAGTACACTCAGGAGAGCTTTTGACAGGAGGAAAACAAGGGAGTGGACTCATTACAGAATCCAAGAAAATGCAACATACAAATTAATATTAATAATGTAGCATAATGATTGCACTCAGGATTTGTTTATCACTTTATCACATCCACTTAATATGTGCTTTCTCTAGGACTGTGCCAAGTACAGACACATGCGTTCCCTCATATAGTGTGCATATACACATACGGTCACACATATGGTGAAGACAGAGAGAAAGAGAGACAGACGGATGTATAGTGCCAGCCACACAGCCTGACATGGCAGGCAGAGACCTGTATCACCTCTCAAGACAAGCCTATGGCCTGTAACCAAGGCAACGGAAGCAGACGGGTTGCCTTCAGCCACCGAGACCACACAAACTGCGTGGGTCAAATTTGTGTGTGCGTGCTCAAATTTATTTATTGTGTGGTGTTTGTGTGCATTTTCATGAGGGCAAATGTAAAATGTATAAGTTTGTAATTGTGTACAAGTTTCTAGTTATGCTCCGAATCAGCATTTATAGACAGAGGATGATTACCTTTTCCACCCATATTTGAGCATTTGAAAGCTCATGGTGTGCGTGGGTGAGCGTGTGTGTGTGTGTGTGTGTGTGTGTGCAACTGTGTATCTGTCTTTCTTCTCATATCAGCTCAGCACAGCAGGTGCCTTGCTCCAGTACATTGCTGCCGCTAGTGAAGCTGAATGTATTGCAGACACCATGGGAAATATAAGCCAATACTTTCTCTGCTTGTGTGTGTGTGTGTGTGTGTGTGTGTGTGTGAGGGAGAGGGAGAGAGATAGAGAAGGAATGACATGACTCAGTGAGATGGAGAGGAGGAAACTGAAAGACAGAGAGAGAGAGAGAGCAACCAATATGAACTGAGAATATAGAGGCAAGTCAGGGTGAAAAAAAGATGCTGGTAACAGAAGCTAGCAAAGAAATTTGAAAAAGGCATCCATAGGGAGAATAGAGAAAGGTGGGTAGAGAAGGGGGTAGAGATAAAAACAGAAGAGTTTGTTGGGTCAGTGGATAGCAGCATGTATGCAGTATCTTCACAAGCCATTAGTCTGAATTGGACACAGGGTTGGAATATTGGACACAGGAGGAAGGAAAGAGAAGAGGAAAAAGAGATGTGATGACAGGACTAAGCTGCTGACATCCTCAGGGACTAGTCAGACTCTGATGTGACAAGCGACCATCCTCACCAGCTCTCAACCTCCCTGCAGCCATCTGTCTCTCTCTCTCTCTCTGTCCGTAATGTATTCTTGTCACAAGAAGAAGCCTACCATTTACAAAAAATAGTCAGACGTTACATACTGGTTTCTCATCAAGAAATACTATTGACAATCATGTGTGCCTCCAGTTTCTCTGTTTGAAGCCCTTTAGTATTTCATAGCAACTAGACTGGTCACATGTGGTGATGCCATCTGCTCTGTGATCTCTCTACCAACTTCCCACCTCCTTACAGCTGCTATGACAGCAAGAGGGGCAGCACTGGACATATCTGCTCTTCTCTGGTATCTGGAGATCAGAAGCACCTTTTTCCTTATCCTTATTAGCACTTAGGAAACGGATAAAAGGAAGAGCCTGTGTAAATTAGCATCATTAACATTGTTGCTACACAGTGAACTCACAACTCTATTAGAGCCTCCTACCACCCCTCACCTCACCTTCATGTACTACATAATTATGCATACTGTATAGTTGCAAAACAGATACAAATAGAGAGACAGTCCAGTCCAGAGTATCTGAAAACAAATATTAATCATAACTGACAAACCTGCCATGTTGAAGATATATTTGACATCTGCTCAACATGTAAAAGAGCAGCAACATCAACCAATGATTGATCAACTGAAAGGATTTATAAGCACAGGCAAATCACACACCAGTGATACATGTGACTGGTCCTTCACACTGTGCTTTCAGTAAATGTCTGCAGTAATTATAATCCCGGATGGACCAGGCTAAGCATTACTGAAATAGTATAATTGAATAAACCAAACCATAATAATACTGTATTATATTTTGGCTGTTCTGTCCAACATCTGATGTTTTTTTTTTATAAATTAATTAATTTGATGATTTACTGGGAGAATGCATGTCACATATGAAGTGCATACATGTTAGGTTTTCCTCTGAGTAGTGAAAACAACACCATCATTGCTTTTTCTGAAGACAGAAGGGAACGAGGATAACAGAGATCAGAAGAAGGAGATAGGGATGACGAGGATCTGTTTGAGAAGGGAACTATAAGCCCTCATCTCTCTCATCTCTTCATCCATATTTCAACAGGGGTCTAATGGGCTGACATGATCCCTTGTTACAAACAGATGGAGAAAAAGGACTGAGGGCTCAGAAAGAGAAGGAAGCGACACAGGGGCCCAGCTGTAGCAGTGAATAAAGCACAATTCCAGTGTGATCTGAGTTATACTATTTTCTTTGCAATTCATTTCCCAACAACATCATTTGAGATTTTTTAACACTGTATAGTAGACAGTGGAAATCAAATTTTAGTATACTGTTTTTGAATAGGAAAAGCCTATATTTTCAGGAACTATAAGTATAGACTAAATAACAAAGGACTGTAATGAACTGAGTCTGCATGACATACAGTATGAAATATGTCTCTCATTCGTACACAAGCTCCACTGCCTTCTATTCAAACCACAGGGGTATGTCCTGAACTTTTAGATTTTCTCTTCCCTTTCTATCTTTTATTTCTGGCAATCGATTTCCTCGTGATTGGTTAGGGTCCCTGAGTGTGCGCATCTAATTGCAGGCATAGCGAGTGGATCCCTGAGCTTCACAGGTGTTTCATGAAAGGAGAACAAACAAGCCGAGAGTAGCACGGTAGATGAATGAGGCGACACAGAGTGGGAGTGAGTGTGAAAGTGAGTGAGACAGAGGGTGAGAGACACTAAGAACAAAAAGAATTATTAATAGGCTGTGATCCAGCCATTTGAGATGGTAATTTTCCAGCAGAAAGGTGCAGTTCTCACTGTTGTTCTTTTTCTATCTCTCACACGGACTCTATGTTTACTGTTCCTCATCCTGTATTCTACACTGGCAGTGCTGAGGCATTAATAGTTTATCTTAATCTCAAGGGAGATTTTTGTGAATTGATGGATGTGTGTAGATTGATTGTGACTCCATTTTTATACTTCTGGTGTTAGTAAGAAATTTTATAACTATAATTACTATAGTGAAGTAAATCTATAATTACCATAACTAAATAATTATCAGTCAGTTGATCAATTTGATCAAATGAAAATACTAAACACTGGCTGGTTACGGATTTGCACAACTAAACTGCTATTTCCTTTGTAAGCTTGAGGTTTTACTGTATGTGGATTAAATGACAGACACGTTGAATCAATGCGGTCTCATAAATCTGACTTTCCTGTGCAACCAAACTGTAATTGCATCTATGTTTTTATAGGAAATGTAATCACTGGCTGGATAATGTTCCTGGCTGATTACTTTAGGACTCCAAAGTGCCATATGTGGTTGGGTTTAGGCAAGAAAAGCATTTAGGTGTAAGGTTAGAGAAAAATTGTGGTTTTGTTTCAAAGAAAATAAAGAGGTTGTGTCTAAAGTCACCATTATTTTTTGCTCTATTAAGCCAGATGACAATCTTTCTCCAACCTTAACCAAGTGCTAAACCTGAAAAGGTGCCTAAAAATAACCATAACTGCTGTTTATCTGTCTTTCTTCTCATAACCATAAGCATAACAAAATTTAATGACACTATAGTCAGAAACACTGGATTTTGTATTGAAGAAACACTCTGTTAACATTATAATATGCTCAGTACCAACCTATTTGCCACTTTCCATTTGCATACTTAATATAAATTCCAGTCCAATTGCAATTACATTACCCACAAAAATGTATTTAAGATTGCGGTTTAGTTGTATAGAAAGATAATTTTTAGGAGACTGGGTTTGTTGACTCTTCTACCATCAAAGACTTCAGTTTGCCCTTGATCCTAAGTTATTCCCGTCTTTGGTGAGTTACCTCACTGTGATGTGAAGTATGTCTGAGGATGATGGATGTTCACTGTGTGCAAATAAGCTATAGTAAAGCCACATTTAGATAACTGACAATAATGAAATTTTAACAGATTTTTTTGCCTATTACATACAGAAGGTAGATACAGTGCATGTATGGTTATAAGCAATTTCAGAACGAAATGTTCATCACATAAAGCATATTGTTGTGGTCAAGATGGGAAAAACTGCATGTATCGGTATTTTTATCAATTTTAATCAATTCACTAGAATTTTACAATGAGACCCGATAAACACTTCAGTATAAACCAACGCAGCCGAGGACTGTAGAGGAAAAAAGATATTTTGTGTCCAAAATGTTACTCCAGGCTCAGTAGAGCTGCCTTGACATCATTCATGCAGCTTCTGCTCAAGCAACAGTCTCTCTACCAGTTCCAAAACACTAAAGTAATCAGTTCCATCAAGTCAAAACGACAAGGCTTGTTGGATCAGGGAAGACTGACAGATGACATGATTGACAGATTGAACCCCTTCTTGGCTGGATGTCTTTGAAAATATAAAAGTAACTTTTATTTTTAGTTTGCTGAAGTGAGTTTCTATCATGTTCCTCTGTATGTTCTGAGAGGAAGTGACAGTATTCACCCCTGTGTTGAAATTTTGTGTATATCAGTGTATTAAAGTTTGTGAAGTACTGCGCTTTATCATTATTACTGTTCGGAGCCACAGCCTCTATGAATTGATGTTGCTAAATTCAGGTTGAACATTATATTCACTTCCATATTCAATGCACTTGTTATTTTGTGTTTTTGTCTTTCTGCTCTCCATCCCTCTCTCTCTTCTTTCTCAAGTTAAAGGAGTAGTAATTTTATGCACTGCATTCTGTACTGGCTTCTGTCTGTGAAGGATATCTTCCAGGCTGATGGGGAGAATAAAATATGAAAACTGTGTTTCAGTCTTAAACCAGGTATCACAAGAGAAATTGTTTTTGTAAAGTTTTAGTGAGCAAACAATCAGGTTTATCTAGACTGTGTAACACACATTGGTTTCACATTGATTCCATTTTTATCAAAATAAACTTTTTATTCAATAAAAATATTGTCTTGCCTCTAACTCTGCAACCCTAAAACTAACTGAAAATAAACCTTAGGCCTAAAATGTTATTACTTTTGGGGATTTTTTTCTTCTTCAATACACCAAGAATTTGGTCGGTTGAAAGCAGGTACACTCATGCAAACACACACGTACAATTCCTCACCTGTATTACCATAAACTAGAATTTTCTATTATATTTTTCTCTGTTGGTTCACTTCAGAAAATTCTGATTTCTTCTGTTGCAGTGAGTGAAAACAAGCACTGCAGGTCTAGTAGTTAGTTTGCAGGGCGCGCTGGACCTGCAAGTTCATGTCCCACTAAATCGTTTTGCCCTGACCTGCCTTTATTTCTTTGCAAGTTAACTTTGTTGAAGAGCTTAGAAGGCTGAACAAAGTACTTCTCCAAGTATCTAAGTTTACATATTCTCTCAGTGTGTCTGCTTCTCTCCACTCTCTCAGTCCCTCATTTTTTGTCCTTATCAGACTACTTCAATATTAATTCACATGTGCTGCAAAACTGAAATGAGGTAGAAGAAGGGACTCAATAATGCATAGCACCCCGTTTTGAATCACTACCTTCAGGTGAAGCTTGTATAAAATTAGGACACTGAAATTAAGAGAAAGCTTGATTGGCTAAATGAAACTGAAGTTTACTTTTTAACTGGCTGGGAAAGTTTTGGCCTGGTGCAGTTGGTTGGAATAAGTTTGCCTTTATCTTCAGTGCGTGTGAATGTTTAGACTGGTGGCAAGTCCCTTGTAGGCATGTCAGCACAGCAGGAGGGCCAATGTTCCTGTCTTTATAAATTACTACCTGACACACACACGGACACCCACAGACACACACACACGCACGCACGCACACACTGACTCACACATATACACACTTGCATGCACATACATATCCAGACCTCCATAAAACTCCACAAACTCCCTTTGCTCCACAAAATACACACAATTACATTTTGATTCAAAAACACACCTGTCTGTCATCTACTCCCTTATTTTTACAGTAGCACATATTTTGCCACATGCACACACACATACATAGAGGAAGAGGAACAGGAAGCTAGTAATTTGTCCCCATATCCCCTCGGCACTTCTACTTACTCATGCTTGGTTAGGCCAGAAACGGCACTGAAGAAGCAGATGAAGCAGACTGATGAGCCAGGCTGCTAGCCTCAACTAGGGGCTGTTAGCCAAAACCAGCCAAAACCAAAGTGCACTTAATAGTATGACATTACATGACATTATATTTACAGAGTTTGGATCTGTTCATCTTTTTTCTCTGTGGGATCGCATAACATTTCTGAACAAAACAAGCCAAAAAACATGTCAAACTGTTGTTGAGTTTCCATTATTCATTCCCTTGCTTACCAGTTGTGTTGGCTACTGTCCATTGCTCACAACTTTCATAACGCTTCCAGACTTCTTCCCAATAATACTTATGCAAATTTTCATTATACAATCACTGTAAGAGTCAAATGGCCTTTCCATCATTTGAATGTGTTGGATAATCAGCCTTGTTGTGAAGGGCACAATCTGACCACAGCTACCAGGGCTCCCAGAACACTCACTAAAACAAAACGATGAAAAAGAGGCCAGGACACTCACCAGTGGATTTACCTACAAAATACTAAAGATAATACAGTGATACAGTTCAGTAGTTGGAAAAGATACTGTAGGAAATTCTAGGAATAGAAGGTGGATACAAGATCCTGAGTCTGATATAGATGATACAGATCCTGTGTCTGCCGTTGGACAGGGCAATAAAGCTGTTCAGTAGTTGTTGTTACCAGGTTTTAAGTATGAGTATGCAGATTTTATATTACAAAGCACAGCAATATTTAAAAAGAGCATGCATGCTCAGAAGAGTAAAGTCAAGAAATAAGCCTACACTAAGAAAAAGGTACAATAAAACTCCTTCCCCCTCTCTCATCATTCCATTTATTTAAATAGGTGCAATTTCAGACATGGTATTGCTTTTTTCTCTCTAGTTCACCCTTCTCATGCTTTTTTGGGTCTGAGTCCTCCTTTGAAGCTCTGTCTTCAGGGGACAGCAGAGAGAAAAGCTTTGTGTGTGTGTCTACACACCTATAAATGTCTCAGTGCAAAATTTTGAAAAGCAGTCATTTGTGACCATTATATTTCAGGTCTCATTAGGTAAATGACCTGGTGTAGTAGCAGATGCTCGCTAAGAACAGGCACAGTCCTCTTAGGTTTAAGGAAAGTCAGCTAAATATCACATATATACTCACATCTCAATATTGAGGTTGCAATTTTGGTGGTTGTCCCAGTAGTTAACTTAAAGATAATAATAAAATGTAAAATAAAATAGAAACAGTGGGTAATGCTTTCGAGCTGCATCAAAGATAGCAGTGTAATGCAGGAAACATTAGATCCTTAGCTAAGGCATAACCAAGGTCAGTCATTGCAGCTCAGCTGGTTCCATTGATATTAATAGGTACTGGCAGAGACTGCACCCCGTGGGATCACATCTCTGCAGGTTGGCAAGCTCAGGTATGGGCAAGCACAATATGCACAAGCATGCACACATACACACATAGATATGCACACACAACACACTTGTTCACAAGGTCAACAGGGCAGACATGCTCAGACTTAAAGGCATAAAACACACCCATTCACACATGTTTCCATGTGAGCACACACAGAAGCATTAAATGACGTTTTAAAATAAACAAAAAACTTTTTTCTCTCTTTTGAAAAAATATTCACTGTACAGTACTTCATGCAGTTTGTTGTGGATTCCTTGATGTACTGTACCACTAAACACACATAATGTAGATGCCGACTAAAGTCCACATCATTCTCTCCAGGAAACTGTAGAATGCATATGTTATTTGTTCATATAGGGTGTTCTGCATGTAACTACAATGGAGTGCTAGGCCCAGGAGGACAATTTTGTAGTTTGTATTTTGAAAGTAAAGTCAAAATGTCAAATGGATTCATATAACAAGTTGAAGCCATATGGCACTGCCATCAGTGGCTGTATTGATACATTTTGTGAATGGAATGGCCAACAGAACAGTGACCCAAAAGTCACAGCTGACTACAGCATCTGCATTCTTTATGAGAGTTTCTGTGCCTCTATTAGCGGGCAGTCACTCCGGGCGTCCTCCCAAGCACAACGGATGGGATGAAATAATGTAGTATGGTGTCAGTATAGTTTTAGCTTTTTGTACGAATCCTCATACATAGTGCGCTGGGAACTTTGTTGCGGTAATGCCTTAGACGCCATGCTTGCCTGACATCCACATCGTCAGGATCAAACAACTTGATCAGTCAGTACTGTAAAGCAAATGGCTCTCTATAAACTACACGTATAGGTGAACACATTAACAGATGAAATCAGCACATGAGCCATAATAAATGAAGAGTATCTCACACAATTCTGGGTCCGTCCTGTTACACGTAAAACGGGAGGTAGTTAAAGCCAGGCACAGAGCATAAAAGAGAGAATGAGAGAGAGCATGAGGGAGGTAGGGATGTTCTAGTTTTTAGTTATGACATGTTATGTTAATAACATGATATGTTCTTACACCATATTATATCTGAGGCTTATGTCAGTGTTTAGAATTCAAAGTATATGAAGAAAAAAACATGAACCGCTGAAAAAAACTGCAAAGGAAGTTGGAGAAAATGGTCAGCACAGAATGAATGTGCTCTGGTAATCGTCTCCGATATAAGAGGGAGAATACCAAGTCCTAATTGACCAGTCTGATATGTATAGAGCTGTGTGTGGTTATTTTGGAGTAAACTTTTGTCATTACTCATGATTTCATCAAGGTAAACAGGTCATATGGTTGCACGTAATGGCACTACGCTCTGGCGCAGCACATCTGACTGTAGGTTTATCAACATGTCATGCTGCCTTCAAATGCTGCAGACCTGTAAAAAACCGAATGGGCAACTTTTCATTCATTCTAGGGCGCTTGGGGGCTGCACTTTATGGCCCAGCTTGTGATATAACATATACTCTCTGTATTATGTGCAAGTGTAGCCATCCATATATTATATCTGTCCATTAACAACTATATCTTCTTACACACCTGCAGCTACCTCTTCCTCTTCTTCTTTTCCTTCTGAACAGATACAATTATAAGCACAATCAGTTTATGAGCTAAAAGACAAATAATGTCCTTGTTTTCTGAATTACAATGTCATTATAGCATCTACACAGGGAATTTTGTTGTTGCATATGCCTTAAAACCAGTAGTTTGATTTATTCTCAAAAGTTAATCTTTAATCTACATACTTCAACTTCATTCTCAACATTTCAAATTTATTCTTAAAATGCAAACTAAAAACAAATCTTTCTACTGGCCCTAACGTCGCATGTAATAATTTTATTTCGTAAAATAACTCTACTCACTAAAGTTGCATATACTGGATCTCAGATATACTGGAAAAAGTGACAGGAAAAAAAATTTGTATGATCTCAAAATATGAAAATAAGTGCAGATCAGTGCAGCTGTTTTCTATGCAGCAGTAACAATCAAATAAGGCTGATGTAATATTTTAATGTTTACTACTTTAACAGCAGTCCAATTGAACAAGTGCACATCTATGAGCTGCTATTTGTTATTGTTAAAACTGAGTGGCATGTATTTTATATACTCTCAGTTCATAATCTTAATAAGACTTCAGTCACATTAACAACCTTTCTAAGTCCAGTCCTTAAATTTCCTGACATGTCATGATGGCTATCAAAATGTAGGAAATTACACCCATTCAATACTAGCGTCCCAATTTACCATGACATATGCTCATTGAGTTGCGGGCGGCTGTACGAATGATATCTGTCATGGTGACACTCTAACTTTGTCCTTTTCTCTGTTACAGTCTACTGCATCTTCTTTGCTTTGCTTTACAGGTAACTGAAGTAACTCAGAGCGCAGAAGTGAAAAATTGGTCAAGCGATGAAGAGAAAGAGAGAGAGAGAGAGAGAGATACACTACTCACAAAAAGTTAGGGATATTTGGCTTTCGGGTGTAATTTATGGAAAACGTAAAAAGTTCACACTACAGTGATATTATATCTTGAAAGTAGGGCATTTAAGTAGAAGCATGCAATGGTGATTTCCTCATCTCAAACAA
>JAUMHL010000029.1:16275281-16309968 GCA_032362345.1 Sandelia bainsii
GCTGACACAGGTCTAGCAGCTGTCCAAACAACAATTTCCCCAAGGGGATCAATAAAGTATTCATTATTATTATTAAGATGGGCCAAATGTACTTATACTTTTTCTGTGTACTTGTTAGTATACTTCAAGTATATTTAAATGTAATTTTGTCTATTATATCTATAAAAGTACATAAAAAGTAAACTAAAAGTATACTTGCCTATTTTTAGTTTCAAAAAAGTGTACTTATACTATACTTGAATATATTTCTTTTTCGTAAGGGTTGTCACACTGATGTTTTTGGACTTTCAAGAGTCTTGTGTTATGTATCTGGCACACCATCTTGTGTGTTCAGTATCTGTTATTTGTTTTTATAAATATTTCTGTGTGCAGCTCATTTCTTACTTTATTCAATCACTCTTCCTGTTACTAGAACCTTGTGTCTTTTTCTGTCCTGATCTCAATGTAACTCTGCTCCCCTTCCGACTCTCTGTCTGTCTCCCTTTCACTGTGGAAGAGGTCTGAAGTTGCAGTCACCAGAGCAATTAGAGACTTCATGTTCCTCCTTACTGTCAGGAGGAGGCAAGAATACACACATACACACAACACATTCGAATGCACACACACCACACATCCTCTCTTGTCCTCTCTTCTGACAGGCACTGAGCAAAAGTTCAGTCTGCCATTGTGCTAACTATCTCCCTTTCTCTTCCTCTCTCTTTTCCTCACACTGTCTCCCTCTCACGCTCTGTCTTTTCAAGAAAAGTGCTAACTAGCAATCTTTCACTTCTTCCCCTTCTCTCTTGCCAGCTTCTCCAAGGGCTATCATCCTTCTCTTGCTTCTCCATCTTTTCTCTTCCTCTTTTATCTTTTATCTGTCTTTCAGAGGGAAGTTACAAGCTTGTCCTTCACTCAGTGCCTTGCCTTTGTGTGTCTTGCTAACTCTCTGTCTCTCCCTGTGTAGCTGCGTAGTAATTACCCCTTCTCATTCACCCGTTCCATCTTTCCCTCTGCTCCTTTTTTCTCTCATTCTTTCATCTTTTCCTGCTCATCACATAGTCTTTTCCATAATTTCTGTGTCACATACAGCGTGTTTGCAGTATATTTGTTCATAGTAAAATCATCTGTGCTGCTCATTCGGCCAGCTCTCGTTCGGTATATTATGATATAGATTTAAACTAAGTCAGTGCACATCTGACTTGTCATATACACAGAGCTTCAAATCCATGCATATCTTCATTTAACAACTCTATGTGTCTATTTCCATTCTGAATTAAATAAATTCAAAAAAAGCAGACACTCACAACAGAACAGAAATGTCACCAGAAATTCACAAAATCTTCTTTATCATGTCTTATTAGTGCAACACATGGGCTTACTAAAACAACGTCTCAACCTGCTTACTCAACTTAGACTTTACCAACTATTAATCAGTCTTGAAATGATACCACATTCTAATATGAGAGTACCTCGAAGAAAAGAAATATCTCCATCTGAAACTTTCTTTGATTGCTCTCAGGTAAGGT
The DNA here is from genome assembly GCA_032362345.1 of Sandelia bainsii. Classification (NCBI taxonomy): domain Eukaryota; kingdom Metazoa; phylum Chordata; class Actinopteri; order Anabantiformes; family Anabantidae; genus Sandelia; species Sandelia bainsii. The sequence goes on from JAUMHL010000029.1 coordinate 16,276,787, forward strand.
AAGACTCCTCCTCTCTTTTCATACAGAAATCTTATACCACAGTCATTATGGTCTTGGGAGGAGTTATATGTCATTCATATGAAGTGTAATGAGAGCACTATCACACATGAAAACCAAAGAAAGGTGAATCAAGCACTACTTTACATGTATGTAAACCATATAGTAACATACAAGTAACTCACTGACGCTGTAGTGACAGAAAGTGTCATTTTAAAGTTGCTGTAAGGTGACTTTACCTCCAAAATGTAAGGATGTGTTTGTGGGGGTCTCATCTGAGCTTTGTATAATGTGGACCCATGAATTTGTAACATGACGCTCATGCCTCATATAGCCAGCACACAATGACAGATATTCTCCTCAAAGGCACTAAAAGGTCATGTGATCTGCTGGTCTCCTTGATATTGTAATGAGTCTTCTTGGTCTGCTAATGTGCTCATAAGTATTCATTACCGAAGGGCAGACCTCAAAGCCCGCACAGCAATGGTTCATGCAGAAACATACTGACGATCAATCAAAAAGCAGAACATCCATAAACATCCCATAGTGACTCACACTATCCTCGTACTTCCTCTAAACCTACAAAACTGGATTGGATGTGTTCCCAGGACTCATAATAGCTGTTTGTTCTCCTTTATAAAATATTATGTTGTTTGATGCAATTTTTTCAGAGTGAAGATTTTATAATTACCTGTATATCATTCTGTCATCTAAAATACAGTCTGCAAAAGTTATGGTACTTTAAAAAGTACCATAACTTGTTGAAATGTTATGAATCATTTTGGTTAGAGGCATTTTTCCCTCCACAAATCCTGAATGTCTTATTTTAGAATTAATCCCTTATTAAAACTCCTTATTTGTAATTAAAAATATATGTAAATATACAATGTCTGAGATGTTTAAGCATGCAACTCGAATTTGCATTATTCTTGGCAAAACATAGCAAAATGTATTCTGAAAAAAGAAAATCTAAATGTATTCTGCAAAGTAAGGACAGGCTGTGAGCTGTCACATTTGATTTATTAGTAATTCTGTCTGCTGGCAGTTAAGTTTCTTAGTGTAACAAGACAAGAATATTTAGAGTAGAATAATTATTGCTTTCCTTATCTGTAGCTGTCTTTACAGCTGCCTCTGGTAATAACCATAGAATTTATATTCAAACTAATAAAATGTAAGCTTTTGTTGCTTTTGTTTAAATCCCTGTGTTTCAAGGATGATGCCACAGAGAGTTTGCCCTCTGTTCTAGAGAAGTAAATGAAGCGAAATTCAAGTCAAAGTGCTTATTACATATTTTATTGTAAGACATGAACTATCTTTAACTCAGGGCTAAGTAGTAGCCTGTGACTAATTTATTTCCTTATTAATGAAGTCGTTTTAACCAGAAAAACTTAGTGGATGTACTTTTCAGAATGTTTAGTCTGTTAATAATATTCATTTTCTGTATGTTTGTATGTCTTGTACACTGTACACGTTTGCAGACGTGATATCTCTGATACTGAACTGATATCTCCCATAAAATGTTTCCACAAAACACATGATCCTCTCCTTTTACAGCGGCTTTCCATCACTATCACATGACATTATAACAAAGCTACCTTGCTTTTACTGAAGACTCAAATTCTTGACTGAGAACTTGCAGTGGTCTGCTCCTAGCTTGACCAGCTATCCAGTCATCATTGGCTCATTATCGTGGTCATGGTAACTTTCTTCTATAGCGTGCCCATGCTTTTGAGAAAAGTGTATTTGAGAATTTCAGATCTGTTCAGGAGAGTTTTAGGGAGGTCGGAAGCAAAGAACAGACTCTCTGCAGTGCAGAATGACTCATACAATTTATATAGCACTTTGTGGATAATAGACGAGAAATAGCAAACTACAAAGCACTCACTTGGATAAAATGTACCCTGCAGTTAGTGGCGATGGAGCCATTAAATGACTTATTAAATTCTCTCAAGAGTCCCAGTTTGTGTAAGGCAATACATCTGAGTTGAGCAGACATAAAAAGGAAGACATGATTCTTTAATAAGTAAAAAAAAAGCTAGAATGAATGTGATGATGACAGACGGAAAACAAAAAGAGAAAAGGAAAATGTATTTGTTCATTCATGTGCTTGCAAGCATATGCTTGTGTGTGTTTTCGAGTATGTGCATGTGCTTTTCAGTTTGTGCACCTCTGACATTTATCTGTGCAGTTTATCCAAAAGCAATCTGGCTTGCTGTTACCGAGTTCAGACAAATAGGCACTGCTGTCTGATGTACTGCTGCAATATACAGCACATAACACAGGGCCGAAGCAGTAGGTGGATAATGTCAGGCAGCCATCTGATTGTAATTCTCTTCAAAGAATATGACATTGAACTAACACATAACCCAATTATGGCTGCAATTCAAGAGTAGTGTCTACATAAACCATAATCCAACAGTGATGGATTGCAATGACTCACATACTCACACACACACACACGCACAAAAACTAAAACACATCTGTACACCTGGATTGATGCAAGTGAACATAAAGTACATATACACACAGGCACTAAATACAAGTACTCTCCAATGCATTGCTACGGTACATTAGCAGGAAGAAACATGAGACAAATGAGAAACATGGTATGTGGGGAACAGTTTGGGCTGTTTGCTAGAGAACACTTGGGAAAAGTAAGTACACCCCAACATATTACCTAAACAGCATTCCTAGCAAATCTAAACAGTCAACAAACATGTCTCTAAGCCAGCGATTTCTGATTTACTATTTCCATGAGCCGCAGATGGTTGTAAAGTTGTTCATAAACACACCGTGTGTGTCAGTCAGCAACTCTGTGCAGCAGAGTTTGTGGTAAATTCACATTGAATCATATCAGCTATGCAAAAAAAAAAAAACCTTCTTAAGGCTAGTTAGGCAGATTTTTGCTTTTGTTTTTTCATTTAACTTACATTTCGTCCAGAGATTCTTGAAACATTATTGCATTCATTCTGTGAAGTTCTGGTATTCAAAATGAGTCACTCACAAAATGAGATGAGTGAGTGACTCTAGATTATCCATAGGTATGAATGTGAGTGTGAATGTAACCCGCCTCTCACCCAATGACAGCTGGCATAGGCTCCAGCACCCCCTTGACCCTTAAGGGGAAAAGCAGTTAGGATAATGGATGGGTGGATGAAGATGAGTGAGTAACATAATGTAGTTTGCACATCTGGGTTAAGTATTCCTCTTTATCTTTTAACATTTAAAAATGTGACTAAAAAAGTTCAAGCTTCCATTGCATAAACAGTAGTAATACATGTGAAAGAGGTCACACAGAGCGTGTGTGCATACAAAGGCTTGTTGCTATAGTAGTCATAAGAGTTACTTTAAGCCCCTCATCTCTTCCCCTCTCATCTCTTCTTCCTCTCTCTGACACTACAGGCATTAATGGAGTTTAGACTACACCAGAGGGAGAAGATGGAGGAAGGAAGGGAAAGAAAGGCGGGAGGAAAGATAAGCGGAACAGACTGATGAGAGTATGGGGATCATTAGAATCAGTATTGGAACTTGTATTAACGTTAGCTCTGGGATTTATTTAAGTGTAAGCATTAGTATTTTAATACATTTTATTTATCGTTAAACAGAGGTTTGTCTCGTTAATGTTTGTACCTCTTTTAAACAGGAGACTTTCCCTGGGGTAAAAGGACAACAGTTCATACTAGCAGCAGAGGCTCATTAAAATAAGTGGAACACTCATATTATTGCATAAGATGAAGGCTTAAATGGAAATTTGGGATGAGACATCTTAAGGAAGGGGGATGCATGCAAGTAGAAAAGTGTTTCTCAATCTGTGAGTTAGAAAAAAATTGTGACAGAAAACAGACAGGAGAACAAGCACAAGATAAAAGAAAGACAAAAAGATGCAGGGTGTCGCTGTGAATTAAAGACAGACTTTTGATCTTCTTTAATAAAACATCTGTCAAAACAAGAGTAAAAAGCATTCTGCATCTACGTACACACACAAACATCCATTAAGTGGCACACCTCACAGCAAGTATCACTGCAAAAGAAAAGACATAAATCTACCATGTAGCCCCAAAGCAACTTTTCCAACTAGAAGCACAGGAAGCAGACAGGCAGAACGCAAAAGTTGAGAGAAAAAAGAAGTCTAAGAAAGCAGAGGGTGAAAAGGCAGGCAAGAGAACGTAATGTGTCCCAGGTGTGTGCTCTATCCTCAGCAGTAGTTTAGAGCAAGGCACAGCAACGCCTCAGCCATTCGTCACCATGGAGATAACAAGCTGTCAGGGCCAGAGAGGATCATGGGCCACAGAGGCCGGTCACTGCTTGAACACCCCAGGAGCCAATCAGATGAGAAGAGTAGAGGGTGAGATAATGTGAAGAGAAAGAGACTTACTGGCATCAAGCTCTTCAGTAGAAAAGGAGAGGAAAAAAAGAAAGAAAAAAACAACAACTGTAAAGTACTGACAGAAGTGGAGAATGGAAGGAGTGGTGCAAAACATGTGAGAGTGGCAAGAAAATGCGAATACTGAAAGGCCAAAAGACAGAGAGAAAGAAGAAAGAAAACATAGTGAAATGCATGAGATTCTAATGATGTTTAGATGGAGAAAGAAAAAGGATAATGCCCAGAGCCATATATCAATCACTGCTTCTAAGGAACTCTACACACACTGAAATGTTGTATACTGCAAATAATTACCCTACATTTTCACTTTGAAAATGCAACGTAAAAGGCCTCTATACAATGTGTCCACTTTGCAAATTTAAGTACAGTTATATATCTGAAACTATCAGTGCTGAAACAGAGGAACAATGTTTAGCTGGTTATAATATAATGGGAATGATTTTAAAAAGATTGTTGCACTTGCAGATGTGGAATATTATCATATGCTGTATTTATGATATTGTACCTTCACATACATTGGAGCAGTAACAGTGTACGACTGTTACTGCTCTGTACCCAAGCATGAGTAACTGTTGACATATCAGGATGCACTGAATGCAGTTAATTGCACTATCTGTAGTATAATGGAGTATGAATGACCTCACATTTTCACATCTTGATCTGTAGAATAAAGCATTAATGGGAGCTTACTGACATAATTAAGACACAATGCAGTAATCTGCCTGGACAAGATCCACTGTGCACTTTGAATTGCAGTTGTTTCATTCCATTCAGTGCAGTGACTAGACGAAAGCTATGGCTACTTGATGATTGAAAGCAATCCCGAAGGGCAGATAGTAATGAAATGAGGAATTGGAGAGGAATGACTTAAAAAAACAACTGTAATAATGAACTTGTAGGTTCTTCAAAAAGGTAAAATTCCATACTGAGAGCCTAGTGAAGACTGGATAGCCCTCTACTGACTTTATCTGTCAGTGTCAGCATACATATGCTATATGCCTACATGCTTGTATGCCAATGATTTGTGGCTTTTAGTTAAGTTAGTTGAGTAAGACTGTACTGCTAAAATAACAGCTGCTGCAGTATCTTCCTCTACTTAATCTGAGGAAAATGTCTAAATAAATAGTTCTGTGGGAAAAAAGGAGTCAGCAGGGATGAGATGAATACATGTCATGGGATACAATACAAATATACTTTAGTTATGCATGTAAGTATATTTCTGCCAGTACAGACTTTTGAATATTACACCAGGGGACCAATGTAGAGGTGGATGAGGGTGGCTGGGTGGGGGGATAATTGAGAAAAGAAGTAATATAGATCAAAGGAAGAGAATTCTTTTTTACAGTAGATGGGATATGTTGACAATTAAGTAAACCTGTGTGCAAATGGTTGTGGAATCAAATTTGCTCATCTTAACGGAAAAAAAATCCTAATTATATCAAATGTCTGTGTTAACATTTGTGATGTGAGAAGAATAAAGAAAGTTAGAAAACAATGAGAGAGGAGGATTAGCATCGATCTATATTGTATGTCTGTATTGTATGGTATGTACAGAGTGTGCACTCTGAAGAGCAAGAACAAAAGAGAGAGGGAGAAGAAGTGTGTGGGGTGCAATATAGAGAGGTGCTCCAGGTGCTCTGCTGCAGGCAAGCGTGGGAGAGCATCATTTTGTGTGTGTGCGTATGACTGTGCATGTCACTGAAGGCCTCTTGCAGCTACTGAGTGGTTAACAGAATTATTGATCTGAAAAGAGATGGTGAAACAACCAACCAACCACCTTAATGCCACCCTTCCCATACACTACAATTAGCACTATCTGATGATGGTGAAATGAGGCATATTTTGTCATCACATCATTACAGTGAGTGATGGTAGAATGTTTTCTCTATCAAAGTTTTAGAGACAAACAAAACTGCACTGTCCTTATATCCGATAAGAACATAAGCAACCCAACATACTGTATCTATATACACAGCACTATCTACTTTAGTACAATCAATGCACACACACACACACACACACACAGCACATACCAGTTTCAACTCACCAAACATCAAACTACAAGCTCTTGTTCCAGTTTAAGTTCCACACACACAGCAGATGCACACACACATCCTCCTAGAGCTGCACAAGTAAAGGCAAAAAGCCTGTGAATATCCCACACACACAGGTGCTCTCACACACGCACACACATGCTCCAGTCGACTTCAAAACTGTCTATATAAACACAGTCGCAGTTGGCAGAAATAACACCTCACTAAACACTATGGTGACTGAGGTGTGTGTGTGTTTGTGTGTTTTCTTGACTCTCTAGCTGATTCCACCGGAGGAAAATCACCTCAACTATGGCAATTACAACCTTCCCTCAAACCACCAAGCACAATCTTTTTCACCTCTCTCACTCTTTGTATTTTCCCTCACACATTCTCTCTCTTGCACACACACCTACAGGCACAGGTGTATGCCTCTCTGTTTTAACATGCTTACAGTTTCAGCTACCATGGGTGTCCAGCAACCAATGAGCTGCAATAGAAAATCAGTTGAATTGAAATAAGATTTGAAGTGTGAGGTGTGTGTGTGTGTGTGTGTGTGTGTGTGTGTGTGTGTGTGTGTGTGTGTGTGCACTCTGTGTGTGTGTTTGTAGCCTGTGGATTGGGGCCAGCTGAGAGTAACAGAGCTTAGCCATTAGAAAACAGTGTAAAATCCTTCTAAAACCTTTTTCCGTCAAACATCAAAGACAGAGTCTGAAAGGCAAACAGAAAGCCTTTCTGTCCAGTTTTGTCTGACTGTCTACACTCTCAGTTTTGTCTTCCTGACTTACTGGCCACCCATTTGTTTGTCTGTAATACAGACATATTGCCTCACTGTATTAGCCTCTCCTCATTGGCTCACTTTAAGTGGTTGTATTATGAAGCCCAACTCCCAGAGTTTACAAGGCATTTTGTGGGCTTTTATCTAAATGAATAAAAATTATTTACATCAGACAAACCCATCTTTGTGGTTGGTCAAAATCAATTTAATAGAGCGTTTCATTTTTCACAGCAATCTCTCTCGGTCCGGTTTTACTATTTTCTTCTGTTCATAACACTTTCAGCAAATGATATCAACCTAACTGATAATAATTTTTGAGGTAATATTTAATAAGCATGTTGCATTGTCCGTAGGTGTGAACATGAGCGTGTATGGTTGTCTGTCTCTATATGTCAGCCCTGCAATAGACTGGCGACCTGTCCAGGGTGTACCCCGCCTCTCGCCCAATGACAGCTGGAATAGGCTCCAGCACTCCTGAGACCCTTATAAGGAAAAGCTGTTAGGAAAATGGATGGATGGATTTTCTATTCATTACTGCATTTTACAGAAAATGTTCTGTAAAACATTCAAACCTTTGGAGCACAAAATGTTCAGTTCAATGGAAAGAGAAAACAACATAACTTGGCTATTGCTCGGTAACCTGGGACCAAACACTGAATCTATATTTAATTTTGAAATAAATAATTTGCAGTGCAAAACACATTTGCATCTTACTCAAGCAATAGGGCAGTGAGGTCCTAAAGAACATTCAGTATCTACTCCACAATGTAATTTGAAAACATTTTAAGTAAAAAAAACAAAGTAAAAGGCTTTAAAACGCAGCATTAGCATAATAGCTGTGAGTCAAAGTGATGAAAAAACTTGAGTCACTAGCAGAGACTTTAAGGGCCTGAGAGTTGCCCTTAAAGTCTCTGATATTCCTCACACATAGCAATGATAAGTCATTTGTTCTGAGAGGTTTGAACTGACCATCTGTCACAGGAAACATCTTACTGACCTTGCAGCCCTCAGAACCTTGCTCTCCACTAGTGGGAGAAAATAGAACTTACAGTCATACTGAACACACACACATTCCTGCAGTAATCCTACAGCCAGCCCAGTGCGGTCTTGTCTGTCCCTAATGTGACAGGATCATCCTTAGTCCCACCGCCACTGTCAGCATAGTCAGCAAACAAACAACTGCTCTATTTGTGCACAAGCTAAAACCACACACAAACCCGCACATACATTCCATTGTTCAACCAGTGCAGTGCTGATCACTGCAGTTGTAGTTGTATAAAGATGTCAAACACACTTACTTTGAGAAGATTCTGGGATGTCTGATGTACTGTGGTGGCAAATCCATAAGATAAAGGAGTGAGGGTGGATGGGAGGAGGGGGTTGGAGTCAAGATGGATGAAAATGACTCAAAGGAACACAAAACAGTGACAGACAATATCACAAAAGAAGAGAAATTGTGACTGTAGAAGTGGGTGATGGATAAGCAGAAAACAGTTCTAAAAAAGGAAGGACCGTATATAGAGGGGTAGGAAGAACCAATGCTGGAGAATGTAGAGTGAAAGGGTCTGAATGCTGTGTTTGGAGTTGACAATTAAAGATGAATAACTGGGGTTAGAAAATGATGAAAATTAAAGAACAAGGTGAATGTTTTCTTTAAGGCTAGAGGGGTCAGTTCCACCAGTGAATGAAAGGATATGGGCTGGAGACCATACGGATGCACCAGTTGCGAGGACAGGTGGTCTGCTTAAGACAGAAGAAGACCACGGGCGCCAGCTCTGGGAAGGGCACCACGAGAGTGCTTAGGTCACTGCCGATGCTGACGTCATCACCTGGACCCACTTCCTCAATGATGTCATCAGCCTGCGCTGAGCTGTATTCCTCGCTCTGCCCTGGCACTGCTGAGGAAATGCTCCCCAGCGGCACAGGACACTCCTCACTCGTCATGGCAACCGAGACGAGATCTGAAAGGCAACGTGAGTTGACACTTGGATTAGAGGAATGAAATGACTATCATATGATTTAATACGGTAACAGACTTTAGATAATGGTAAAATGTCCGTTTTGATTTCATTAACATGCCATATTTGCACTGCATCAAATAAATATTAATTGAATGAGTTTATTTTATGAAAGTTTGATTGGACAAACAGCTTTTGGCTATGCAGTCACTCACACAGACCACTAAATCACCTCTATGTCATCTCTTCACATCACAGCTCACAGATATTTAATGCTTGTTGTTTTCTAGCCCCAAAGCCCATTAGTCTTTTGCTGTCTCTCTTTCCCTGAGAACAAATCATAAACTCACTTGTCTGCATAACAGAATGCATTGCATAGTGATAACAATCACTTCTCTCAATCAAACACACACAGTACAACAACGGAGAGTAAATCATTGTCAACAGTCATTGCACATTCATTTATGATTAATTTAGCCCCATCACAGTGCTGAGGAAGAGGAAATGACTTTCCATCTCCTCCCACTTAACTCATGAATTGATTCACCTTTATCTATGAATATAGCACACACAGACATACACACATAGACACACATGTGCACAACATTTGTATGTATTTTTGCATGATCGCACACTGTATTTTAAAACTGTTTTTTAACAGAGAACATGATGCTGCGTGTAATTTTGCTTTCAGTGCCAAATTACATGCAAAAAAAAAAACTATGAAGTTTCTTTTTAAAAATAGAGTGTTGTGGTGACTCATTGCTAGTAAGGAAGTCCACTTGCTGTTTTTAAGGGTTTGCAAACAGGAAAATAATAAAGGATGAAAAAAACAACGCAAGAATGACAGAAACCTTTTTTTTTTTTTCTTTGGCTCAGCTGCCCTTCACATGCATCAAGCCAGTGAGTCGAGTAGCCAGTCATCCACTAGCTGCTGGAGCCTGTAAGTGAATGCATAAAAACATAGTGGACATTGTAGTCCTATTGCTTTTAACTGGCAGCAGAAGGAGGCAGCCAGCAAGAGACAAGGAGCCATGAGAAGTTTGAACATGGGGTAGGCATTAATTCCTGAGCCTTGGGAGTAGTGATGTCATGTGACATGACCAACCAACAAGTACTCTGACTACTGTGAGGCCAGTGTATATTGCTCTTTGTCTTTCTTTGTCTTGTCTTTAGTCGTATTCTTGCTCTTTAGGTGAGTTTCTAGAGTTATATGAACTAAACCACATACAGCACATGTGGTATTAGTAATATACGACTCACAGTTTTTTACTTATATATCTGGGGTGCAAAACATATTAATGTGTAACTTTATGGTGAAGAGAGTTAGTCTTAAAGTCACACATCCAGTATTAGAATTAATCATTCCTTTGTCAGGGATATCCTTATAAGATGACGATGGAACTGGATATCAGTAGGATTAACGTCTGATACCAGGGAGACTAGATTTGTGACAGCAGAAATTCCACAGTCTGTTGTTTCTTGCTGCTGTCTCATACACAAATTAATGCAGCTGCCTGGGAGCTGAGGATCAAACAGCTGATGTAAATTATATGAAAAGTAATTAACTACACCTGATAAATGTTATAAATGTAGTGAAGTAAAAAGTACAGTATTCTCAACAAAATATAGTAAATGCATAAAACAGAGTTTTTAAAGTTTCATAGTAACGTTAGCCATCAATAAGATTCAAGATTCAAAAAACTTTATTAATCCCATAGGGAAATTGTTTTGCCTTGTTACAGCTGCCCTCAGTTCAAAAGGAAAGAAAAGAACCACAACCAGAAAAGAAAAGATCAGCAACAACACAAAGTTCTCAATATAAAAATAGAGATCTCAATAAATCTAATCTAAAAATGGATGAAATAGGTTAGTATTGCAACTTGATATTGCACATATTATGATATTGAAACTTTTGCCATTGTAGACGTTCATATATATACCTTGAGTTGTTCCTTAAATGTCACTGAACGGGTTCAAGAACTTATTAATGATACTGGTAGAAAAAATGTGAGTTAGTGGTATATCTCTGTGGAACTCACTGTGGAGAATACATACTGCTGCTCTGCACACACAGCAAGAAGTACTCGTTGGTTGGTCATGTAACATGACATCACCACTCCCAAGTCTTAGGAACTAACATCTAAAATTTGACATGTGCACATGTGCATAGCTGGACATATATAGTCTGCACACACATTCGCTCCACATGCAGATATAATATCAGTGCTTAAGCCTTGCACTAACGTCGTGAAGTAGGAGAATGTTTGAATCACACTTAAAAGCAGAATTATTTTAGATTGTATTCTCCCATGTGAGCATTTTAATCTTTAGCATCACTAATGCGATATTTGCAATATGTGTCTGTGTTAAAAACATGAACAGAGAACTGAGAACATGCAAATGTAGGTGTGCTTTGTTTTATGAGCAGACTTTTGTTTTTATAGGGTAACTATATTAAAGGCTATGCATTACAAGCTATGGAAATAGGACAGTTGTGATTTAGTAGTCAGTATCTCTCTCAGCTCGAGAGCTAATCCTCTGACAAGATGTTAAACCAGGTGGAGATATCAGAAATGTTAGAAAGGGCAAAGTAACCCGCCACACACAGCGACACACTGATTTGTTAAGTCTCGCTCTCTTTCTTGGCCTATAATCATCTGTTAGTGTACCTTTGTATCCCTTTATTATCCCAGTACATACAAATAGCTACTGTCTCTCAAACCGGGCTACTGTTTTGCCTTTCCATAACTGGCCTTTTAAATTAGTTTCACCATGGCAACAGCAGCTTCCTGTGGAGGCAGGAAGTTTATTCTTACTCTGCTGTGTTTTATTTCCCATGACAAAGCTTCTTAGAGAAACCCTGCAGCTATTACCGGCGACTACAATTAAGCAGGAGACAGCTTTGCAGAAATGGTTGGAAGGGGTGCGCTCTGTGTATTCTATGTAAGACTGTTAGTCTGTCTACAGTGTGTGTGTGTGTGTGTGTGTGTGTGTGTGAAAAACAGTGAAAAACTATATTACTCTGAATGTTAAAATTATGTAATCCAACTTTTTTACATCATAATATTGCTGCTCCTTTATTCTCTCTTAGTCTTACTCTTACAATATTCTTGCATGCTGGATAAACTTCCTGTCATTTTTTTTTTTTTTTTTTGCATACAGTCATGACATTTGATGAATTGATGTGTATGATATGAAAATGCTGAGAGAAAGACAGTGTGAGAGAGAAGGACGGAGAGAGAGGCAAATAGAGACTCCGACTGCTGTGTTAGCACAGACACAGACACACACAAACACATTCACACTCTCACACATTAACACCCTTAATTGGGGTAGCGGATATACAGTCATCTATTTAGCTGCACTATGAGCTAAAGGCTGTGATGAGCCATGGAAAAACTTGCTTTCCCCCCTCCCACACGCACTCACTGCGACAGTCGGAGACAGACACACAAAGAGGCTGGATGGAAAACAACAGCGAAAACATACTGTGGATCCATAAGGGGATTGGGAAACACATTCTTCCTTTCAGTCATTTCATATTGCCAATTTGAATATAAAAAAAGAAAAGCTGTGTTTTCAGTCCTCGCTGGGTGTTTACACTGAGATCAAAAATCTGATGTATAATACCCAAGGGATACAAGTAATGACTAAAATTCTCAGTGAGTCATTGAATGAGCTGAAAAGCTAAGGCTCAAGATAAAACACTGGAAGCTTAAAATAAGAAATGATGAGTTTCTGTGCTCTGTATATTCAGAATTATAGATCATACTTGTAATATACTTTCAAATTAGATATTTCTGTACACGCTTCCTTACTTTTGCATGTTCAATCTACAAAAATATATGAATATTTCCAGTATTTAGGAAAAAAGTAACTTTAAGTATAAATTTACAATAACTGAATATATTTATGGCATTCATTCATTCATTCTTCTAATATAATCTATGGCTCAACATGCTGCATACTGTACACTATTCAAGAGAGAAATAGCAGTTACAATGCCAACCTGGACTACACAAACCTTGTGTGCATGCCAAATGCATAGACACACACAATATATAATGCAAAAAAAGAGCAGAGTACATCATTCATTCTTTGTAATTTCTAATCTAATCATATATGAAAATCCCAATGTACAATAAAAATCACATTTTCCCTTATTTCAGTTTGTCCACTGTTGTCAGTCAGAGTAACTAAACAAGAAGTTCTAGTGTATGTGTATACATACAAGTAATAGTTTTTTCAGTTGCAAAGTACATCTCCAAGTACAATAACTGAAAATTGTAAATTAATATTTTTGTTTTATTAATCGCTTTAGTACTTAAATAAAACCATATTTAAATATTTGACTGTTGCTTTTTATTTCATTCGGAGAATTGGACTACTGTACAGTGTGATGTGGGCTCCATTGATTTTTTTTAGGAATGTAAAGTGATGCTTTCTTTAGCTCGTATTATATTTCAGAGGATGAAGATTTTCATATAACTGCAACAATCATTGTATAACAACCTATAACAAGGTTGCAGATTAAAAAAAAGTAAAAAATGTGCATCCCATTATAGCATTCCATGATTAAAGTCAGTCGTGTAGCTTTGGAAGACAGCCCAAATCCACAGTGAGAAAAATCAGGACATCTGGGAAAGAACTTATTTGATACGCAACACACTGTAGCACATAATCCTCAGTTTTCTACAAGGAAAAGTTATTAAAATGTGCATTCTTGTAAGGTTGCATTATGAGGTTCTGAAGTTATAAAAAATACGTTTTTTCACCCTTTTTATATTTCCTCAGCAGAAATACAGTTGGGATTGTGCACAGTATGTACACTATGCATGTGTGTCCGTCGGTGTGCGTGTGTGTGCTTCTGTCAGGTGATTTGGGACAATGCTGAGCCCACAGCACTCAAAGACAGCCAGGGATGTGTCTGTCACACCAACTTAACACAACAAGCGGTCCTAACATCTCCAAAATTCTTTCTCTCACTGTGTCAAAACACAGTGAAGGAGACACAATATTATCGCTTGAGAACATACACACACATGCACAGGTGCACACAACGTGAATGAGCTGCGAAATGAGCAAGAACACTGAGCATATGAAGAAACTCAGGGGCAGATCCCCGATGATTAGTACTGTCCCAGATGTGTGTGTGTGTGTGCGTGTCAGGTGAAATATAATGCACCACTGGACCATTCAGACACAGACAGCGGCTAATGCTATTAGACTCACTTCAGGGCAGGGATCCCTTGAGAACTTAGGCTACACACCACGTGCACAAAAACTACACACACATTCCCACAAAACACACACACACGCTCCCCGTCTTGTCAGTTATGTCGGGCAATGCTTCAATCAGTGACCTGAGACAAACCAGCTTTGGCACCTATTGCTGAATGATCAAAACAACACATTACTTTGTTACTGAGACTATCAATATATTCAGCAAGAGAATATAATGTATTTATAAACTAGACGGTGACAGGGGAGCCGACACTGAATAAGATGGCTGGTTTTTTGGCAGCGCTATAAAATAGCCTTCTAAAATATTATAAATGTGACTCTCGCATAATGAAGAACATAATTCCAACTCTGCAACTTTACCTTGCCAAGTAAACCTTGTCTAGTTTACAGCCATTATAATATAAAAAATGTCAGCTTAAATAGACTTTTGATCATGATGAAAAAACCTTTGTTGCACATTCTAAAAGAGCTACAGGACAGTTCAAAATAACCACTGCCTTGGTGTTTAAGATTATAATTCACTTTAAATTCTGCATTATTATATTCTTCTTTTCTGTTTAGCTGGCCACTTGTCAGCTTCAGTATATTGACATCACCATAGAATAATGACTTATGATTTACTTAGGAATAACCCTTAAAAGATATAAAGAGGAGGTAGAAATCAGTGCAATGGTCAGATTTAACCATTGTTGCTAGAACAAGGCACCTACAACAGTTCTTTTAAGAAAGTAAACAAGGCAAAGAACATGCTGCATCAGCACTGTTTGTGACAGGTTGTCACAGGGCAGCATGCATGGCCTCAGTCATTTAAATCCTTCATGGTTTGTCAGATTTTAGTTACATTCACAGTGTGACAGGCAGCATCAATAGCACAACTACTGCATGTTTAAGTGTGGTAAATCTGTGCCATAAACAAGATAGTAATCATTAAAAGATAAATTAAATGAAGTCGAACTGAAGACAAAAGTATGTTAATGATAAATGCGTTTAGGGAAATGGAAACCACTAACTGAGCTGAGGGGAGCTCTCCAAAAGCCTCTTATTAAACATAATGTTTGTCACTGGCTGATGGTGGAATAACAATGAAGAAGACTTCTGGAAAATGTTCCTCTGCACATGCTGTGTGCCACTTAGCCTATCATAACAAGGTAAAAACAAGTTCTCAAAACCTTGCCCTACCAAACGTAATGCTGGAAACATCCCAAAATTGGGTAAAACAATGCAGAGCTAAGTTGTCAGTGCATTACTAAAGTAGGCAAATATTGCATTGCCAATTCCACAGTGATGCATGATGTTTCATCTCTTAAATTCAGTGTTCTGTGTCCAATGTGGTAGATCTAGATTTCTGTCCTCAGATGGGTTAAAATATCTACAGCCACTGCTGTAAGATGGGTTGTTAACCTGCAGCCTCAGCCAGAAACTTAAAGGTATTTAAGTTGGTAGGTGACATATGGGTGTCAGAAGCATCTCCTGCTTCCAGACGCACCATCCTGACTCGGCAGAATATCCAGATTGGTCCAGACATTTGTTATGGATCACAAGGCAGCAGAGTGGGCAGATTTACCACTAACAGCCATAT
This sequence comes from Sandelia bainsii, assembly GCA_032362345.1. Classification (NCBI taxonomy): domain Eukaryota; kingdom Metazoa; phylum Chordata; class Actinopteri; order Anabantiformes; family Anabantidae; genus Sandelia; species Sandelia bainsii. The sequence continues at coordinate 16,292,763 of JAUMHL010000029.1, forward strand.
ACCTGAGAGAATGACAGTTGCTTGGCCTATTCTGAAATCACAAGTTTCAAAATAGTATCTCAGAATGCATTTTGAGAAGTTGTTAAAGAATTCAATAAAATGTCATTATAATGTCTGAATATATAGTGCATTTAAGCAATAAATCAGTCACCAGCTTGATGAAATTTAAAAAGGCATTAAGGATCTTTTTATACTCCTAGTTGGGTGTTGATTGTTTGTGCCATTTCCACTAAGAATCTGCACCCAACACTACGTGGCTATCAACCACTTTGAGATCATTTCTCTTTACTGACAGACATACCCAAAACAATTCCACTTGTTTAGTATAAAACTGCAGGCAGCTGCTCCAGGCAGAGAAAGCTATAACAATCTAATGCTGAACAGTGCAAATGACAGTGAACTGAGCAACTATTTGCCTCAGAATCCTATTGGACTTAAAATGCATGTCTTCATTCATTGTCCCTTCATTTTTTCATGCATTAATGGTAAGTCATCATCACAAAACGCAGTTGAATTTTTGAGGTTATAGAGGGATGTGACTATGTTGTCAAACATAGTTTATGGTCTTCAAAGGTCTTTAATGTTTTGATGGAGGAATGGGTGAAAGATTTCTTTTGATTCTTCTTTAATCTTTCATCTTCCCTTTGGAATTTTAAATTTCCAGTTTCCATCTGAGTTTCTTAATCTGTCTTGATTTCTACCCAGCCTCCCCCTCCACTTTTTCTCATCTTTTTTTATCCCATCTTCTGCTCCTTTCCTCTCAATTTCTCTCCGCAGTTCTTCTTCTGCCCCCCCATACCTCTTTCTCATTTTCTCTAATACTCTCTCTCAATCACTCTTGTTGCACGCTTTATGATGAAGAGGACACTGAGCTCTGTGTCAGAAATCATATTTAGAGAGTAGCTGCCAGTGGATTACACTGAAGCAGTGGCCCCATCAGCCTAATCTGTTTTAACAGCATTAGCTCTGCTCATGCCTGCAGTTTGAGTAGATACTGAAGACATCATTGTGTCTTTAAGTCAGCCTGAGCGCTATACGGTTCCATTAGCATTAGCAGCATGCTAACAGAGGATAAGGACATGATAGAACAATGTACTGCATGTGATCAGCAGTGACATGCTTCAGTAGACATCACTTTGCATTGGTTCACTATTTTTTCACTTATTCTCGTTCTGCTCTTTCTTTTGTTTAACATGATTCATACTATGCACCGATAAATGATTGCAGAGGACAGTAAGCACAATTGTCACCATGGGTGATCCACACTCAACTCCTATCAGAGGCTTGTTATCAGCACATTTATTATAATCTGCAGTGTGTTTTTGTGCATGTGGGCATGTGTGTCAGTGTAAGAGATGATGGGAGGGGCTGTTGTTCTTCCATGCTTTGAAGAAGTTTGTGTGCACACAAGTCTGTGTGTTATTGAATGATTTATAACAGGCTCCCCCTGCCTCCCAACACAAATCCATATTGGCAAGGGAGGGGAGGTCCAATAATGCTGCCAATGATTTACTATTAAAGCTCTTGCTGTCATTCTTTCACCCTGAGAAATGACATATGTTTCCCCCCGGCTGCCTGGTGTGCGGCAGAAACAGCTCAGACTTACAGACATGCCAAATAAAACAAAATGGCCAATCTTATAGGCTGACGTGTGAGTGCATCTACTGCAGACTGTCAAACACTCACTGTGTATATGTGTGTGTGTGTGTGTTTTTAGCTCTAAACCAGATAAAGCAGTTGTCCGCTCTTTGGTGACTACACTGGCAGTGGCACATGAACTGAGGATAATCAATTCACATTAAGGACAGATGGCAGCTGCAGGTGTATGATCCAATATATGTGGAGTTTGTGTATGTTTCATCTTTGTGTGTGAGTGTATGTATTTGTAGTTGTGAGTGTTTGTATGAGATCCTGCCTTCCATTAGATTTTGAGATTTGCCACAATGTCCTCTAACCTCCTCTAGTCTGCTTCACACATACATCCACACACAAAACACATAACACACAAACTAGGTGGCTATAAGTAACGTTAATGAGGACAGTGGGTGCTATCATGGTCACAAGTGTTCCCTAACTAGCAAGAAGCACTATTATCTTCCTAATTTAAAACACAAAGGAGACTGTGTAATTGCATTTGAGATGCTTTCTGATTTAGTTTTAGTATGAAACCTACAGTCTTTATAATTTTAAAGAGTTGGACGTTTCTCAAAATTAGAACATCTTTGTAGCAGTTGTAGTTAGTTGTAGTAATTGTAAGCAATTATATGCAAAGTTGGTGATTTGTATGCAGTCAAAAGACGGCATATTTCTCCCTAAAGTCCCTTTCTTGTCCATACTTTCTTGTGCACTGCCATATATTGGAGTCCATGATTATGTCATAAAACAGCTTTTCTTTCAAAACCCCCAGATGATGTCACCTGAAATAGTTTTGCAGCTAGAAGCAAAAGGTTACTTTTTAATGCCACACATTCACTTACCTAACCAAAACCATGGAAATTATATAAATTAAAAATCTATGACATTGCCTTAGGTTAGGTTACGTACTTGATTTATTTGTTAACCATGTAGCTGTTAAACTTTTGCAGCATCCCTATCTGTGAGAGCCTGCAAATCTATTCCATTCTGTTTTGTTGTAGTAAATATAACGTTACCTCAAAGGGTTATTGCTTTAAGATCAAAGCAATGAAGTCAATTCTGTTTAATGCTGTCTTTTCAAGGGAAAACAAGAAGGGGAGGAGAGAAACATAAAGTAGAGGGAAGAGAAAGTGATGGAAGAGGAGGAGAAGTAATGACAGATCCATTCCTTCTTTCTCTTCTGTGGGGCAAAAAGCGTTGAGTTGAACATCTGTCAGCGCTTCTTATCTCTTCCCCCACTGTCTCTTCACAGTCTCTTCCTCTCCTTTTAGAAATCTCTTTCCCCGTTTCTTTCATGCCCTGACAGGAAACTGCCATCCAAAGTTTGAAAACTCAGGGAGAAATGGCAAGAGGTGATGTATGTGTGTGGAGACGTGTGTTTGTGGATAACTTTGTGTCTGTGTGAGAGAATGCATGAGACAAAGAGAGCACAGTGAAGAAAGACAGAGAGCAGACAAAGCCTTGAAATCAAGCCTGAAGAGCAAAGTCTGATGAATGGAAACTAACTTGACAGCACACATGGTGGATGCATGTCCAAGTGCATTCATGTGAGGTCTCATTATGATTTCCGTGCTACTATTAAAATATACAGTACTGTACGTCTGTGTTTGAGTACAGTATTGCATTCTTGGCCATGACTGTAAATGTTGCATATTACATGTATGCATATTAGTTTAACTCTAGTACAGCCTGAAGCAGTGGAACCAAATACGATTTAAAAAACAACAACATAAGCAGTGAGAGGGAAAAGCACAAAAGCTCATGTTTTATGACGTGATATTTGAAAGGTTATCATACTGTAAGCAGAAGGTGGAAGAGGGTGAAGTCAAAAGATAGAGACAAGTGGCTGAAACATAAGAATGGCCAAAAAGGACCAGTAAGGGGAAGAAAAATAGACTGAATCAGGCAAAGATGGAAAAACCCAAGAGAAAGGACTGTGATAGGGTAGAGATGGTGGCTATAAGGAACGAGCATGGAAAAAATGTGGATGAATGGAGAAGAAAATAAGAAAATAAGAGGACATTGGCAAAAAACCCGGGGGAGTGTCAACTCAGGCAAATGAGACATAACAGACAGAAACAGAGAAAGACAACATAGCAAGAAGAAAGGCCGTAAGCATGGGTGACAGCAATAAGGTAGGAGATGTGAGGAGATGCGAGAGCTGAAGAGGACGACGAAGAAAATGGCAGGCATGGCAGGACAAAGTAAAAGAGAAAGACAGAGAAAGCTGAAGTGTTTCTGTGGCTGCGTCTAATGCAAAGAGAGAGTAAGTATCCGTCATAGGGACATATAGGCATAGGCATATTAAACTGAACACACACCCAAATACGCTCACATGCTTTAAAGGGAATATGTCATAATATATGGATGTGTAATGCTGAGGCTCGCATATAAACACTCAAACATTCTTTCAAACCAACACCAAACACCAATGCTTGAATCCTTATCCATCCACTTCTTCTGTCTTTTCTCTCTTCACACCTCTCTTCAAATCTTCGAGCTTGGGGGAAGCCAAGCAGCTTCCTAATTATCTCATTTGCATAAACATGCACATTGTATAAGAAGGAAGGAGGTTGGCTGTGGATAGTGGAAGAAAGCGAAGGGGACAGAGCTTTACCTGGACAAAAAAGAAGGGAGAGATGTAATTTTGGAAATAGACTGCAACAAAAATCCTGCTCTTGCTGACAGTGTGAAAGCCATCAAAACACATCTTCTTCCTCTATGCTGATGATATTCTGCTTTCTCACTCCTCCATTTTTGTCCCCTCTCCTCTCTCCATCCTCTTCTTTTTATAGAATTGGCTGTGTGCTATTCATTCTTTGTTCTCTTACTCCCTCTCCCTTTTTTGCTCATTTTGCCATACTGTAGGTAGCTAAACAGCCATTATTCTCTCATCCCCAACGTCCCTCTCTCTCCTCCTCCACTTTCAGTTCTATCTTTACCATCATTTCCTCCCCATCTCTCACATTCTCCTCTTCGCTACTTCTCTCATTTCCCCACTCTCTTTCTCTTCCTCTCCTCCTTTTCTCACATAGTGCTGTGTCAGGCCTTTTCACCCTCAGCAGTGTGAAATGAGAATTGAATATGGCTGTTGGAGCATTTCTGGCTTGTCTGCACCCTCACTCTCACTTATAAACTCACACATACATAAAGAGAAGGCCACTCGTAAAGCTAAAGGATTGTGACTCCACTTGAGTGCATACTCACATGTCAAGGGAGGGGAGAAGAAGAGGTGAGGGATGACGGGAGGGAGCTGGAGAAGACAGGAGAGACAGCAAGGTGAGAAGTGAAGACGAAGGAGAAATGAGATGAAAAGCACAATGGGTTACTGTGTTATATAAAGGAGGGATCAGCAAGAGTGAAAACAGTGAAATGGATGAAAATGAAATGATGGAAAAAAATGGGGAGAGAGAGAATTTCATTAAAATGCGGTAACCTTCTCATTGGACAGTTCTTTGCATTTTGAGTGGAAACCCTCCACTGAGAGAGCAAGAGAGGGAAAAATCAAGAAGAGAGCCAGAATGAGCCGAGCATAGGATGACAATGAAGTGTCAAGTACTGACCTCCTCTCCAGAGAAAAACAGAGGGGCGATAAGAAGGTCCCAGCATCAGTTTTATGTGTGTGTGTGTGTCACATTTCTACTTGTGTAATTGTATGCTTTCTAAAAACACAAATAACAAACACAAAAGAAAACATAATGCCTTAAACCTTAGCTGACAGAATGCAAACCATACGGTGCCTCTGACAGTTTGCCAGATGACATGTCACATCTTGAGTGTTTAATTTCTCATAATTGCCCTCCACCCAGGTAGGACCTTATAATTACAAAATCACGAAACTGTGAGAGACACATAAGCAATTAAATACACCGAACTACACTCACACAAAAATGCACACACATTTCAATTCAGAAATGTTTAAACAGATCTCACACTGGGATTGCATCTGTTACCCATGCAGAATGATTAACCAGGCATGGTTAAGAAAAAGTATGTGAACACTTTGGAATGACCTGGCATTAATTGGGGAAAAATGTAATGCCATTTTATTTACTCAGTAATGTAACAGATAGTAACACAATGTGTAAAATACAAACAATTACAATCTTTAATATCTTTGTTAAATATTAAACATGCACAGAACTGGTGAAAAAGTGGCTGGTAAAACTTCCTTTGGCTGTAACAAGCTCAAGTAAAATATGTAATGTATGATAAATTTTGGTGCAGATCCATTATATGGTAGTCAGTCAGCAGCCACAGTTCCTAATGGCATCCTTTTTAAAAACTTACAAATTAATCATATTATTAAGTGTGTGTTTAATGGGTTTAAATGGGTACTCGTGACTTTAAACTTTACATCATCATTAAAATTTATTATGAATTTCTATTCAAGAAAATAAATTCAATGTGCTCCAACTTCATTTATGCATCCTTTCACTGAAAATATGAAAATGTGAGTGACCATTGAAGCAAAGGAAGTAGCTCAGTCTCCAGTTGGTGCCACAAGTGACACATGAAATTCTTCCATTTACACAGACAGAATATTTTTTAAACTGATGTTGCTCCCACAGTTTGTTTACTCATGTTTGTACGCATGTTCAGGCATCCCTGCTGTTATTGACTACAAACTCTGTCTTAGTGGCTCAGAGCGACTTATTTGCTGTAGCTTCCTAGTTTAGCTCATGTACATTCTTTTTAGAAAATCAATCCATTGATTTGCACTCAGTTGAATCTCAGTTTAAATTATATTTTGAATATTTATGCTTTGCTGAATTAAAACAAGTGATATGTTTTGGTATCTGGTGGATGACTCTCTGTTTCAGTGTGTTTCTGGGCTTAAAGTGGACATGCAAGTAGTGTTTTCCAAAAATCCTGTTCAGCTTCTTGGAATAACCAGGTCCCTCCATGGGCCCTGGGAATGAGACTGTTCCATTGAAGTTTTTCTGGAACAGGATCCTGCCTTGTTAAAGGCCTACTTGGGATATCCACAGGTCTTGAGTGCTGTCTTCAGATGCCTGCCTTCTTTTTGGAGGTGGGGATGTTCTCTGCTCTATGGTCCAGAGTCTTGATGATAACTTATAGTTTGTGTTGTAGTTGGTGATGTGAGTCTAACAATAGATACTGGTCAGTGTGGGTGAGTTTCATGTAAATTTCTATTTCTAGCTTTCCATCAGTCCCAATGATGACTGCACAATCCAGATGACGGCTATCTTTTGTGTCTCCCCTGGTGAAATTCATGTTGGTGTCCACTCAGTTTATGTGGTCTGTGAAGGCCTGTACCTCCTGACACTTGATCTTCACCCAGGTGTCATCCACATACCTGAACCAGTGGGTTGGTGTCATCTCTGGGAAGGGACTCAATGTGCTGCAAAAAGCAAGTTCTAAGCCATGCAAATAAACTGTAAGTAGTTAGAGGGGATAAACTAATCGGTGCTGTGTGTGATAGGGCACCTGTGGAAATTCAAATTACCATAAGTGCACATGTCTATGCATTTGTTTGTGTGTGTGCCTGTATCTGTGTGTGTTGATAGGTATGTCTATGTTTGGTGTAGTGCCACACCGCACATAATTTGGATTGCAACCAAATTACAGTGGGAAAATCTACTTTTTTGTGTTACTGGTAAATATTTAATCACTTTCCCTACTTAAGGTTATTCTGAAGGACTCTGGCACTGAATGTTTTTATTATGAAATCAACAGCGATGTTCCAGGCTAATCCAACTGCAGACACACTGATACTGACACAGTGTGAGAAAATGCTGCAGAACACATTTAACTGCAAACTAATTAAATGTATAATGGTATGTTTTTTCACATATAAACAGCAATCAGAAGTTGAATAATTAAGAATATTTTACTGAAAAAGTCACAAGTCTGAAACAGTACACTACATATGCAAATGAAATAACAAACCAAGGAAATAGTTCTTTGAATTATCGTCAAAAATGCAAATTATATAATAAAGGCTTTAAAGGAGCTTTCTAATATTAATTTGCATTTTAGACTTAAAGTTGAAAAAAAATCTTGGCAAAATGCTAAAATTCATCTTGAACATAAATGTTGCCTTTGCCATTGGGAGAACATTTTGGTTTTGCTTGGCTGGTCTTTAATTTGAGTTGATGTGATGTGGTTGTCTACCTTTGGTGGGGAGGTCATATTTGTGTTAAAGTGGCACGCAGGTGGGATGGAAGAGCGGTAGTCCTGTCAGCAACAAATTGACTTTAATCCTCCCATCTGCCCCCAAATCCCTCACATGACATTTAAACATTATTCACAGAAGCTAAATTATTTACATTTGCTCTCACTCTCTCAAATCATTGCTGTAGATGTCTCTTGGTTTTATTTCCCCCTCCCCTCAGCTTTTAGCACACCCTACTTTTCACCTTATTTTACTTTATCACTCGCTCTAATGTGGCCTTCTCTCATTAAAGCTCTTATTCATCTTTCTCTGACAAATTTTGCTTTTCAATTAGGAATCTAGTGAATAATACGTTTTCAGGAATCAGCTCTCTTTAGGTTTCTACCGTGGTTCCTTTCTTTAAAGTGTGCAGTCATTTAAATAATTCCCAATTAATTACTCTTAATATGTTTAATACTTTATTTAATACTTTATTAAGCAATAGTCTTTACATTGTCTTGTTCTTCAAAAAACCTGAAGTTCTTATTTCCAAGTGTTACCAGTTTTTTATTATTCTCATTCTGTCTGTCTGTAGGTCTGTGGATGACACCCTGAAGACAAGCTGATGGAGACGCCCAGTAAGGGGGTCACAGTCTGAAACTGTCACAGGTGATGCCATGCAGCCTGAAGACCTGGTTGATCAGAGCCTCTGCCGTTTCTTTGGGTGTCGTTAACTTCGGCAAGGGGATGAGTGAATTGTTTTTGAGAACCTGTCCACCACTCTCAAGACCAATGACCGCTGAAGCCGGCAGACCAGTGACACCATTGAGGGAGATGTGAGACCAGGGTCTTTTAGCCACAGGCAGGGGATGCAGATAACCAAAGAGGAGTCTCCATGAGGTCTTGGCCTGGGCACAAACAGAACAGGCGTCAACAAACTCTGATGTCTCTGCTGAGAGAGGGCCACCGCAATCATTGTTTCGTGCCACCCCACGATGGCAGGTCAGGAGAGAAGTGTGGCAAAACTGGAGAACACGGGAACAGAGATGTTCAGGAACAAACAGGAGCCCATTTATAATTTATCCTGCACTTCTCATTCAACGTCAAGTTGAGTATGGCAAGGCAAGAGGAAGGAGGAAGGATGAAGCGGTGTCATCAGATTCGGGGGCACTGAGGCTTCTTCCTGAGCAAAGGTACTTCAGGTTCTTATTATATCTTAACAGAATGAAAGGATGCTCAGCTCCCTACAGTATCTACATTCCCCTAGCAATATCTTGATGGCCAAAAGCTCTGTCTCCAGTGTTGAGGTTTATCTCAGCAGGATTTAACCTGCGAGAGAAAAAGGTGCAGGGGAGCAGGGGACTCTTGGTGGCTGAGCACTGAGACAGTATGGCTCCTCCTCCAGTGTCCGAAGCGTCAACCACAACTATAAACTGCTTGGAGGGATCAGGGAGAATCAGGACAGGAGCAAGTGAAAACCTCTTTAAAGTGGGAGAAGGCTTGAGCGACCTCAGCCTTCCGATGTCAGGCGGTGTAGGGGGCCTGCCACAGAATAGTGGATTAGTTCTGGATGAATCTATAATAGAAAATGGCAAACCCCAGAAATCTCTGCAACTGTTTGCGGTTTTCAGGTGCGGGCCACTCACGGACAGCCTGGAACTTTGCAGGATCCACCTCTATGCTACCGGCAGAAATTATGAACCCAAGAAACGAGATTTTGTCGCTCTTGGAGCCTTCTGTTCATTCTGGTCACAAGTTCGACAAAGCTGTCAAGGGAGGCAATGTCATCTTTGAGTTGTTCCGAATGTCCCAAGTGGAAGGCAACATACCAGACTGAATCATTGAGTATTGTGAGAGATGCAAGTTAATGATGGCTAACTGGGCACACTTCTTTAGAGTGACGGGTTTCAGAGTTTTGGACCCCATAAGCAGGCTTACACCCAGGGTCAGTTTAAAAGGTTTATTGAACAGAAAATAACAGAAGTTGTTTGGATGTAGTCCCCTCTATCAGAGAAGTAAGAGATCAGCATCTACACAGACTCACGGATTAGTTGAAGTCTCAACTAATCAGGGGCAAAATCAACTCAGGGGCACAAGATGGTGAAAGGCAAGAGGACAAAATGGCTGACAGCAAGTGAGTGGAGTAGCAGGTCAGCAGATGGCCAAGATGGCTGTGCCCAGGACATTTGGCGTCATGACGTGGCAATTGAGTGGAGAACTGAGGAGACAAACACTCAAAGATGACAGGTATGTTAGTGCAGCACATGCACTCAATAACAAAAAACTCAATCACTGTGCTTCATGGTGAAGGAGTAAAGTTCAAAAACTTAAACAAAGGCCAGGGGAATCAAAAACTGAAAAACATCCAGAAAACTTTAAACATAAAAATCCTCTTCATCAAATCCCTTCTCTTCAGACACAATTAGAGAAGATTCACTGCGAAAATCCCAAGGCAGATATCCTCTTCAAAAGTCTCTAAAGTCCCTTCTCTCTTATAAGAAGACCTCTTACACAGAAGGTGGTCAGATCCAAATCCACAGTTCAATAATATATATTCCAGAAACAGGTATGATATTCACAATAGACAGCGAGAGATACAGAGACTTACAGAGAAAAGGGAGAAGGCTGGTCTGTTGTTGACAGAACAGATTGGGTTCCAGAGAGTCAGACAAGTGATCAGAAGTTCAGTTGAGCAGAACTTAGCTGGAGTGAGGGGAACAACAGCTGGTGAACAACAGGTTCCTTCTAATAGAATAAGTCAGAACAAGCAAAAACGAGTTACCACGTTGTGAAGGCATCGATCTAGCTAAGAGACAGGGAAGACAGGTCTCTTAAATAATCCCTTCACAGGTGTATCACTTACTAGATTACTGACAGTCAAAGATATGGGCAGGAGGTTAAAAAGAACTAGGCAGGGAATGTCAAAATGAAAGCAAAAGTGGAGCAAAAACTAAACAGATCAACCAGGTCTCAGGGCTGAACCATGACACTTCAGCAGTGCCTTGAAGGTATGTATCATTCAGGTATTTTTCTATACCTGAAGATAATTGGCTTTTTGTTCTGGGTCATTCTATCTCACCTTACAGCTTTGATAATGCTGACCATATCATCTTCATTCCTTTCTGCAGACAAAACTTGCATTACCTTTCTAATTAGCTAAAGCAGATAAAACAGCTAAAATGCTAATCCCAGTAAATTCACAGTGTTTTCTCTTTTAGTCTCTTGCAGACATAGCAGGAAGCTGTAGCCTTCTAGGAAGAGAATGAAGGTCAAATTGAGGTGGAGGAGAGAGAGGAAACGAAAAAGAAACAGAAAGAACCTGGAGGGTTGGAGATGAAGGATCGCTAAAACTCACGAGAGAGCAAGATCAAAGGCAGTGTGCCATATTATGAAGTGAAAGAACAGTCTACATATAAGACACAGAGACAAGTTGTGAAAGTTGTCTCACAACTCAAGGGACAACGAAAAGATGTATCAGGCTTCAAAAAAGTTGTTATATTTGGTGAAGTTTATGCCAATGACACCTGCACTGTGAGCAGAGAGTCATTCACAATGCCCATCCAACATTACCAAACATGCTGAATTGTTTTAGCTCTGATTAACTCAAATGAAAACATCCGCTTTTACATAAAATTAATATTAAAATAAATCTGGGGAAATAAGACTTGGTTTTCTCTCCAAAAAACAAAAACGTTTAGATTTTAGCTTGAAGCACTGATTTACATTTTCACATACTGCAAATGATGAAGTAGATACAAAATTTGTGTATTAATGCATTTAGCAATCTTTTAAGATGGAGTCAGGAATAAAAGAACATGGGGACCAACATAATAGTGTAATGTGCTGCATTGCTTAGTTGTTAGTCATTCAGTACAGTTCAACTTTTTTATTCTCAATGCATTGCTTAAAGTAGCAAGCAAAAATCTTTTTTTTTTCTTCAGAGCAATTTATAGTGTTATTATTATGTGTAATAGCTGACTTTTATCTATCCCTTCTAACTACTTATAATGCCATCTAACTTTTACTAAGCCACAAGCCTTGATGTAAGTGACGCTGTTTCATGCTCAGGTGCTCATTTAGATGAATCATCCTTGTCCCACTTGCTGTGTGCGTTACATAACTTCAGTAACAGAAAGTCTGCTGTGGATATTCAAATAGAAGGGCTCAACGTGAGATTCACAGAGTGTTTCTGCAGTGTTGATGAGCTGAACATTCTGGGCCCACACAATTATTCCAGCTCATCGCTGTCCAATTGACCAAACAATAGCACTGTGCAAAAGACAGAGTAACAGGCCATTATCAGCCATAAAGGTCTAGTGGTAATGAACTATGTCTTATTTTGGCAAACAGAAAGAATAGAAGAAGAGATGAGAAGGTAAATAATTAATAATAAAAATGTTTTCTGTAGTTTTTTTAATTTGAATAAAGCTATTTAAATTGTAATTGTATCTTGTAACAGTATTGTGATTTTTTTATGTTTTATTTATTTCATTTTATTTTGAAATATTATCCATTGTTTCTATGTATTTGTCAGTCTTAATACAGTTCCTCACACTATTATTTTTATTTAGTGTTATGTTGCTTACTGTTGCTAAAATAATCATAACTTCCACTGGAGGGATGTAGATCAAAACATAAAGTGTCAGAGAAAGCAGGGAACAAAGAGAGTCAAGCAGAGTGACACGAACAAAAAGAAGACAGACAAGAAAGGAGAATTTTTAAAAATCAAGAAAAAGACCAACAGAAGAAAAGTTAAACAGAAGTGAGGGATAATAACTGAAAGAAGGAAAATGAAGAGAAAGCAGCAGAGACAGTGTGACAGTGGGCAGCGAGGCCGTTCTACACTGTCAAGCATCAGCTCCCTTAGGAGTGGTTAAATGCATTAGGGCTGTCCACCAGGAAGCAGTAAAGTGATTAGCTGCACTTGAGCTTCAGGACAGAGACTAGTCAAAATTCAGGGCACAAAAACACAAAGATACAAACAAACACCTGGTAACACAGTTGTAGAAGGTTTGCACATCACAGGTTTAGGGGTCAAATATGTTTTTAGCTTTTGCACAAACTCTCTCTTTCATCCAGCCGAACAAGTCAGTTAAGTTAGCAAACGCTAACAGCTGAAACAGTCTACAGATATGTCTAGAATAAGATCAAATGGAAATATAAATATTTAAAATATGAATTCACCCCAAAGAGATAAAACAAAGCACTAAACCACATTATCATACAATCGACACATACGTCATTTATTATTAATCTTCTGCTTATTGTCTCACCAAGTACTCTTGTTGTAGTCTGGGGCACATGGGAGTGTGGTCTGCATGCCCTGTAAGTAATCCATGGAAGACTGTAGGCAAAACAGCATCCAAAATTCAATTACCCCAGACCTGGCAGAGAAAACTGTTGAGCAATGACCTTACATAAATGCCAGACTAAATGTATGCAGTTTAATTTGACATAATATTGAAATCTTCTAGAAGACCAAATTAATCATGCAGCCTATTTGTCAAAGAGCAAACGCTAGCTAAGGGGATCAAGTATGCACGCTGTGCATGTGATGTCTGAGATATCACTTCCATCCTTTGACATACTGTATGTCCCCTGACCTCATTGTCTTGCATGTCAGTGACCACATAGACTATGAATGTACTATGAGATACACAGCTGCTGACAGGGACTGTGGTCGTGGATACTGGATCTTAATCTAACAACTATAGGATTTTGTTGCAATCCTTGCAAGAAGAAAATAATTAAAATATGGGTAACAAAACAATCAACAAAACAAAAGAAACATTTGTGTAAAATATATTAATTACTTACAAGACTTTACGCAAGAGAAGTGATCCCATTATTTACAAAAGCCACATGCTTTATGATGTGTGTTGCGACTAAACATGAAGCTAAATTGCTGTAGTTATTCAGATATTTCAAAATTTTAGAATGAGCAAGAGTTTCTGCAGAGTTTTGGCGTATTTATGCTCTGGCCAGATTTGTTACCCGAAGCTATCGACTCCTGTCAACCATTAGCCAACACATGCTGCCAGTGATGTCTGTTCAGCTGACTGATTACTGTGTGCCTTGTTCAAAGAGCTCTCACTTCAAAGTAGATTTGATCAAATATGTGCACACAACTACACACAAGGACAGAATCATGTATATATGTCAAAAGAAATTCTAAAAATGTGTATGCTCACACACAAAATCCAGTGTGACGGTGTCAAATCATCCACAAAACCAGGACTGAAATACCCTTTGAAGTTTCCCAAAGGGCCACATTAGTCCCCTATATGTCATGCTGCTCTTTGACATATGAACCATCATGGTGGCAGGAGCACATGCAAAGAAAGACTGGCATATGATACATACTGTATGCTACACACATATACACACAACGCAGTGAAAGTCTTTTTGTGTTTGCGTACACAAATGTACATTGCTGCATGTAATATTAACAGGTGGTTTAAATTTCATGGTATTATACCATCAGTTATTTATAGGAGTCTTAGGTTTGCATTTGCATCATGTATTAGAAGACTTTTAGCCAGATATGGTTATAGTGTGTTCCAGATATAAAAGGGTGAAGGAGACATGCACATGCAAGCACATAGTGTATACACAGACATACACAAACACCATTGCTTAGTGCCACAATGAAAAGCCGACGCAATTATCAAAGCAATATTTCACCTGCTGATCTTCAAAGGTCTCCCCTCATTTCAATACATCTCTCATTTCTCTCCCCCTCTGCATCTGAACCTCTCAATTCATCTGTCACTTCTGATGTCTCTCGCTTTTGCTGTCTCACAATCTAGCCTATCTACTTCTGTGTCCTTTGTCTTTTGCTCGCCACTCTCAGTGTAACATTTGATGGTTTCTTTGTGATTCTGTTTGTCACTAGTCTTTAAAGTCACTCCTACAGCACTTTCCTCCCGCAGCACCCTGAACCACAGTTTTCTGTATGTATGAGCCATGCAAGTGCAGCATCCCCATGCATCACAACAGGATTGACTAGCAACACAGCATTCTTCATAAAGGCAAAGTCCAGTGGGTTAAGCTGCCGTTTGACAAGGACTTGACAAGATAATTCAGAGAAGAGTGGAAGAAAACTTTACTCAGGAGGTATGGCTGAGGGAATGTCCTCAAACTTGGGGGTGTGAGGGTGGAGATCCGTGGTGCTGAGCCACAGCAGCAACACAAATTCATCCATTTTCTTTCATTTATTGCACATATTTGCAGCATTAGTACAGCTAAAGCAAAGTATACAACAATTTTCTCAATGTAATGCAGTCATGAGATGAGGGTCGGTCACTGGCAAGAAACTACAACACATCACACCTCCTTTTAGGCTGACATTTTGCGAAGAAATACGAAATGTGTTTATGCCCATTTCCACATTTGGTTGTTGAACTAACATTACCACAGTCTAAGGTTAATAACTATGTGAGTAAGGTTGTTAAAGATGTACCAACTTTAAAAACATTTCAGACAGACTAACTTTATTTTATAAATATATTATATATAAATTACGCAGGACCCCTAACACCCCTAGCTTATGACCATGACTGTGTTGCATTTAATAAAAAATATTTTATTATTTAAACAGAATATGTTTTGTTTACAACTGTTATCTGACGTTGTATAACTGTGTTTATTTTCTTTCTTTCTCTTTTTTACTAGTCTGTGATGTTTTTAGATTTATCCTGTATGGTTTTCATGTTTTGAAAATTTAGCCCCAGGGTTGGGTGCTGAGATTACGCACTGCTAACTCCTATAACCTGGAACCTGTTGGTTTATGACAGCTAAACAAAAGAGACGATGAGGAAAATGGTTATAGATCAGAAGAAGCTTGATTGTATGCCTGGCAGTCATTGGATAGGTAAGATGAAATTAGAGGTACTTCAGGATGACAGAGGAAAAGACTGAGTGATCTAAATGTAGCTTTAGCACAGGTTCATTGCCCTGAGCGAATTATATAAGATAGAGAATAGATACACTATATAACTGTCTGGATTCACAACATCACGATCTGTTTTTTCAGCTGTGCTACAATGATCCACAGGGAACGCCTTTACAGACCTATAAATCACTCCCTACAGCAACACTTCGAAGCAACAGTGTAGTTCAGGTTTCACTAATTTTCTCCTTCCTCTGGCTCTATTTTTCCTCATTTCTTTTGCATGTGTATTTCAGAATGTTCATTCTATTCTCTTTTCTTTTCCTTTTTTTTTGTCTTTTGTGAAGTTTGTCCCCTCTGTTGCTGTCATTCTTCCCCCACCCTCATCTCCTCTGCAGCTCTCCCTAACAAGCAGTGCAGACTAAAAAGCAGAGCGGGAGAGAACTTGCCATTCACAAAACACCCTGTTTTCTGTGAAGCTATCAGGGCTAAAAATACTAATGCTCCTCTGCTCCATCTCATTACTCAGTGGATCTCCAAATGAAACCACTCTCACACACACACACACACAGGTTGAGAGTCAGGCTACAGAAGATGTCGGCAGAATAAGTAACTGGACTTGTGTCTTTTTTAAGCGCCATGCCTGTGGGCATTCAGTTACATATAAGAGTTTTGTAGATAAAGCCAGAAGTTGATGTGACATCTCACTGCACTTAAGAATGACCTTAGCCTTTATAAGACTAAGGCCTATGTCAAAACATATTAAACTCTCTTTGTCACCATATGAATCCCCCTAAACACACAAATACATGTTTTATGTATGTCAAAGGCCACTGCAGTTGAGCTACTTGAATCCAAGACCACTTATGTGATTGTTTGTCTGAAAGTAAATCCAGAGTCATTTTGGTATAGAAACATCCTTGTGAGGAAACTTTTGTAAAGAAATATCTGGTTTTGTGTGTGATTATACCTGTTTATCAGATATTTTATTAATTCTATCCCTGTGCGTAACATTTTGCACAAGTTCTTTATTCAGTGCTGTTGTCTCATACAGTCATTTGTCTTGCTCCTGCTAATCCTGGGCAAAAATCTGACAGTCATATGAACGTACCTATTCAAGTGTACTTTTATGTCCTCAAACAACCACATATAGCCTCCCATCATTGCATGCACAACTACATGGATGAGTGTGTGTGTATGTACGCGTATGTAGGTAGCATTGAGAGTGACCCAGGATGTTAGCTGCCTCTCCAGGGATGAGGAATGTCATCAAAAATAGAGAGCTTTCATGGTCTAGTTCACTGCTTGTGTCTGCGTCCACAACAGATTAAACCTTTCTTTCTTAATTACTTGCTCCAGTTTTTCATAATAAGAATAATGCGAATAATAATTTAATAACTCATAAACATTCCATGGTGCCATCTTCTTTACTGAGACATCGCAGTGGAACCTGTTATGTGATCTATCTATCTATCTATCTATCTATCTTTCTATCTATCTATCTATCTATCTATCTATCTATCTATCTATCTATCTATCTATCTATCTATCTATCTATCTAT
>JAUMHL010000029.1:16310068-16327914 GCA_032362345.1 Sandelia bainsii
TATCTATCTATCTATCTATCTATCTATCTATCTATCTATCTATCTATCTATCTATCTATCTATCTATCTATCTCTGTATTCTTGTAGAGGGCCCTGTTCTTTTTTTTGGCAGCGCATGTGTGTGCATGTGTAAGAGAGTGACAGATGGTCTCTGGTCATACTCCCACTGGAATATACACTCTACAGATGCTACAGCCAAGCAAGGTGTCAGCAGTAGTTTGCTTTCTCTCCCTCATTTCCTCAAGATATCACACGTTATGTAATAATCTTTGTCCTCGATGACCTTAAAGAGTCACTCCGCCCAAGTTGCAAACTATGTTTTTTCTCACACAGTTTCCATACAGATTACCTTGATAACGCTAAATCTGCTGCCACCCCCAATAAAATGTGGTTTGAACATCACATTTAATAAACCCAACAGCAAACTGCTTATATTTCAGTTACTCAGGATAATCCACAGATCTTGTAGTGAAAAGTTTTCATTGATATAAATTTGATAGAAAGTAGTTCCCAACTTTTAAATCTTTTAAAATGTCTAAAATTCTCTTCATACACACTAAACTGCAACTCAGAAGAAGGGAGAAAGGCAATACAACAAATCCTGAGCTCACAGTTCTTCAACAAAGCTCTGGCTCAATTTTCAAATGACAATTAAAGTTTCCAAAACAATATTGAAGTTCCCTAACAACATTAAGTTTGTTCTGCAAAAAAATAATGGCATTTCCCATTCTTTTCCCTACAAATAACAATTGTTTAACACATTTCATCAAATGATTAACTACAGCTGTCAGTCAGGTGTGAGGTGGAGGAAAAGCTACGGCCAAACAGACAGGAACAACATGATGCTCTGTGACTCAATTATTTGCTATAGCACTGTAATTCTCTATACTGTGATTTTGTGTTGCTATATTATACACGTTTGTTAGACATTTTGTGTCCACTGACCACATTTTTGTTGAATCATTGTACATTTACTGCAGGATACAGTGCTGTGCCAATGTTCTGTTTTTGCTACCACACATTAGTGGAAATGTACATTTTCCATTGTCCTATTAACAATAACCTTTAGAGCTGCTGGCAGGTGGATTTTGTTCACTTCAGAGTGCCTACCTTTGGACAGAGCCTATTTCCCCATGTCCATTCTTTGTGTTCCATTCTCTGCTGGTAGTTTCCTATTTACCATACAAACAATACAGTGTCATCAGTCTTCTCATTTAATATTTTTGCCAAAATGATGAGCCATTTAGTTTGTTTTGTTTAGAACTTTTCAAAATCATGAGTCATGAGCAGCAGAAGACTACTTGTGTGCAAAGCATGTAACAGCATTTCAGCAAGCTGGATGAGGTTAGTTCATGAGGTAAAGTCTAATAAGTCCAATAATAATAATTGATACCCTTGGGGAAATTGTTGATTGGGCAGCTGCTAGACCTGTGTCAGTGCTACTACAGGGTTTTGGTGTCTTGTCCAAGGACACCTCAGACATGTAGCTTGCCGGGATTAAGAATCGAACAGCTTACCCTTGGGTTGGAAGACAACTGCTCTAACCACTGAGCTATCATGCCGCCCAATAATAATCATACATTTTGTGGCCGTGATTGCTTATTCCATGTCTTTATCACATCCATTGTATTGAACACACACATGAATGATCAACTTAGTAATTTCACCAAAGAGCCTCTCTGGATTCAGGTGAACCAGAGCTTTTAACCCTGAGGAAAGCTCAGGGCTGAGATGTCAGTGTCAATCAGTGTCATGCTATTCAGAGAACAGCATTCGGAACTTGATGTGCTCAACTTTTTCTTTCCTACGTTCAGCCCTGATAGCTCTGGGTGTGCACCCACAGGCAGACATTTTGACACGCTAAACTCCATGTGGCCCACCCATCTATGAACAATTAATATGCAGCTCAAGTCTGTCATGTAACAAGAATGTTTCCCTAGGACCTTTGCCTTTCGCCCCCCTCCACACACACACACTCACACACACACACACACACACACACACACCTCCTCCTAGCAGAACAGGGGCAGACTTAATAGAATTCATAAAACAAAGAAGAGATTGATTGGTAAATGAGGCGTGTGAGGGAGGCCAGTGTAGAAATTAATTATTAGAGCAGCACAGTCCCAGCTTGTGATCAACAAGAGTGGACCTGTGGAGCCTCTTCTCTGTATCTGTATGTGTGTGTTTCCAATTAAATCCAGTGAAATTGAGAGACTTGGCCTGTAGGAATCTAATTATCAGAATCCTTGGGGGGAAAAAAGGACAGAGTACCTACAATGTGTCAGCACATCTTTGCATGTATTGACTGGATGCATGTGTGGAGGAGATGATGTATATTTATATTTTTATGCAAGCGTGTTTTTATGCTTATATTTATATTTATTAAAATGTTCAGTGATGCACATTTACCAATGTGTCTGTGTGTTTGTATATGAAGAATACAAATATATAATCAGTATTTTCATTGTGTACTTTTATACTTCTGAATTCTCCTCATGCTTGTGTGTGTTTGTGTTCACTAGCAAAAGGCCAGGGGTAATGAACCGGATGAATGGGAGGTGCTCAAAGGAACCAAGCCATTATCACCATCAAGAACCACAATAGCTCCATATGTCTGTCAGTCCCTGCTTTGGTCCTTAGAATACACGGTTGACATTAGAGAGAGAGAGATCAGACAGGTGGAGAGGAAGAAGAAGAGTGATAGATGTGAGGAGAACTGGAACAAAACAAACAGATTCACAATTCAACTCTGTGATGTAATATTACACTTTCAATAGAGGCTGGTGAAATACCAGCTATTTTAATGTAGAAAACAGACAAAGACTGTTTCACAGATGCTGGCTTGCTCACTTGCCGATAACTTTTAAAGTACTTTAACATATAGTCTCCAAATATTTGAGGGTATGCATGGAAATGGCTGCGACCCAACGTTGGATAAGCAGTTGAAAGTGGATGGATGGAAATGCATTCTTTAAATAGGATATACAGACTCTCAGAAACATTATTTAATACATTATTCCGTATTGTAGGTACTGAATCATTTAATGAAGTATATCATGCAAATAAAACTTCTATTGTCAATTAATAAATGAATAATTGCAGAAATCAATTGCAATTCTGAGCTAATTATTACTAATCACCAAACAAAATCATTAGCTGCTCTCGCTCTCCCTCCCTTTCTTTCTTTCTCTCTCTCTCTCTCTCACTCTCTCTCTCTCACACACACACACTCACATGCATGCAAAGAAGAAATGTATCTCTTAGGGCATTTTATAATTTATTTTTTTCAATGATTCAGTATATCCTGAGTCTATACAACATCATATCATTTTTTCTATGGCCTCAGAATGTCAGCACACACACACATACTCAACGTTTCAGGCTTCTTCCATCCAAACTCAACTGATGTCTTCACCAGCTGATGTCACATTGTATGACCCAAGCAATTACTCATATTCCATAACTCCTGAGGATCCTAAACAATATACTGTGTAAGTGTCTGTGGCAGTTAGGAAGCTGGAGCAAAATTTAAAGATCACTAGAGGGATGATCATTTCCTGACGAACTGGCTACAGTACATGTGTAGACTGACAAGCTGTTAATTACTAAATACTTTTGTCAGATGCTGTGACTGGCAGCTAACATCATCAGTCTTGATACACAGTTTTGAGTGAAGACATGGAAAAACAAGAATACAGTCAATATTGAAGAGCACATAGTGGATATTTTTGTTAAACCTAAACACATGATTGAAAACACCTTAAGTCAGTCCCTACAACTATAGTTGTATGCTTCTTAGCTTGTATTACTTTGACAATTTGTGGCAGCTGTAATTCATGTACATGGGTAGACACCCACAGGCACACACACACATACACACACACACACGATCAATCAAATCTATTGATAAGAGCGATGGCTGACATTTACAGCCCTGCAGCCCTCAGTTTTTTTGTGTGTGTGTGTGTGTGTATGTGTTTATACTCGAGTGTGTGTCATAATGTCCAGGCTTTCACAGGGGAAGACAAAATGTTCACACGAGATATAAAACATGAAAACATGAATGCTGACTTGTTTACACTGTTTTTTACACCTTGTTTACCTTCTCATCCTCATCTTTTTTTGACAGTCTTCTCTTTTCAAACCATGCATATTTGGGTTCCTCTGACTGGTGCATGATGTCAGTGAAGCAGAAGAGAAATGAGAAAAAATAATTTTACATTGCCAGGCGTTTGCTTCTGGCTTGTACCCAAGAAGTGATGAACAAAGGAGATGAGATGGTTATGATTAGATTTATTTCATAATGATGGCAATGATAATTACAGTGATGATGATGGCAGTAATTCTGCTGACACTGCTAGTGAATGTGATGATGGCAGTGTCTAAGATGATGATGGCAATGACAAAAGCATAGTTTTTGTTGTGATGACGAGGATGATGCCTACGATTGCTACTGTTTTAACCAAGACGGCAAAGAATTATGACCTTGAAGGTGTGGAAGCAAGTGTGTAAATTCAATATGTAGTTATCACCCTCTTCAGTACATGAATGTCAATACAATAGAGAGAGTTGAGAAGATAAAAGGACTTAGGTGAGTTGAACAGCGCTATTAAAGAGTGAGAGAGAGAAGTGGAGGGGAGCATTGCAAAGTGAAAGAGTAGAACAGCTTTCTAGCCAAAAGCAAGTTTGCTTTGTACTCCCCTCCCCTTAGATGTCTTTCTCAAATGCAAAGATACACACACACAAACAAACACACTCGCACAAACCCTCTGGCAACAGTCGGTGTTAATCCCCTTAATTTAAAAGCAGAAAATGCCTGAGAAGCGCAGTGAGAATGGTGGAATATGTGTGTCTGTGAGTGTTCTGTCACATATTGTATATACAGCATGACTGATTATAAAGAATGATCATTTCTTATTCTAAACCAGACTTGTGCTCATTTCACCGCATAATGTGGAGATGTATTCATCAATTTAGTCACTGCTGTTGATGTAAGACCAGTGTCATGTCTGATCAGAAATCATGCAGGCTCATTTCCATCAAATATTTGTGCTGTGAATGGAAAATGAAAGGAACTACTGGCATTTAGAGTGCCACGTGACATTTAGATTTGGTCATGTTTTGTTTGTTTGGCTTTAGTTTCCATAAAACTGTTTCTTTTTTTGCACTGAGTAATATGGCCTGATTAGGATAGAACATGAGCTTATTGTTTCATTCATTTTTGTAGAATAACCTAAACTGTATTTTCTGTTTTAATTATAAACCCTATATAGCTATAATACTGCTAACAAGTCACAGCTTTTCTGACAGCCTTCAATTCTTTCACTTTTGCCGCATCCTCTGAGACCAAAATGCAGGTTCTTGCCACTTGGATGTGTTACTTCATTTGACTGACATACAGATGTACATCTTTTTTCAAAATGAGACCATTTGATATTTCACACATGGAGATGATCCAGGTTTTAGGTATTATTGTTTTGTCAACCAACAACCCAAGTAATTTACTGGCCTGGACAAATTACCTTAATGTGTGACAATTATTGCTGTCAGTCATTTTGTATGAATAATTTCTATTCAAGTAACAGGCGAGTCATTTTAGGCATCTTTTCAGAGATATAATTTGAGGAAAAAAATTGTCATCTCTAGCTTGATAATAACACTTTCCCAGAAATCTAAAAGCTAAAATACTCTAGTACAGTATTATGCTTTGCTGGTCCTATTAATCTGTTAATCATGCAATCAAGCATGCGGAACATCATGAGACAATAATGCTAAGAAAATGTCACTCTGACTCTAAAAGGTCACAAATCTTCATGACAGGGGTGATGTTTGTTCACATCAGTGAGCAGTGAGCAGTGTGGGGTTGAACTGCGGAATGTGGTTTAAATCAAAATGACTTAGTGACGGTAGAGCAGCCCTGCGATGGCCCTCTTTACAAGTGTCAGCCCTGACAGGTAACAAAGCAGCTGCGCAAGAGGCACGACAAGGGACCACATGCGTCTGTGTGCGTTAGAGTGCAAGAAAGATGTATGTTTGTGTGTTCTTGTGTGTGAGACAGGCTAGTATTTCATACAGAAATATCATATGATTTGTGTGTTTTTGGGTTGTCATTTTACTGTATCACATAATACAACATAATATGTGCTATATGTATTAAGCCATAACAATTCTGTAACACAAGACTGTAACTTTGCACTATTTGTTTTTATTGAAATACTGAATGTCTAAGGTCAGATTTACATTCTGGTCATATAACACAAATTTACAGTACATTTATCTAAAATAAGAGAAGTTTAAAAACAAATAAATACGGTGGAGTTGGATAAGTGCAAAATTTTGTGTCAGGGTAGTGGATCTGATCATTAATGTAGAGAGCAGGTGTGAAACTGGATGTTTCTGGGACAACAGAGCATACCGAGGTGCCTTCTGGGGGCATTGTGGTCCAATTTCAACCAAACACCTGTGAGGTGATAGCATACACTCTCCCTAATAAACACTCCTTCCCTCTAAAAGCCAAGTTTTTAAACAGGCACTCACTCAAAGTGCCCCACTGGCAAGCTGATCTAATTTCATTTTAGAAGTAAAGTGCTGGTTTAACATCAACTATTACCTGTCATGATACCTCAAAAGTATATAAAATAATCCCTGACATGATAAACATATTATTATTTCAACACATACCCCCCTGCTACCATAAACGCACACCGCCCTGTGCTGTGCAGCACACAATCATCTATAATTGGGTTGTTGTGTGATGGGGCAACTGCAGCTTGTCAACAGAGATTAGGTGCAGATGTGCGTGCACCTGGATTAAATGTGATACTGTAAGGACACATAACATGAATGCGATCACAAGTCTATATGAAATCAAGTGCAAAAATAAAGTGATATACAAAAACACAGATGCCCTGAACTTTTTTCTGTTTTGACTCCAGGTGCAAAATCACAGAAGAACACAAAAAAAATGTGGTCACATACACACAAGTGTTTCCTGTTTAGTTTAAGCTGCCTGATAATCATCTCTTATGTAAGGCTGAATATAGAGTCTAGATATAGACGTAAATATATTTCCAGTGCAGCTACTATTGAGTTTAAAAGGAAAAAATATATAATTTCACCTACATTAAATATCAGAGGTTGGTCAGCTATTACATCAGTTCTTCAGAATCTAACCACAAGGGATTAGTTTTGTTTTTCTTCACCAGGTACGACAACAACCACAGGCTCTATCATGGTCTCTCCACGTACTATGAGCTAGCATGAAGCAATTATCATATAGACTACATGTTAAATATTTTTAATATTGTCAGTTCCAGGCTTATTTGACAAAGCCCTGCAAGATTGACTATTGACGAGTGTCAACCTACAACTGCTGTTTTTCTTTGCAAACCTCTTCTTGGACATGTTGTCATAATTGTTAGGACCATGTGCCCCAGCTCATTAAATATGCAGTTTTTAATGATGAAGGAGCTTATGTATTTTATTCATTTGGCCTTTGAACAGTCTGTTAAAACTCCAACACCTACTGTTGCTATTATCACTCCTTCTACAGCTGTAATGTACTAACGTTGCCATTCAAGTTATGACTCACTTGAGCAGCTGAACATGCAATTATGATTTTGTGCACACAGTAAAAAAGAAAACCCTCTTTGTGAGATGTTTTCACTATTTTGTAATACCATGTATCTTTTTCTTTAATCTCCCATATTTACAGTTCTTTGCATGCAATCTGCAGTCATGCACAGATACAGAAACACCCCTTGGGTTGTCACTCACACACACTGTTGGCTACCATTCAGTAAGAAACAATAGCAGAGCCTGTGGGTTAGTGTACATGACTCAACAACCTTCTATGCTGGTGGCATTAACAGTGACTCACATTTCCAGAGAGACACAGAGAAAGAGACGGGTAGGAAAAGTCATGACCACCTGATTCCAATACTCACTCTTTAAGCAGACGGATAGAAAGTCCCTGAGCATTATTTCATACTGTTACTTGTACTATACATTTGCAGGCCAAATGCAGCTGAAATCTAAGAATATCAATGGTGTGAAAGATAAACAAAAAAATAAACAACCATATTGCAATTTAAATACTGTCAGAGAATTAAGACGCAGATCAGTTTTCTCTGTCGTTTTTACTTTCAGCCATTCCTCTCTTGCAGTTTTTGCTTTTCTTGTTTATATCTTGTCAGTGTCTTACTCTCTCTGCTGGTGTTCATCCCTCTGCCCGTCACATTTCCCTCTCTCTTTGTTCTCTGTCATAGAATATCGACAGTCGCAGCTACCGAACCTCTTCCCTGCTCTCTCTCCCTCTGTTTGTCTCGCGCTGCCTTTCACTCCCTCTGGCCTTCACAGAAGGCTCTCAAGGCTCAGTATGTGGGTGCCCTCACCACACAGTTGTCAAGCATAAACCGATCGTTTCACCTAACTGAATAATACCAGCCTTCTCTGCAGTCCCACTCCCACCCTGCTCTCTGTCCCTCTCTTGCACTCCCTTCAGCCTTTTGTCATTTTCATCCTTTCCATTGTGGCCTCCCTTTCTCTGTCTCCCCCAACATCTACCTTGATCTTTACACCTTGTGAACCTTCTCATCATCATCTCCTCATTTCTCTTTTGCCTCATGCTTTGTTTCATAGCTCCCTCTGTCTGATTTTCACACTTTCCCATCTTTTTCACACAATTGTCTACTTTTCTTTGTATTTCATCCTATCTATCTGATTCTTTCACGCTTTCCCCTGTCATCCTAAGTCATATTCGCACACTTCTTCCTTTTATGCCACCCCCTGTTATTTTCAGGTCCTTGTAAGCTGCTGCTACAAAAGAAGTGTAAATGCCCTCTCTCTCCCCCCCATGGTGAACCATAATACCAGATCTCACACTGACTAGACCTGTGCATGTGTATGTGTGTATGTGTATATATATGCACCTGTGTAAGCAGGTGTTTAATCTCCCAATTTTGTATTGCTCCCTGCAGTGTCTTTTAACAGCAACAGAAAGTATAACTTAACTGTCACTGGCTGCCAGAGATGTACAAGAAACAATCAAGAATGCTACAAAAGCTGGAGAGATAGATTCAAGGACGCAAACCACATCCCATCCTGCACAACTCAGTGTGTATAAAGAAGCACTGACATTTCCAAAATAAGACAAAGTCTCTGGGATCACTGATGCCAGAAATGTTGTGTCACTAATATTTTAATCCAACATAGAATATTAAAACTATTTATATGTAATAAAATGAACATATTGACGTGGTGAGTCGTTTTCAGACAGAGTCAACAAAGGCTACCATAACTGGATCTTATTTACATTCGGCAACACTTGAATTTTGGCTGATATGCTCTGAGTAATCCTGGTACTTTTAGTTCTTTGAATAAAAGCATCAATCGACATGTTTGTTCCGGGGGTCAAAGTTGACTTACAACAATTGCCAGTCACCTCACACTGTGCAGCTCTAGGTCAATTTCATTATTGTAAGGCCTTATGAGTTGCCTGAGTGGTAGTTCTAGCATGGACAAAAATATTCATTTTGGAAGGGTACATTTGCTGCCTATTCTTCTTCAACTGTGAGCAATACGGGGACAACGTGTGTGTGTGTGTGTGTGTGTGTGTGTGTGTGCAATCCAATTATATTATGTTGCAGACTTTAAGATGGCACTTTTATGCGGAGTCACAGTGGGTGCAGCAGGAGAGTGAGCTTACATTTCAAGAAAAATTACAAGCCACTGATGGTAGAAAGTGCAAGAGAGAGAGTCAGTCTGCCTACATAATAAATATACAATAACAAATGTCCTTTTTACACATAGAAGATCAAATCCACTTGAGAGTTCTAAGTAAATTCAGTGCTGTGCATATGTATGCAAGTGGGTATGAAAAAATAGTTAAAGTAGTATCCAGTACTTGGATCTACAGTATAACTACTTTTTCCAGTCTAGACACACTAATGAGGTTTATGTGGCACACATTCTTTCATCAACAGAGGAGAGGAGAGAACAGGAGAGGAGAGGACAGGAGAGGACAGTAGAGGCACTCTAGTGAGATCATCTGTCTGATCAGATGTTTGCACTGCTGTCTGAACAAGTCACATTTCACAGTGTTAGAAATGTATATTAAAAAAAAAAAAACTTTTCATGTGTATTATATATGTGACAGAACACTGTTCAGCACCATGGACAGCGTCAAAAATTTGAGAGCAGAACACGCTTTACTGGAATTTCTAAGACTCCATGAACGCGCTACTGTTAATGTTCAAGTTAATACAGACTATCCCTAAAGCGCAGTGACTAATTCATTCATTCATTCATTAATATCTGCTCAAATTATTCTATTCTAAATAAATCCTCAAACATAGAACTGTAGTGGATACCCAAAGATTTAAACATTTTCAATTACATTAAGACATTTTGTTCTTGATGTAGAAGAAATATAAAGGTAACGCGACAAAAACATCACTTGTCGGATCTTGGGCTACATGAAAATGCAACACCTCTGCCTCATCTGTGCGCTTTCTTTCAGATTTTCATTACAAAATGCATCATTAGGGCCCAGGACTGCCCCACAACAGCACGAGATAAACACTTTAAGTAGAAATAGGCCAAACTTACCTTGACTGACATTAAAAAGGTGTGTCCAGGATTTACTGAACAGAACAGCCAAGGATTCGCCTTCTCTGAGACACCTGGCCGGTGAACACCATGGAGAATCAGTGTCCACTGGCCATCTATGGAATCGGTGCACACGGAGGCATTTTGGTGAGAAAGAGCGAGAACGTCGTCGCGATGCCGCGGTGCAAAAAAGCCCGGTTCTCCGTTGGAGAATTGGGTTGTACGTTGCAGCCTTGGTGAAGCTGTGTGGTGCGCACTGGTCTCCAGTGGGCTCACGTTTCCAGAAAGCCAAGAAAATAATCAAATGTAATTCTCACAGTGTTTCTTACCAGATAAGTTTTATTTAGGGACTCCTAGAAGACCATTTCGATCTAGTGAATGTCAAAGATGATCAATATTTGAGTTGCACTTTAAAATGTATGCGCTAAAGAATTTGGAGTCGCTTCTCTTTTTTCTTTTTTTTTTACCACGCTGCAAAACAATAATACCAAGAAGAAGACAAATATTTGTTGGATCTTGTGAATTTTACCAACGTACCAAGCTTCTCGTTTTCCACAGTTCCCACTAAAACTGGCACGAAGAACATTTCACCTCTCCTCGGACCATTCCAACAGCTATTTCAAAGCTCAACTTGTTATTCCCAGACGTTGTATCCAAAAGATGTGCCTGTTCTCAAAACCAGTTGCAACAGTTAATCACCTGCAGTATAAAATACACAAATTCTGCGAGATTATCGCCTTCACTTCATCGTTCGCCCAGTCCTCCTCCCGGTGGAATACGCGATGGAGGGGCGCATCTGTCAAGCCTCCGCATATATCCAAAATATCCCACGAAGGTTTACCCACGGACACCTTCAGACAAATGAATGGTGGAAAAAAAACACAAAGCTGCTCAGAAAAGTGAACGTTTAATCATTTGTCTTCTCTCCGGCGCGTCAGAACTACGTCTTGTGGTTGTATTCTCTGCAAAGAGTTCTGAGTGTAAGACAGAGGAAGGGAGAGAGGGAGGGAGAAAAAGAGATTTAGAAAAACTGACAATGATGGGCTCCCACATAAAGAGTAACCAGCGTTGTGTTTAAGGGACATACTCCTGATTATAGTCGTTAATTGAGTCCCCATGAAAGTACCTATGGCAGTAAATCACGTCCTGAACTGAACTGAATGCACAACATAAAGACTAAGAATGGTGCTCTCTCTCTCTCTCTCTCTCTTTCTCTATATTTCTGTGTGTGTGTGTGTGTGTGTGTGTGTTTGTGGGATTCAGTCGGGAAGTTATATATGGTGGCTTTAATATTCGATGAAGCATGCTTATACCATAATAACCAGTTCACACCAGCACTGTGATGCAAGATACAGGAGTAACGTGGCATGTAGCTCTCTCTCTCTCTCTCTCTCTCTCACACACACACACACACACCACTGATACTTACACAAATAGACTACACAAGCACAAAATGGTGAATAATCAGGTTGAGCATTTCACGTCTTCATGAGATCGGACAAGCGAACGCACCATCACAGCGTGAACGCAAAAGATTCACGCATGAACAACTTGGATTTAAACACCACGAAGCGGCGGGGGTGCACTCGACAAAGTGCACCGCGTCTCATGTTGGTTAGTGGGTGGCGATACCTTGGCAAATGATAAGTAATATATTGTGTATTGCATTAGCTCTGTACAGCAGAAGGAAGTAGAATCAACTGTGGGTCCTAAAAAGATGTGAAAGGAAACGACAGAAAGGAGAGATGGGGGGGTGGCAAGGTTTGCAAGTGGTGGTGGGATGCCGTTTTAGCACCATGGACAGCTAATAAGCGTGGAGGCCTTTTCAGTGCTGCCCAGAGTGCTGAAAACGTCTCATTTGGAAAAATTCACATTAATGTAAGCCATTACTCACTTTTTCTCTCCATTTTTCTGCCTTAATCTCGTCCACAAAGGTGTCAAAACGCTCGGTCAACTTTCTGATGAATTCTCAAGATACTTCTTTGCATGGGTTTTACTGCTGCTTTTAACTATTAGGCCCTATTTTTGACTTTACAAGTACCAGTTTTGATTTGTTTCTCTGAATGTTTTCCAGTTTGAACAGTTCTTTCTGGCAGCAATTTAGGTGTTTGATATGCTTAAATTTTCATTTATTTTTTGTAGGTGATTAGTAATAACCTCAATCTAAACAATATGAACTGCATTCCTTCACATGCTGCCTCAGTCACACTGAAAGCAGAGAGCTAGCAGCCATTCTTAAGCACACAGGTTAGTTTTAGACACTCTCTACATGTATTGACAGCAAAATACTTATTATGGCACTTTTATTCCCCACAAAAGAAAAAGACTGGAGGCATGAAAATTGTATGTTTAGCCATTGTGCAGATATGAATAATTCAAGGCACCATGTGCAAAAATACCCCCACTTGCCAGCTTAAAGTAAAGTGCGTTATTCATAAGTTGTGAATAATTGAGGTTTAGGGAACACAGTTGGAAGTGAGGGGGTATCTTGCTGACTCTGAGCTTTGTCTGGGTTGGCCCTTATGTGGCAATACAATGCTTGGGTCAGGCAATTAGCAGGCAGATAAAAGACACTAAGATAGGAACCCCACATGTTTTAATGAAAAAGTGTAAGCAACATATTAGTCTCTTTCTGTCTAGCTTGGATTTTACAAACAACAGCCATGACACTGACTTGATGTTGCTCCTGATAAGAAAACCAAACAACACACATACCAAACAATGTGAGAGTGAGAACTGTTGCATCATGTTGCACTGCATCACATCATGTCGCCCAGTGTCTCATCACATACCATCCCATCAAGGTCACATCACATCAAGTCACTTCATTTCAGACTTAATGGCAACAAAGCAATGCAATGACATAGTAACACAGGACAGGTGAAATAACACAACACAACATCATGGTGGTATTTTTCTACTCAGGATAATACCACTGGTGCATGATTTTACTGCAAACTCCCAAAGTGAAAATCAACTTTTTCTTTTAAGTGCAGTGGTGAGGAACGATGCTTCTACACAATGTGCACATTTACTTCATCTTTATCACAAATACGGTACCCAGTTGTGCAAAAGACTGATGAAAAATGAAAGCATTTGCTCAACCAAGACTAAACACTCTGTCAGTCTGTCTCACTTGCTTAGAGGTAGTTTCAACCGCTCTAGATTTGTTTATGGCATTCATATGCAGTTCTTCACCTTCCATCATTTACTACTGTAAAGTGTCTCATACATACTATGGCCTGTAGCCCTCTGGCTAAGAATACAAAAA
Organism: Sandelia bainsii; assembly: GCA_032362345.1. Taxonomy (NCBI): domain Eukaryota; kingdom Metazoa; phylum Chordata; class Actinopteri; order Anabantiformes; family Anabantidae; genus Sandelia; species Sandelia bainsii. Next base: position 16,323,951 of record JAUMHL010000029.1, read on the forward strand.
ATCTGACTCCAGCCTCAGGTGTAGCACAGATACAGTGCAGATATAGTACTATTAAAATGCTCTGTTTGACACTGTCTTTAGAGTAGGACAAACCAAACATATCTGGTCAGGTATGTCAGTATGGATGACCACTTTGATAAAGGCTGGTTTCCACAGAGATGCCAGTCGCACACAGCCTCCGGGGCTGCTGGGAAGAGATAGGCTACAGTTTGTGTTCTCAGCCTCTCTAGGCAGAGATAAGGGGGAGTCCTGGAGGTACATAGAGCAAGTAAGGATTTGGAGGAAAGTGATTAATGCCAGAGACCCAATCCACACAGTCATTATCTAAACTCTGCTAAAACAACTGCCAGTGCACTAATGTGAAAACACATATGCACATACATTCAGACAGCTTGTGCATCTGCTATGTAAAATATATATAAAGGTCTCTGTGTCCTCCTTTCCTTTGTCACTTGAACTTTTCTTGTCAGTTTTGCCTCTCTCAGCACACATACAAACTTTCTCTCTTTTACACACACTCAATCATGTGCATCTGCACAACTGAAACTTGAACTCCCCCCTTGTGTTCTTATGAAACATTCAGAGTCCCAGTTGACTGGACATGTGTTCGCCTTTGAGTGGCTAAGCCCCTGAATGTCTGTGTGTGTGGGTGTGTTTCACAGGAAGTCATGTCTAGGACACACTGAGGTGGCCTTACAAGAGGGTCATGTTACTCTATTTTTCAAAGCCAGTGGAGAAAGTGACTGTCAGAAGGGGAAGAAAGCTAAGAGTAGAAAGGAAAAAAAATGATGTGAGCTTGATGACAAGAAAAATACAGAGCTATGGAAAAGGGGCTTCGAAAGGTAAAATGAAAGACTACAGTGAAGATTAGAAAGGGTAGATTGGAGAATGGGCAATGGAGAATCGGAACGGCCAAGTGGTGAGATAGCACTGTTTAGAAAGAAACAAAAGTAACAATAAAGAAAAAAGAAAATGTCATTATTGCAAAAATATTTACAGCCCTGCATAGTCAAACACAGCAAAAGCAATTCTCACAACAACTGTACTTTCATTAAACTCCAACTGTGATGTTTTGCCCAGTGGACTGAAAGATTGTTTGCTTAGCTGTGTGCTGTAAGTTTTGTACATTGGCAACAAGCATTTTTTTGTTTCAAACAAAGTCACACAAAGTAAACAATACTTCTACTTGCATCATTTTAATTATTTCCTATCAGGTTTCAGTTGAATGTCACAATCACCTTTTACAAATGTGCAAGAATATGTTGTGTTTTGTGTACATTGCAATATTTAATTTACATATATAAATATATTCTTATATTATTTCACATTTTTATCAGTTCTTATCTTTATTGAACAGCTGAAGCATCAGCATTTTGATGTTTCTATTTTTTTCAGCTTATTGATTTTGCTACAAACCCTCTGGTGACTTTATAAATGAGAAATATGCTAAAACCAAGACAATTTCTGAACAAATCTAAGATGCTTGCATTAACAAAACACATATTAATAGACATGCACAAACACTGGACTTTCTTACTCCTGTCTTACTCAAACCCATCACTAGTGGAAAAATCAATTTACCTGACTCCGAGACAGCAGCTAAACAATTTAAACCAATCTGATGTGATTTACTGTCTATTTACAGTATCTCTCTTCTCCTCGAGCACAGACATGTACACACACACAACCATGCACATGGCAATTGTGCAAATATGTCTTACAGTCTCATTTCACAGTCTGCTCTTTACCTACCCAGCCCCCCTGGAGGGATTTAGTAAATAGAAAGCTAGTTTGTACTTTCCATTAGGGCCTAATTCTATTACGCAGCTGGCTTTTATCGATCCAAGTGTTCAGAGAGACATGCAAGAAAAGTAGCAAGAGAAGACCACTGTGGTTTGAGGAGGGAGGTGGCAAAAGGCAGAAGAGTGACAGGGGTGCAGTTGGGCGATGAGATGCAGTATATAAAGGGATGATGATGGGGAGATAAAAATTAGAAAGGAAACAGCCCCTTAAGCAGCATGCTCTCTCTGCACCCATCTGTAAATTATACACATTATGATTGTATCTTGTGTGTGTGTGTCCTAATGCCCTGGTATCAGGCATACACAGTGACAGTGTGGGCGTATGTGGTACCAAAACATACTGATTCAAATTGACAGCATGCCTATTATTTGAACAATGTAGAGGAAATGCCCCTAACATATAGATACACAGGTACAGACACACACAGATTCACACACACATACACTCTGGACATGGGACACTTTGGGAGGTGACCACTGCAAGGTGGATGTGGAAACAAGAGCTGCACAGATATAAAAACCCATCTCTGTCATGGAAACCTCGGGAATGCGTGCTATATGGTGTAGAGTTCAGAGTTTGTTTGTGGGCATGTGATGCTCAGCTCAGGCAGTCCTTGGAACCAGAGTTGTGGTCACACCTGATTCCCCCTGCCCAAGGGGGTGAGTGTGAGCAAACCTGGAGAAAAAGAGAGATTATGAGGGACAATTCCTCTGATACGCTTGTAGATGGAGGGTGAGAGAGAGAAAGGTGGTGGCGAGAGGCAACAGAGCAGATAAAGGAAGAGATGAGTTCAGGGAGGGGTGTGAAGGAGTCAAGGTGACAGAGGGGATCAGATAAGGCACAGAGAAAGGAGAAGAGACATGAACAGAAAATAATTTTAAAAAATGAGAACATACAAGATGTCACTGCTACCTGGTCTCAGGAAGAACATCACCAGTTAGCTGCGTATGTCCATTCTGTCAGAAGTTAAACACAAAAACAGGTCTTGACCAAATACAGCCTCAGTGAACACAAACTAGCCATTGCATGAACAGAATGTAAAAAACACATGGCCACCCAGAGAGTGAATAGATATGAAAGCATAGAGAATACTCCTCAATGCATGCAGGTACTTAAATACTCACATGCTACGAATGTAGCTCAGTGAAATACAAAAGGGTTGGAATTGGTTTAAAATAAAATAAAAGCAACTGGGAGTAAGAAGGGAGTGTGTACACAAGCTGCTAGACAAAGCAAGCCAACACTGGGCTAAAGAGACAGATGGGGAAGAGGACGTCAAAGAACATTCAGTTTGAAATTCTTTCCCTGTGTTTAGAGTCAACAGTAAGCACGAACATGAGCGCTATCTGGAGCACAGTAGAGAGCTTATGTCTCCTTATGCTTATTTCATCACTGTCACACACCCACAATCACAATGTGGTTCTTGTCAACTCCATCTTTGTCATTTAGAACAATGTTTCCTTTGACAGCTCAGCTCTCATAAAATCTGAGGAAAAAAAGTTTATGAAGTATCTTCTTTTGTTACTGAGTTCTTGGAGTGAGAAGAACCTTGTGTTTTTATGGATGGGTAGTATATTGTTCTTATAAATATATTTCAAATATGAATCATAGAACTCCCACATCTTAGCTCACAATGTATTTGATGTTATAGGTATATGAAAATTCCCACATGACTTTTAACAGTGAGAAATTCACAGGTACCTAATGATGGTCAGATTCAAAATATTGTAGCATGATGATGATGCTGTCCAGGTTTATGGCGACTTTAACTGTAAATTCCATTTTCGGGTGGACTTGGCATTTATATTATGAATGAGACTCATTACACGCTTACCGAAGGTAAATTTATGTCCCTGTTGGACTGCCCATGAATCTAGATCAATGCGTTGTAATGAATACTAGAGTTAAATTAAATTTAAAATATATACATTCAGTAAATAGATTTATCCTAAGTGACTTTGTAAAATGAGTGACTGTTTCCTGGCTACATTTGCAGATAAGTCCAAGTGCTGTGAGGTTAATCATCACTGGTAAAAATTATATATATAAAAAAAAAGAATTCCCCACTCGCCCCCCTGTGGGCGGTCTTTGTTCTTCAAGCTCGGGTCCTCTACCAGAGGCCTGGGAGCTTGAGGGTCCTGCGCAGTATCTTAGCTGTTCC
>JAUMHL010000029.1:16328014-16346436 GCA_032362345.1 Sandelia bainsii
GTAAATTATGAGTTACTACAAACTAAGAGCCCTGATAAGACCCAAAACTTGTCAAGAAGAAAACATGCTAGGAATTATTAAGTGCTAGAATTTTTTTTGTGTGTGTGTGTGTACCAGTTATATATATAGTGTACAAGTTTAAAACTGTATTTACGTTATTAGACTGCAGTACTTTGGTTGAGCAGCCAGGTCAGAGCTTTCTGCCATACACAAGAGTGCCTTCTCTGTGTATACCATGTGACAGCAAGAGTAAAGGTTCACTTTTGCTAGACAACTCACAACATCACATGACATTTTAAGATATTATACTACATGTCAATCTCAGTTCAGCTTGTAGCATATAAACCAGTGACCCTTATATTTGTATGCGTTAGACTGATATCTAAAAGTCACTGAAATCAAACCTGCCAGGTTGACAGACCACATCTGTAAGCATTATGGTGATGAGCTTCATCCCTGCCCCTGAGACACCTTAAGTAAACAGGGTGAGTGACTTTGACACGGTGTGTGTGAGGTGCATTACAAATCTGGGTGGAGGTTACAGGTGATTAACTGTGAATCATAGGGGCACAGTCTGTCTCACTCTTTGTCTCTGTCTCTGAGTATGCAGTACATATATTTTTTATTAGATGCAGATATAGATATTGCACATTTATTGCTTTACTTGAATCCACTGTGAGGAGATGTACTAAAGCAGCCATCAAAAAAAAAATGCTGTATCTGCTGGATCTATTTTACTCAGCTGTTTCTGTAAACTGTAACAGCAGGTGTGATGACATTCCCTTTCAAATATAGCCTAGATGTATGCATGGGTAGCTAAGAAGATACGTGATGTTTAAAAGGGCTTAGTCGATGTTAGAGGTCAGCTGTGCTGCTATGCATACACATGTCTGCGCACACACTGTCACTGTACAGTAGGGCAGGTCAATGACAGTGTTAAACGTAAAGCAGGTGACTCCAGTATTGTACAGAAACTATTACCTGTTATATTCATATAATCCTGGCAAGCAAAGAGTACAATAGGTCTCTCTCACTTCTGAGAATCAGTCAGTGCTTCAGGGTTGCAGTTCATCCCAACATAAAATAATATATATTAGAAAAATCATGATACTATGAACACCTCTATGCTTCCTTCCATCCTCCTTGCTAATAGTGTCACGATTTGTGTCTTTGGCTTTGGTGTTTTTCTGTATTTTGACCCTTGCTCTCATTGTCTTAGTCACCTGACCCACTTTCACTCTCACATAGACCTTTCTAGCTGCAGTCTTTCTGTTAATTGGGTTCTGCCCCCCTGCACACACCAGTTTGATATTGATTGTTTGCCTAAGCTCCCTGTCTACAGTGACTCTGGGCTGGTTTGTCTGCTAGTTGTGTCACATCATTTCTTGTTTTCTTTGTGGACTGGTGTTGTAAGAAAGTCTTTGCATAATCTTTTTTGTGAGACTGACTGAGAGAGTAGATCTGAGTTTTCAATCTGAAGTTAAGTTAGTTTGTGTTACTGCTTTCTTCCAGCCTCCTTGCTGTATTTTTTGTTAATAATTGTGACTTTTAGTTAACCTGCCTTCACTCTCTGCATTTAGGTCCAGTCAAAAAGTAAACCCTGACAGATACAGCCAGTAGAATTAGTTAATATGAAACATTTAGGCACAACATGTCTTTACTTACTGAAACTACAATGTCTAATTATCAATTAAAATATGTAGGAGTTCCACAAGAGTCAGTTCTTAGACTGTATTATTGTATTGTATTATTTTTTAATCTGACTTGATACTAAAAAAAAGGCTCCACCATACTCAACCAAATGCACATTTATTTACTGGTGAGGTAAACAAAGAAATTCTGATCATATATCTGAAGCTTTAAATATATAATATTTACCTAAAGGAATCTAAAAATCTAAGCATCAAAACATTACTACATTAAAAACTGATGATTAGGAATGTTTCCAGTCAACTCAGTATCTTGTAATAAATGAAGGAATTTGTACTCTAAGGATTGGGCATGCATTCAATTAGTTTGGTAAAATTTATGAAATAGCTTTTTTTTCATGCTTGTTGTACTGCTATATAGAATTTTTTATATGGTTTGTTGGAATCCACATTTTCAACTTCTCCCCACAGAATTTTCTGTTTGTGAATAGAATTATCCAATAGAGTACTCATTCTGATATTATAAACCAGCATTTCCACACACTAGTATGTGAGGGTGTTTTGTGTCACCATCAATATACTACACCACTGCCCCCAGCTCCCTACCATCCACACATGGAGCATATACTCATAATTAAACTCTCACGCTTTGTCATTTTTATTGATTTGTTTTTCTGCTTGGATTTTTGTGTAGGACTTGATTTTCAGTGCTCTTTAGGGACGTTTTTACAAGCCCATATGGATTTCTGTCTTCTCCTACAAAGCTGTTATGTTTTGTAGCTTTCTTTTTATTTCATGGCGTCTATACTGTACAAATAAAAACTGTATTTAAACTCCCTATGATAACACTATCATGATGCTGTAACTCAACAGGTTCTTTCAAATTTCCGTATTATAATATTACCAATATAAAACCAAGCTTGAGGTGAGGCAGGGATGCAGAACAGTAAATCCAGGACTGCAGTCAGCTCAGGGCGGACCCACGCACATCTCAATGTGTGGCTGATAGCTTCGGTGCAGAAATCTGGACTCATGCTGACGCTAAATATAGACAAAGGTTTTATGTAAGCTGAGGTGAATCATTCCATTCCACACATTTCAGCACATTTTCTCACACACACTGAATAAATGACATGGCACAGGTGAAAGAAGGCACAGGGATGTTAAACATCCACATGACATGACGTGAATTTAGAGAACTGAGAACATAGCATACGCCTGCTGCCTACCTGCTGAACTCATGTACATATACATAAATGAGGATACATTTGTGTTTGTGCACTTGGTTGTGTATGAATGTATGCATGGGTGTGTTACTCTAGAGACTACAATGAGCCTCAACATGATTGAATGTTGTGTGGAATGGCTGGAGCATCAGTGTTTTGTAAGAAAAAAGATAATGTATCAATGTGTCTGAACAACATGCAGGCCATGTAACATTTCTGTGAGACACAGATTTTGAAACATACTGGTCAGTTGGGATCACACAGATGACCTTACCTTGTTAGTTTTATTTGTACAAGTAAACAAAAAGAGTCAGGGGTAGAGCTCCGTCTCGAGCCATACTAACATTATCTAAGTGGATGTAGAACAAACACAAACACACAAGTACACTAACAACACAGCCCAGGATATTGATCTTGTCTCCTACAAAATAATGAAGAGGGGAAGTGTTAAAATGAGTTATTTCCAATTAGGATGTGGAAAGTGAGATGGGTTAAAGCTGAACAATGACGGAGAGAGAGGAAGTAGTAGAGAGATAGCTCAGTATAGGAAGAGAGGACGAAGAATCTGAAGCAGAAGGTTCAGGGAAGGGAAACTTGAAGATATAGAACATAATAACTAAACACAAAGTAAATGAGAGGAAAAGAACAAGAGAAAGACAGAATGAGGAGGCAACAGAACTGAGAGATTGAACTGGGGTCATAAAGGCACAAAATCTGCTTATTCTCCTCCTCCAAAGAAGTCACCTTTGGCAGTGCCAGGTGGCTTCACATACATGAACACACATGGACCAATTATGAGAAAATGGGCCCATGGGCACTGACAGATAAAAGACTTCCACCCTTCCTATGTAGAACTTATAGAATGAAAGAAACACAACACTATAACAAATAAGGCTGTCATGTCTTCGTCATCTCTGTTTAGTTATTCTGTGTAGACATTTGGTTGTTGTGTCTCTTTTTGGTCATTTGTTTTAACCTATCTGTACTAATTTCTTCTCTTTGGGGTCACTTTCATCTCTTCGTCATTTTTGTGTATATTAGGCCATTTTCCATCCCTTTTTGCTTAGCTTTCCTTTCTAGGAAGGTCGTCCAGCATGACCCCACTAGCTGTCCTTTTGTTGCATGGGGGTGAGTATGGGAGTCTGTTCATGCACAGAAACTTTTCCTCACTTCCTATTCTCTATCCATCACTTCTCAAGTCTGCCTCATGCACATTGCCTTATGTTACATCAGATTAAGCTATTAGTAAAATACTCACAAGTCTCTTAAACACACACACACACATTTTCATCTCTGTGCCACTGCATGAATATAAAACACAATATACTGCTCAGCTAGAGATCAACATTGCTGTCAGTCTTTATAAAATCAATTTTAGATATATTGTTATTTTATCTATGATATCACTTCACAGTCGAACTTTGGGTTGTATGATCAAGTGCAGCTCATTTAGGTGTCCAGATAAGTAAAGGGGTCAGTTCCTGACCTGAACTATTTTCCAATTGGCTTCTGTTAAATGACATTATTATAGCAACAGTGACATCTATTGGCTAACATGGCTAATTATGTATTTCTTATTTATTTGACTGATCAAAATATGACTTAAACACAGAACAGAAAGACAAAGTGGGAACCATGTATTTTGTATTTGTTACTGGATGACACTGTTAGCTCAATCCTCAGAAAAATTGCTTTACACACCTGCACACACTGAAGACTAAAGTTAAGTGGTTGTAAAGAGGTAGAATTTGCGATTTCAAACTACTTGCAATAAAGTTTTTTTATTATTATTATTATTAAACCATGACATGTGGAATATGAGCAATTGTCAAGTGTCAGCTCATAGCATGTGGTTTAATTCAATGAATTTACAGAGTCAAATGTTTTTCAGTGGTGAAATATGTATTCACTGGTACCTTAATGGTTTGTGCACATGCCACTTAACGGCAACATAGTTCGAGTCGTGCCCCCACCCCTATGTTTCCTGTCTGCCTCTTGACATTGACACTATCACATAAAGGTTAAAAAATGACCCTAAAAAACGAGAAGTAATAATACCACTGAGTTGAGATACTCTGAGTAATAAAATCTACTGCAGTCAAAATGCTACTTAAGCAAAAGTACAGGAATATTAGCTCAAAACAGAGATGGCCAATCCTGATCTGTGAGGGCTGCTGCCCTGCTTGTTTTCCAACTATCTCTGCACTTCTCTTCAGCTTCTGATTGGCTGAACATACTTGATCCAGGTAATAAGTGTGTAAGGCAGAGCCTGTTGGAAGCAAGCAGTAGCCCTTGAAGACTGGTCATCTCTCACAATATACCTGAAGTACCAAAGGTAAAAGTACTCTTCATGCAGAATGACTCATTTCACATTGATGAATATGATATTATTAGACTATAATTACTGAGGCATTAATTTGTTCATTACTTCAACGATGCAGATGGCAATGGTAGAGATTATTTTAACTACTATACATTGTTTTAATGATAATACATTCTCAATCTAATAATTCTAATTTTAATTACTTTATACATTGCTGGCAACTCAACCAATTCTGAAAAGTAACTAGTAACTATAGCTGTCAACCAAATGTGCTGTGGTTGGGGTGGCATGGTGGTGCAGTGTTTAGCACTGTTGCCTCATAGCAAGAAGGACCAGGGTTCGAATCCACGGGTCGGCCGGATGGCTTTCTGTGTTTCTAAGTTTGCATGTTCTCTCTGTGTCTGCGTGGGTTCTCTCTGGGTACTCTGGCTTCCTCCCACAGTCTAAAGACACGCATGTTAGGTCAACTGGTCACTCTAATTTGCCCAGAAGTATAAATGTGAGTGTGAATCGTTGTCTGTCTATGTCTATGTGTCAGCCCAGTGATGGACTGGCGACCTGCCTCTCGCCTGATGACAGCTGGGATAGGCTCCAGCACTCCCACAACCCTTATGAGGACAAGCGGTTAGGAAAATGGATGGATGGATAGATGGATGGATGGATGGACGGCTGTACTGTAAATGAGTATTAGTATGACATCTGCCTCTGAAATGTATTCAGGTCAAAGTAAAATAGATGAACAGAAAGTGAAAATACTCATGTAAAGTAGAAATCCTTTTAATACAATTGTACTCAAATACAACACTTTAGTAAATGTGCTCAGTTACTTAATCAGTTATGTAAATTAAAAAAAAATCTTACTGGGAACAAAATAGGTATGCAGTGTGGAGAAGGCAGTAAGTGTGCAGAGGAAAAAGTACAATGCAGATTCTGGCAAAACTGAATCAAAATCATTTAATACTGCAGAATGTGTACTTGCCTGTTTAAGGAATAACCAATGTACATGATGTTTTTCATGCCATCACACTCTAATACATGTTGTTACAGGGAAGCATTATTCTCAGATATAAATGTGGAATGTCTGGGAGGGAGGACAATACAAGAATGAAGCATTTTAAGGCACTTTAAAGAGCAACTAATCATGTTTTATGTGGTAATTTTCAGCTAAACATTGCAAACTTTAAAGCAAATAAAAGTCAGATAACAAGGACTCTGTCTTATTGATCTTTCTGTTTATGATTGTTGCATCTACACATGTCAACAAATTTAATTCTTGCATAATAGGATAATACTGTAAGTCTAAGTATGCCATGCTTGTGCCACATGTACATTTCTTCAGGAAGTTAAAAGGTGATATGTGACCTGATGCCAGACAAACTGAAAAGGCCAAAATCTACCCATTCTTGGGAAGTTTACTTAATCTCAAAGCTTGTGATACGGGCATCTCCTTCAATGTTGATAACTGAGTACTTCTCCGCACCTATGCGGTTGGGGAAGTGAATGTTAGAGCCATCTGATAAAGTCACCATGAACTCCGTAGGGGTGAATTCAATAATGATCTGTACAGTTGGAGAGACAGAGACAAAAGAAGGAAGAATAAGTAGACAAAGATGATACACAAGGTAATTTTATGTCACTATATTGATATAAATACCTGAAAGTAGTTCATCTGATGAACTACTAGCTCTCATGGATCTCTGTGACTTAATGAGTGCTCAAATGAGTAGGTTCAAGTTATCAGAGGTACACTGACACACATTGGCCAGCAGAGATCACTAAACGGAAGGCAGAGGCATGGCCTAGATTGCCTTACAGCAGGCACACGCCAGGCTGGAATATCCAGTCACACATAGGAAATCTCACCTTGAACTCCTCTCCTTGACGGAAAGGAAAGCCTCCCTCACGGTGCTCCTCACACCAGTTGCCTCCCTGGTAAGAGTTGCAGACCATTGCGTTTTCGTCTCCATGGGCATTAAAACGAGGGTTGATGTGCATTGTAATCTCCTGCTCATCTGGGCCAATATTCACTGCAAAACTTGACACAAAGACATTTACTGAACTTTAATATGGCTTATTACTTTTAAAATGGGTAAGATGACACTAAGTGCGCAAAATATTGAGATAACTTCAGCAGTAGCATAGCAGCTGTTTTCATATGCTGACCAACATCTTCATCAGCCTTATATTACTGAAGGAAAGTTAATAGGTAGTCTGTAAGTGATTATAGGTTCCATCCCCATCTTCCTGTTAAGAATAGCCCTTGTGTTCAGTTCAGGATAAATTGAACAACTAGAGAAGTATAGAAAGAGGAAAGAGGAAAATAAACAGGAACGTAACAGAAAAACATGTTTCACCAGTTGTACTCAGCTCATCCTGCATGAATTGACCAAAAAAAAGTTTGGCAAGCATAAAATTTGTTTGTGTTACTTTTAATGTAGCCTAAATATCATAAAAAACCAAGAAGAGGTTTTATAGTATCATTACTTACTTTGTAGCATCAGGCTTGGGAACTCCAACAATGGTCAGAGTCTGCCCAACCTTGAAGGACATGTTCTTTATGATCAGACCCTGTGCATAAAAAGAGGGGCAGGATAGTGATACACTAGGTTATTGTGTGGTAATATTACAGGATTTTACTACAGCCAGTTATTATTGCAGCTACAGGCAAAGAACAGCACCAGTAGTAGCGTAGGCCAACTCTCCAATCCTGATTTCTTCCTAAGGAATTACAAAACATGTGTTTTCAATTATGCTCCCATTGACGACTTGTTCACAAATTCCAGCTCTTTCCTACCCCACTGTTGCCATGGCCCTTTTCCTCTACTCCGATATTGGCACAGGTTAGAAATGTTGAAAAATGATGAGAGATGATTGTTAAACTGAGCAATATTTTCCTAAGTGCAATACTGGGTGGCGAGTGGAAAAAAATGCTGAGCACAGGAGAAATCCTCTGCTCAGTTCCAACTGTACATGTGGAAAGAGAGTATTGAGTTGTGTCATGATTAGGAAATTGTATTTCAGCAATGTATTATTTGGTTGTGAAACACAGGTCACTGTTTAACAGTTTTTCACACTGGTCCAATTATGTATCTGGGGAACTGTTAACTACCAGCAGGGCAAGAAGAATAAAATAGCAGCTCTTTAAGGAATTACCATTTTTCCATTTTTCACAAAAATGTTAAATATTTGTGCTGAAGAACAGGCTGACATGAGACATGAGAGAAAATCTGATCAGATTAAAACACAGTGGAAAGAGTCTGAAGCATGAACTTTGCAGTAATTTATCTTCTGTTCATAAACATGCTGACAAATGAACAGGAAGTTATGTGTCACAAACATACATTTTCAGTTTCTTGTTATTTTTAAATGGTATGTTTTATCATTCACATGTACGTTTGAGGACACATTCCTTACATGCAAAATGCTTAACTTCTTGTGTAAAACACAAAGTTTGCTTAGTAAATTGCATTTCATACAGCACTACCTTTGAGGCAGACAAAAGCAGAAATTATGAGCTTTATGTCCTGCAGCTCTTGGAAAAAAAAGTTTGCAAATGTTTATAACATTCGGTACAGTAAGTAAGAGACCAGACTTTCCCACCTAATTAAATTAAGAGGCATTTTATTTAGTTGATCAAATTAAATGATTAAAATAAAAAAAAGCTAAAAACCTTTCAGGTTTCAGGTTAAATCTGAAGTTAAAACTAAAAATTCTGTCTGGAAGATCAGCCAAACGAAAATGAAATGACACGAGTATGTTATTTTTTTCATCTTTAAATCATACATTCAACACATGGCACTGGGGCTTGAGTTGAGTAGGGATGGGCTGAGGTCAAAGCTGGCAGCCACCCTGCATTTCTCAGAGACACTGCTGTCTATAGCAAACCGCATACTGTATTGTGCAAATCATAATTGATTACAACAATAATTCATTAGACCTCTCACTGACAGCAACTAAATCATGTTCTATTTACCAATTTTAAATAATAGTTTTGCTCTAAAATAACTGTCATCCCACTGGAATTAATGTGTAATATGAATAAAAATAAATCTGTTACTATGCAAGAGACATCCCCTGACATGAAATAACACTCACCACAATCTCTCACTGCTGACTTGAGAATCACAATATAGCAGCATCTATTTTAATCCTCACTTGATTTCATTTTATCCTCTAATATAATTTAATCATGCTGGCCCTACTCTTTCGTGCTCTTTCCAGAAACTATTGCCCCTGTAGCCAAGCAAAAAGCCAGAGTGATGCTTGGCGTTTATTGTACAGTATGTAATCTACTCAGTTTTTGAGTCCAAAGAAACTGCAATGCATTCCTGCCTGTCTTGAGCTCTTGATACTGTAACTGAGAAAAAGCATGATTACAATGAAATGGACAAATGTTAATGAGCATTTCTGTTGCAGTGTAATTAAATAGTTAATAGCTGACTTGCTTATGCATTCACAACAGTTATACTTCATAGAAGTGACATATGTGCAATGTGCTCTGTACTGAATAGTTTTACCATAAAAGGAAATAGAACTAATCCAAAAGCACAGAGTGCTTAAAAGCCAAATAAATGTTAGATGCAATGAGATGCAGATTAGTTAAAGCATAGTTCAGCTGGTTCAGTTACATCAGTGTAGCATCGTGAGAAGGCACATTTTAACCATATGTCCATTACACTTTTATAAATATGACCAAACACTTTTATCAATCTGAGTGATAGAATACAGAGGACAAAAAGAGCAGGACAACAGTACTTTTATCTAAATAATACTTACTTTCATCATCTTTGCAGCTGTAGTCAATGAGAAGAGCTGGAAAGAAATGAGGGTGCTGCACACAGGGCCTCTGCAGCCTGCCAGTGAATATATACGGTGTGGGCAGGTCCTTCAGCCTGACTGACAGTGCAAACAGCAAATGAAATAAGGCCACTAGTGAACTTTAGCCAATAGATTTAAAGTGACATTACATACCATAAATAACTAATTTAGTGTTTAACAAGTGACTGCAGACATTAGTGAAGTGAAGATATTAAGTGATAGATTATTAGTTGACATCAGACTGTGACATTGTAACCTGGTGGTGTTGAGTCTGACTGCGAGCGGGAGCACAAGCCAGAGTGGCAGACAGAAATAGAAATACATGTTGCCTGGGAGACGACCAAATATTTAGCACAGCCAATAGCCTTAATATGCGCTGACTATGTATAGCTTACAAGTAAAAGTAGGATCAAATGGCAACATTTGTGATCACCCTATGACTGTCATAAGCTTTAGTTAGCAGAGAAATGGGCCAAAGTGAAATGTAACACTATTACCACATTTGGGTCATGGAATGTTAATGGCTTGAGTAAATGCCTGGGTTAGAGCTCTCTAACTTGGGGTGAAGCACTGGAATGTCTTCATTAAAATTTGTCATACAAACATTTTGATAAGCGTGATTGTGGTATTTTATATATATTTATTAGAATTTTATTATGTGGCATAATTTCCCTCAAATGATCTGTAAATCAAGACAAATTTCAGGATGAATATTTGCTTTCTATTCCCTGAACCAACAATGATTTTACTGTTCCTTTTAATTGTTCATTGTTATTGGTGTAGAGATGACTGACCTCAACTACTTGAGATTCACATATTAATGGGTACTCTGACTAGAAACCTACAAAGAGCTGGTAAGTGGACCTTAAGTTTAAATGTCGAGTTCTACAACCCTTCATTTGAAAATAACTGAACTGCTCCTTTTTGTGTGCATACTCAAACATAAAGAAAACTACAGTATACTTCGATTCTCGTAGGCTGCTTTCTCAAGATTTTCATTCAGACGGAGCTTCTAAAATTGCTGGTCAAAAATGCTGCTCGTGTGTGACACCCACTGGCCGAATGAATTTCTATATTATCCACATAAAACTGTCTGTTGTTAAAATTTGTGGGACCTGACAAATTTTCAGAGGCTTCACAGATCAACAAATTAATGTTTGCAATATGTTGTTACTTGTATGTTCATGACTTAACCTTAACTTAAACAGTACACTGAAGCAGTGAGGATTAGCCTAAATGTCCTCACAATGCACACAGGTGTCCTAGAACTGAAACTGGCCCTAAAAGAGATTCAAGCCCATAAAATAACACTAAAAGATTAGAAAATGTACTTCATTATAGTTGCTTCTGGTTTTCTGTTTTACTTGTAACACTTTCTTGTGTCAGTGTGTGATTCAGTGTGAACTCTCCAGTGAACTGACAGTGTCTGAGCCACAGCTTAAACTGCAAACCTTAACAGATATGATATAAACTCCGTCACATAATTTCATGTGAAAGTTTTTCTTTCTACATGACATGTCGGGAAAGGTAACAAAATAGGATATGACTTATTACATGGTTATTGCATCAGACGTTCAACGGGTCACAGAAATGCTAAATTTCCTCTTGCCCCAAGACAGTCTCAAGACCATCAGCAGATCTAACAACACGGAAATCTCTCAGATAACACACACAAACTTAATCTTAACCATAACCATTACTTGCATAACCCTAACCCTTGCCTTACTTTAAAACAAGTCATCACTGTAATCTTTAAAGATTTAAGAGTAATGAGCGGGCCAATAAGCTACAACAGTATTACACTGCGATTGCACCATTGGAAAGAAATGCATAAACATTAGGCTTCCACCATTGAGAGTGCAATGTTTCAGTTTCATCTTCTTTTTGTAAAACAGAAATTTGTATTGTATCTATTCATAAAATTGTACTTTTCATTTGTCAAATAAATGAAAAATTTCGATTTTGGACCGATTTATAGTATGGAAAATTAGAAAACTGGGATCTTTAGGTAGTTTTCAATTCTCTTCAGGCTTGAGCTGCTGTGATGGGCGGGATCTAAGCGTCCAGCGATGCAGCCTAGCTCCCTCTCCTGGTTCACAACCTGTCTCTCTCAGGAGGGACCGATCCACCTTGTAATCACATGAACGACCCCCTCGCTGGTATTGGTCCATATTCATAACATATTCAGAGCGACTGAAACACTATTGGTGAAGCGGACGTGAGGGGGGCGCGGACACACGCACATCCACACCTTTCTCATTATTATCAATGAGGTGGTGGCAGTTTTTGTTTTAAATAGCTTAAATGCAAACAGTCAGCATATAAATACCCCGTCATGTCACTGTAATGTTATCGCAAGTGAGATATATAGTTTGATTTAACTAGCCTGTGGTGCAGCAATGGCTGTGTAGTTATCGTTACCGTGAGGGGCTTGCGGTGCTCTGGCCACAGCAGCTGGTGGGTCTGTTTGTTTGGTTGTCAGCCGTCATCACAACAACCGGGTTCATATTTATTACTACGAGGCTGGCATAGACATGGCATCAATAGCGGCGGCGCATGAGCCAGGTATAAGCCCCGGCTCGATACCGCTGGCTGACGCTTTAGTCCCCGCGAGCATATTTGCTCCGGACCGAGGTGGATGCTCGGACGACGCCGGGGACGAGTGTTTCGAGGACGGGGACGTGCTCAATGGCGAGCCCGAGGACCGCGGGATTGATTTTACTAGCAAGGTAAAGCTAACGGCTAGGCCCTAACTAACAGCGCTGCGAAGCTAATAGCAGCTAGTAACGTTAGCTCCTGGGAATGAATGAATGAATGAAACAAATTATGTGTTTAATGAATTCAGTAATGTAATAACCAAACACAACATATTATTCCGTAATATAAGAAATGAGTAACTTAATACGAAACATTATACACGACTCTGTGGTCTCCGGGGGGTGCTTTTGCTGACGTTAACGAAAATAGCTAACTAGTTGTGGCTAACGACAGCCTTAACTGATGCCCCAGTGTGTAACTTAACCTAACATAAGTAACCTATTTTAATCGAAACACATAGTGTGTTATTACAGCACGTCTCTGACTAACAATGTTATTATGCTGTTAGGACATAAAGCATGGCATAGCAATATAGAAATATAGACGACTCCTGTCAGACAAACCAAAACACTGACTTTGACGTAGTGAGTTAACAGCAATAAAAAAAAAACACACAGGCTGATGAAACAGATGGCAACAAGATCATGATTTTTTGGGGTTTTCCTGCTGAATCAGTGCCAACACCAAAGCCTGTTAGCAATAACTAACATATGACCAAAAAAAAGAACATCAATCCTGAGACCTCTTTTGGTTTTGTGAAAGTACTCAGACTTATCAAATGAGTTATAGTTTTTCCACAAAATAATGTTTTCCTATATGTTGACAGCATCCAGGGTTCTGTCTTGAAGGGTGAGATTACACATAGCAAGGATTCCATAAACAGGTTGCACAGAGTAGCATCAGGGAGGAAGTCCTTTGTTCACCTTTGCCTTCTGTCAGTTTCATTAGACCGTGTCAGTCTCTTCTGTGTTGTAACTTTATCTATAAACCTATACTTTGATTTACAGTTGTAGATATTACTCATAGTACATTCACAACATGCACATTTTGTTATTACTGAATCAAAATGTGGGAGCAGTGCTTTTGGTTTCATTTCACTTGTCTCACTATCTTTATCTTAATAAACCTCCTGAAGCAGTCTTCGTGTAGAACTGGTTGGAAGAATTGAGCTTTTTCAGTGTAAGTAAGCAGGGACAGTAGTTGCATTCACGTGTAACTTCAAGGTGAGATGTTTCATGGGAAGAGAGACAGCTGTGTTTGTGTGTGGACAACAGCTTTTGAACTCTTTCCCTCTAAGTTTACTTTTTACTTACATTTTGTATTTATGAATTATCTGCACTAAACCAAAAGTTTTTACCAAGTCCAATCATACTTGAAAACAACCACACCTGATACACTCACCATCAACCTTTGTCCATTTAATAACCATTACAGCAACTCATTGGATAAACTCTTTCTTTTGATTACACATCAACTGTAGTCAGTGTTCTCTTGTTTTCCCTCTTATGTCTTCCCTCACGGGAACCAAATAGCTGGCACTTGTTAGCCCAAATGGAGAGCAGTATGACTCGTTACTACGCCAGCTACGGGATAGAATGGAAGAGGGATGTGGAGAGACAATCTATGTGGTTGGGATGGGCTCAGGTGAGAAACACACAAACAGTTGACACATGAGAAATGAAACTTAAACACATAATCTCGTTGAGCTGTTTTGGAAAATTGCAAAGTTATGTGAAATTCTTTTCTTCTTCTGTTTTCTCGTTGTCGTTATTTGCCAAAGCTGATAATTACATTTCATTGGATCCTCTTGTTAAATTCTGTACATATCTCTTGTTCTCCTACATCTTTCTGTTGTAGATGGTGGTGACTGGGGTCTGGATGACAAAGATATGGAGGCCTCAGTGGCCACAGTGCGATCTATGTGCGAGCAGCTGGACACTGACCTTATTCCGCTACGAGAGCGCAGTGAGGCTGCTGGTTTGGTACGTGACTATCTGATTCGCCGGCGGGTGGGTGAGCTGGACTTCCTGGAGGTCAGGTGAGTGGTCAGAGTTTAGAAAATTATATTAAGGGTAATTGTTGTGGTCCAGTGGAGATTCTACATCTACAGTCACAGCTAATGTGATAATTTATTTTCATTAATTACTGGATGAGCCCATCATTACTAGTTCAGGTGTTCTTCTACTGACGTTTTTCTAACCTATATTATAGTGCACCTGTAATTTTTGATTAAAATTGCACATAATTAATTTTGACCAACCTTTATTATTGAAATGAACGATATTGAAAGAACAGTGCTAAACTGGTGTTATGCTTAATTAAGTCAGTTGTAAGTTAACAGTAAATATTAGTTTTGACTATTTTGTGCCACTTTCATCTTGTTGATGGATTACCACCAATGTATTATTAACTATTATATGCTTACATCCTACTTATATCTGTTGATCAGGAGCAAGGCGTTACATTGTTGCTACATTGATTACATTTTCTTTAATGGCATGTCAGAAAGTTATGTCTTCCTAGTACAGTTTAAATTATATTTTGTTACTCCTGTATCTCCTAGGGTTGCAGTGGTGGGTAATGTGGATGCTGGTAAGAGTACTCTACTGGGAGTATTAACGCACGGTGAGCTGGACAATGGCAGGGGCTTTGCCCGTCAGAAACTCTTCAGACATAAGCATGAGATGGAGAGTGGCAGGACCAGCAGTGTGGGCAACGATATCCTGGGATTTGACCAAGAGGGACAGGTGAGGGGTAGAGAGGTCTACTTGCTGTAATGTAATTCAGTTGGAAAAAATAAAAATAATGGTTCACTATGGTAGGTTCAATGATGTGAAGTCAGTGTACAATAATGCACAAATGCACTGACATTTTGAATTAAAACACTGACATTAAGTAGAGAAGCTAGCAAGCCTGACAGGAGTGGAATAGAAATGGGAATACAGATATGACATCTATGAAATGTCAAGAGTTTGACTCCAAGCTGTGAAAGACTGGTGTTTGTACTGCACCAGCTTAATATAAGGTAAGTTGAGATCACCCTTTATTGATCCCCCAACCAGCAGTAGATTAAAAATGACATCAAAAATCAAATCGAAAATGTCAGAACACAATAAAACTAGAGCATAGTACACGAAGACAGAATAAAGCAATAATAGAGGTAGTAAACATAATGAAACATAATTAGGGAGATGATATACAGTAGATGTACAAAAAGTGTTACTTTTTGAGAGACAACTGCAACATCAAATTGACAGGTGCCTTTAAACTCTGCGATCATGCAAAACAGTCTGTAATTATCCAAGTCACTTGAGTTTGCTGGGAGCCAAGCAAGCTAAAGTCTGATCGCAGCAGAGACAATGAACCTGTGGCAGCATTCCCCCACACACCACAGGTGGAGCAGCCACATTTTTCTGTCCGCCCTCACCAACTGGAAACCATCCAGGTGAGCTGGGACTGAGTTCATACTACCATCTCTCGTTCGAGTTCACGATCGGCCTCGATGACTTGTACAGAGATTGTGTCCGTTTCTCTAAGTGCGTAACTCCAGCTCTGCACCTCTGCCTCCTCAGCTTGTCAGGTTGTGATTTCAGGTCTGTTGATAAATTTCAGGTATCCCTCCTGTGAGCTAATAGCAGGCTAGCTGTAGCTATATGTAAATGTCCATCTATGGAGCAGGCTTATAAATTGTACATCAGCTAAGGTATGACAATAACTTTGACAGATAACGTGCCATGTGGAAACACCATTCAACACTTGACATAGAACTGACCTTATTGTCACACAGGATCAATAAGAGCAGGTTTTTGTGAAGCAGCACATGCATGTGAAGAAAAAGAATGTGGCTGTAACTTTGCCCTCCTCTGTCTGTCCCCAGGTGGTGAATAAACCAGATAGTCATGGAGGAAGTCTGGACTGGACCAAAATCTGTGAGAAGTCCTCCAAGGTCATTACTTTCATTGACCTGGCCGGCCATGAGAAATACCTCAAGACCACAGTGTTTGGGATGACTGGACATCTACCTGACTTCTGCATGCTTATGGTGAGAAGGACATGTATCTATTAATGTGTATATCTGTGCATACTTTATGAAGTGAAATATTAAGTTAGGTTTTTGCACTTAAGTTAGCACTTAACCCTAACCAAATGTGAAATTAAGCCTACATATGGTGTCCATGACATAGAAAGCATGTTTTTTCTTGTTTCTTTTAATAAATTAAAGAAATAAAATTCACTCATTCACTTTTTTTCCAGGTGGGCAGTAATGCAGGTATTGTAGGGATGACCAAAGAGCACCTGGGCTTGGCCTTAGCCCTGAATGTCCCTGTGTTTGTAGTCGTAACCAAAATAGACATGTGTCCAGCCAACATCTTGCAAGGTCAGTTTTATGAAGTCCCCTTTTCTTAGTCCCTTTATTGTCTTTCTGTCTTCTCTACAATATACAATGTGTGGATATATTGGCTTTGTATCTGTATGCAGTTCATCTAACAAAATTCGACATTAAAATCAACGTGTTCTGTTTATTATTAGGCTGTGTGTATAATCTTGTGGTATTACCTTGGTCATTACAGAGACACTGAAGCTGCTCCAGAGATTACTCAAGTCCCCTGGCTGTAGGAAAATTCCTGTCCTGGTACAGAACAAGGACGATGTCATAGTCACGGCTTCAAACTTCAGTTCAGAGAGGTATTGTGTCTGTCCCACCCAGTTTCAGAATTGGTGAAATGCTTCTTTATAACCTGTGTGTGTGTTGTGTGCCCCTAGGATGTGTCCCATCTTCCAGATCTCCAATGTGACTGGAGAAAACATGGACTTGCTGAAGATGTTTCTCAACCTGCTTTCCTCCAGGACTTCCTACCGAGATGACCAACCTGCTGAGTTTCAGATAGATGACACCTACTCCGTACCAGTATGTACACTCCAATGACAAACTCTTCTCACTAAATACATTTTATTTGTGGAATATGACACTAAGGGTACACCTTCCAAATTCTATCTAACTTACTTGTTGTGTTCTGTATATCTCAGGGAGTGGGAACAGTAGTATCAGGAACTACTTTACGTGGACTCATACGTTTGAATGACACCATGCTATTGGGTCCGGACCCCCTTGGCAGTTTCATACCCATTGCTGTCAAATCAATACATCGCAAGAGAATGCCTGTGAAGGAGGTTAGAGGTGGCCAGACTGCCTCATTTGCTCTAAAAAAGGTAGGAAGGAAAAAATCTTCCAGAGCAGCATCTATTGAGAAGTGCTTGGTATAATGTAGGTTTATTGTGTTAGAATCGGTTCTTAGACTGGCTGCTTGCTCAATGAAAAGGGGGAAGGAATTGTATCAAAAGTATGGCCACATCTAGTCTAGTTTTAGCTGCAAGGGCTTAAATTGAGTGTCCTTAAAACTGTATTGGATAATAACAGTTTTTGTCATCTTCTCATCATGTGACTGTACAGATAAAGCGATCATCCATAAGGAAAGGCATGGTGATGGTTTCTCCAAGACTGAACCCACAGGCAACATGGGAGTTTGAGGCGGAGATCCTGGTACTGCATCACCCCACTACAATATCTCCCAGATACCAGGCCATGGGTGGGTGACAATCACATAGAAAGTCACACATGTTGTGAATGATTTTGAGAAAACTGTGCATGTTTTGTGTCTTTCCATGGTGGTTTTATGTTAATGAAACCACTATACCACATTTGGGTGTCTTTGGTGCAAAAGTACAAATCCATAATTTTTAACTAACAGCCATGCCACACTGGTTTCATATGTGTCATTAGATGGCTGTGAATTGATGTCTTCACGT
>JAUMHL010000029.1:16346536-16364518 GCA_032362345.1 Sandelia bainsii
TTCACATCTGGCACACATACATGCATTTGAACTTTAATAGTTTGACTCAGCTCTGGCCCATACACTGTATACCAATACCATATTAATTATTTGTGTTATATGTTAAATTATGTTTCTGTTATGTTAATTTATGTTCCTGAAATAATGCACAGTTTGGAAATATGTACAAAATAATTTAGAGTGTTGTTCACACTGAATGAAGTTCAGCAAATACAGAGCAGTTAAGTGTCTCTTCATATAATATTCAGACCACATATGCGCACACATGTGGATGCTTGCAAAAACTAATTTTTTGCCTCTTTAATCACAACTCAGTTCACTGTGGCAGCATAAGGCAGACAGCCACCATCTTGTCCATGAACAGAGACTGCTTACGGACAGGGGACAAGGCTTCAGTCCACTTCCGCTTCATCAAGACCCCTGAGTATCTGCACTGTGACCAGAGGCTGGTGTTCAGAGAGGGACGTACGAAGGCTGTGGGGACCATCACTAAGGTATCTAAACCCTTTGGAAGATAAAGAAAGTTTACACTGGCTATAATTATGTGGCACATCATGTTAAAAAACGTAATGTTTTTTTCCCTGCCACAATAATGACTTTACCCATTCACATGTGAGGGCTTCACACTGAGATGTAGAATTTTTTTTTACTCATGAATAATCAGTTTCTTCCTCTTTTTGGCTCACATTCAAATTCTTTGCAGCTGTTGCAGTCCACCAATAATTTACCATCAAATTCCAAACCTCCACAAATCAAAATGCAGTCTACAAAAAAGGCGCCGCTCCGGAAGGAGGATGGCACCACAACAGCTGGTGAAGATGTAGCAATGATAACACAGACAGCAGCCCCAAACACGGCGCAACAGGTGGGTCAATGAAGACGGTGTTAATACTGTAGTGTACAAATACTGTATGAGGTGCTTTTATTGTGGTATTCTGGTGTTTTTCGTTGAATTTCCTGCTTCTTACTGAGTACTTAACCTAACATTGCTGTTTTTTCATAACTTGTTAACTGCTGTGTTCTCCTCCTCCTTGCTTTTTCCTGTTTAACATCTTATCCACCCTGTACATCTTGCTTTAATTTAATCATTTCATCCTAAACTCTAACTCTGTTAAATCACAATACTGCTTTACACTGTCTCCCTCTCCTTTGCTTGCTTGGCTGACTTCCCAAGGGGGAGGGAGATGAAGACCCTCAGATAAAGGAGGGCAACAAAGAGAATAAGGTAAAATGGGTTAATCAACAGTGGAAAACCTAAATAATAGACATTGTGTTTTAGAAGCAAGTTGGTTGAGTTCAAAACCTGGCAGTCTGGTTCTTGGTACATATTTAATTAATACAGTTTGAAGCGTTAGTTTAAACCTGAAAATATACGTACAGTGTCATGACAAAGTATTGCTGATTTTTGTTTTTGCATTTGTCACACTTAAATTATTCAGAACATCAAACAAATTTTACTATTACACAAAGATAAATAGAATAAATTCAAAATGCATGTTATAATTGTGTTTAGAAAGCTGAGTTCAATTTCACTTGCCACATCCAGGCCTGGATACTGTCAAACCTGTTGAATCAAGATATCACTAAAATAAAAGCTGTCTGACAAAGAGAAGCACGATAAAAGAAATCAAAAAGCAACACATCATGCTGAGACCTAAGGAAATTCAAGAACAGATGAGAAACAAAGTCATTGACTTGTATCAGTCTCTAAACGGTTACAAAGCCATTTCTAAGGCTTTGGGACTTCTGTGAACCACAGTGAGAGCCATTATCCAGAAATGGAGAAAACTTCCCAGACTCCAAGTGCACAACAAGGAGTCATCAAGAGGTCATAAAAGAACCCAGAACAACATCTAAAGATCTGCAGGCCTCACTAGCCAGGTCAGTGTTCATGATTCAACAATAAGAAAGAGAGTGGGCTAAATTGCCATGCATGGGAGAGTTCCAAGGCAAAAGCCACTGCTGACCAAAAATAACACAAAGGCTCATCTCACATTTGCCAAAAAACACCTTGATTATGACTTTAGGGCAAATATTCTGTGGACTGATGAGACAAAAGTTTAACTAGCATTTCATAAAAACATCATACCAACAGTCAAACATGGTGGCAGTGTGATGGTCTGGGGCTGCTTTTCAGCTTCAGGACCTGGAAGACTTGTCATAATTGATGGAACCATAAATTATGTGCTCTATCAGAAAATCATGAAGGAGAATGTCCGTCATATTGTCCATCAGTTCGTGACCTCAAGCTAAAGCGTACTTGGGTTATGCAGCGGGACAATTATACGAAACGCAACAGCAAGTCAGATTCTGAATGGCTCAAAAAAAAAAAAATTAAGGTTTTGGAGTGGCCTAGTTGAACTCTGAACTTAATCCGATTTACTGCACATGCTGTGGCATGACCTTAAACAGGCCGTTCATGCTTGAAAACCCTTCAGTGTGGCTGATTTAAAACAATTCTGCAAAGAAGAGTAAGCGTAAATTCCTCCACGGTGATGTGAAAGACTCATTGCCAGTTATTGCAACCACTTGGTTGCAGTTGTTGCTGCCAAGGGTGGCACAACCAGTTATTAGGTTTAGGGGGAAATTACTTTTTCACATAGGGCCAGGCAGGTTTGGACGGCTTTTTATCTTAATAAATGAAATAATCAAAACTGCATTTTGTATTTACTCAGGTTATTTTTGTGTAATATTAAAATTAGTTTGATGACCTGAATCATTTAAGTGTGAAAAATATGCAAGAAACTCTAAAAATAAATCAGGAAGGGGGCAAATACTTTTTCACAGCACTGTACAATATTTAAGTGTTTTTGTTGCCTCTCCTTTGTAGCCAAAGTCTGGAGGAGGTGGAAGAAGAAGGGGTGGCCAGAGGCACAAAGGAAAAGGCCAGAACAGCAGCACCAACTCCACAGCAGCCCCCTCCTCAGCGGGGATTGGAGGCTGCTGAACTACTCTCTTGTTCCTTGTAATGCTCCCTCTCTGCTATCACTACACCAAGTGTGTTCATTCCACAAACCATGAAGAAGGCCGAAGTTTCAAGGACACTCCTCAGTCATATTAGTCTTTGCCTTTTTACACCAGATCATGCTTTTCTTTTTAAAGGGAACACAAAGGGGTATGTCTCCAAACAAGCATGCACCCTTCATACATATTTATGTCAGTAGCCTTTACAATTTTTATTGGTTTAAGTGATGGAAAGGAGTGTGGATTTTTTTTGAAGCCTCACTCAGGATGATTATTTATTTAATTATAACAATATTTAGCGTGTATGTGAAATCTACAATTCAGTCCTCTGGCTCTGTCAGTGGCAGGGAAGGAGGCTAAACTCAAAACAAGGGCCTTGTACCAATATGAGCAGCTATAAGTGAAACTCCCCATGCATTCCCTGTGTATTTGCAATGACAAACAGTTAATGTACTATTTATACAGCATATGTAAATTAGCTGTTAGCTGTGCTCAGATTGGAAAAATGCCATTTTACAAAGTGTTTGCAAATTACAAATGAATGTAGCAGAGGGCACATAGTGATTTCAAAAGATAGGTATGGAAAATATAAGCTGTAAAATTTTATAATTCTCATTTATTTAGCATACATGCAGAATGTCGACTTTTGGATGGTCTTTAGTCTTCACACCTACACTCACCTGCGCTCTTAGATTCAGTAGTATGTATCATGCTTTCGCTGTCAGTCACCCATGTACAGTCCTCACACAAACAGTGGTAGTATAAACAAATACAGCACATAATCTTTTCACTTCCAGCAGTTGCTCATGCAGTACTCGCGGTGCTAGTTGTATCTCTAGTACCCCATGCGTTATGGCCTGTTGCTGTTAACATGTTGTGGCATTTTAAACACATTTTGCAGCCAAGAAAACTTGACTATTAATAAACAGGTTTTACTGAACATTTCCTCTTTGTCATATTTCCTCTATATAATCATCAAAATCCTAATTCAATATTATCTGTTTTGTTGGTGTGAAAAGGAAGAATTTAAATTTTAAGTAATTCAACAGGAATGTCCATTCATCATGTTTTTCCTCAAACATACTGTAACTCATTTTTTGTACAGTAAGGCTAAGAGTGTTAATATGTAGTCTCTCTTATTACATTACAAAAAGAAAGTGGGACCTGCTTTCTAGATTTGTTGAGGAACCACATGGCAGAATATTGTATATGTATATACAAATAATATATATTCCAGCTGTAAATCTGAAACAGTGTAATTCAACATGTTTTAAAATGAATGCCGTTTTGTTAACATATTTACTTAATCATCAAGAATGGTGCAGAAAGTTTAAATATAAAACAGGTTTTCTACTGCCTATACAGTTTTAAGTCAGCATTAAGACATCAGATTGAATTAATAATGATAAAGTACAGTACTGTTCAAAAATCTTAGATTAAATTTTATTTAGCAATTCTATGATGGCTATATACATTTATTTCTGTTTTTATTTTGGAACAACCAGAAAGACAATGTGGTTATTTGACTGCTATCCTTTCACAAAGACCATTCCTGATCAAGCTTCTTCAGGCTATGGAGGGATCAACTTGGCATCTAGATGAAGCTACCAGATGCTGGCGAGATCCTTGCTGGACTTCTGTCTCTCAAAGAAGAAAGTCTGAGAAACTTATCAGATTTTGACAGGTCCACCATTCCTATTTTTGTCCTTGACCTCTCTATATTTCTCTGCAGTGAATATATATCTAAATATTTGTCACTTTAGTCTATAGATGCTGTTTTTCTAATATTTTTGTTTTATAATACTGTGTCCATATTTCCTATATTTTATAGTTGCATTCTAATACAAACACTAAGAAAGAAACATATGGTCATAATAGCATTGCCAAAAGAACAAATCTAATAGTGGCCGAAGACTTTTGCTTAATACTGTATGTTGAACTATTTTAATTTGCTACAGTACATTTAGTCACAAATGACAGAACATTTATGCAACTTTTTTTTACTACAGATTGTAACACAAAGTATTTATTTATACAGTATGTCATACAAGTGCAGACTGCTCACTACCACTGTTAAGGTAGCACACACAACCATGGTCTTGTATCACAATTTGAAAAGGCTTTGTTTGGCATGTGCAACATTAGTAGTTAAATAATCTGTGGAATTCATGATATTGAGTTATGTAGCATTCCTCTCAAAAATAAGTTGTAAATTTACATCTCCGTGTTTAGGAATGTTCTCTTTTGGTCTTAATATTTTGAAATGTACAGCATAGTGTGGAATTTAGGATCATGTTAAAAAGCCCTGTGTTTACTATGGTGATCAGCTGGTGCTGTCTTTAATGTAGACACAATCAACGCGTCTGAATGGACTGTACGTTTCACTCCTGCACAAAACACAGCTATAAAAAGCTGAACAGCAAGTGTAGTCAGTACTTAAGTACTTCTTCAGTGTTTCAGTCCAGTGGGTACAGATAATTCTGTACTACAGGAGTATTTTACTTAACTATATAGTTTTAACAGTAAAGTGAAATCTCCTGTACTGGGTCTGAATAAAAATAAAGTATGCACCTTAGTGCACACATGCTTCTGCTCATACAAATCAGACGACCTTATGATGAGGGTTTCAGAGTCATCGTCGTTAACCACTATTGAATGCTGAAATGTGATGTGACACATATGGTCTGTGAAGTAGTCACTAAAGCAGGCAAAGGTGTCCAATTTGTGATTGTAAGAAAAAGGTGAAGCAACATCAAATACAAACACACACACAGGACAGGGTAGATTCAGCTGTTCTTGCTGAACGTCTAGCCGTCAATGTCCCAGCTGAAGAGGTGATGTTTGACCAACATGTCCTGCACTCCCTCTTTCAGTGGTCTCTGCTCCTTTTCCTATCAAAGACAGGTAATGTGTAAAGCTTTTACCTCAAGACAAAATCAACACCATACTGGTAACACAGTTTAAAAGAGTATTTTTGATTTAACAGCAGAAGAACCTGGACATCACTGCCCAGTGTCTGGCCAGAGGGGATTTAAATTCAACATACAGATAGAAGTGCTGCAACGTTTTTTATTCTAAATGACGGCGCAATTTGTTGGATCTTAAATCAACAAGCGAACTAGTGTAACTAATGATTACACTATTGCATCTACAGTCTCATACATATGTTACCTAGAGATCCCAACTAAAGAGGTGATGCTGAACCAGCACATCCATAACTTCTGCTTTCAGAATAGCGGAATTCTGAAACAGTATAAAGTCATAAAGTCGTTCTTCCCTGAACAACAACAAGACTTGCTTAGTACTGCTTTATGAGGCTGTATCGTGGTCTGTTTTTCCTCACCTCTTTCTTGTCAGGTAGCTCACAATCTTGGGAGAGACTGAAGGCAAACTTTGACAGGACCCTAAGGAAACATCTATTGTCACCAATTTATATTTTCATGAATGAATAATGTGTAATAAATATATACACAGTTAATTTAATATTGGCAAAGCAGCATATCTTAACAATGGTTGATGTGTTTCCATACTCAACTACTTCCACCATTCTCTGAGAATTTTACTCTCTAAATCAGACAGCTAGAATTATGAGGGACTGTAGTTTTAGTCATGAGTTTCTTACCTGAGCTCACACTTGATCTGTACCCAGCCAGGGCTGCGAAGGAATGACCAAGGATGATACCATTTCTCTACAGCAGCCATGCTGGAACACAACACCTCCAACCATAGGTGCAGTACCTGCTCACTGGAAAGGCAGACATATCGAGAACCAAATAGCCTGAGTGTTTTGGTTTACTCATAATTTGCATATTTGAATATTTTATATATTTTTCTCTTGACTGCATGTGCAGAGTGACTGATGATTTCAATTCTGTGCGTGTGCCAGTCTGGAAAACTCACTTGAGGCCAACGCAGACAAGAGACCTAAACTTGACGTCCATCTGGGCGTGTGCAGAGTCGTGGCTCATGTTGACTGACTGCACTGCCTGGGAACAGCAGACAGGGGACGCTCATGCACTTCATATTGCCTTCTACATGCTAAACTTCTACACAGGGCTACATTTCATCATACAAAAACAACTTTCAAGAAACACACTAGAGATTTCATGTCAATGAAATAGTTGAAACGATCTTATTTATGCTCTGCTTTATATTAAGCTAGAGAAAACTAACATGCATTTTTCATTCATTTAAATGACAGTTCACGTTAGGTAATACCCACTCACTCTGTATAGCAGCTCTTCTGGCGTTAGTACTTTCCCATCTTCATCTAACCTAGTAAAAAAACAAAAACAACGAATTATTTCTTTACAATATTAAACTCTTGAAATATAGAAAATGTGATGCCAAAACATACATTATCAAACTATACATTCCGACAAGGGCAAGTTCCCTGTTTATGTTCTTTTTTTTTTTATCCATATTAAATGAAAACAGAATTTGACAGAACAAATAAAAACACAATAACTGTGTGTGTGTCTATGTTTTACCTGTAGGTTTTACACAACACCAATCTGGAGTAGACAGAGTTGAAGTCCCTTTCTACCTCTCTACTTGCTGCCTGAGAGACATTTAAAGGACAGAATGGATCAGGTCCTGTGCTGAATTTGATTAAAAACTGTGGGAAATAAAGCTGTCCTCTTCATACCTCTTCTATAAATAACCAAGGATGACAGGGCCCTCCCAGTATAGATGGTTTCTTCAGACCATGTTGAAAAATGGCTTTCAGGGCTGGACACAGTGTGCCCCTGGCCAGATCCGTCACTGCCTCTGTCACAGAGTCATCACCTGCTAATGAGTACTGAGGACAGACACAAGAATATCAATCAATGTTTAGGACAATCTATGGATTAATATTCAGGATACTAGAAGGAAAATATAATTAAATCAATAAAAATAGATAAAAAACCTTGTGGGCTAACATTCTAAATAACATCTACTGAACAGACAACTTCAATGTATGTTGTCATTTGAAACTGAAAATGTAATCACATTCATACCTCTTTGCTTCTTTCATCCAAGATCTCCACAAACTTTGCTGGAAACCAACCTGTTACAAAAGCCCAAGGCAAAGTGCAGAGTGTTGTGAGACAGATCACAGAATAATGAATTATCCAAAAAGTAACAATGGGTATTGATACATCAAGGTTCAAACCTCTAAGACCATTGAGCTCTCCAACCCAACAATGTTCATCTTTCTGTGAGACGATCTGAGGGACAAAAATACGGTGAAACAGTAAATCAGACACTATGATGTTAAGTACAGGGACTGGAAACAACAACTAGTGTCTGTCACGACTCACAGTGATGATGTCATTCTTTCTGAAACCCAGTTCATCATCATCATGTCGCTCAAAGTCTAACAAAGCCTTTGCCCGTCTCCGCCGATTGCGGGAGACAACAAGGAAGTTTTCATGATCTCGCTGGTGGCTCTCCATTGAATAATCAGGAGTCAGGTCCTATATTAAAAGTATAGAGAGAAGTCAGGTCAAAATCTGTAAAACTGACAATGTAACTGGTACAATTTGATGGTCTTTACAGTAACGAATTTAGCACTAAACTATACAGTCTGACATTCCAGCAAATTATGCCTCTATCCTTATTTTGGTTGATTCACAGTCCAACACACAGTGTTACAGTTACAGTGTATGAACTCACAGTGCTGGAGTGATGTGGGTCCAAACAGTGGAAGTGATCAGCAATGCGCGCTATGGCCTCTCGCAGCGCAGCCACCAGCTCTGTCTGCTTAATGTTCTTGGATTTTAGGGCCTCTGCCTCATCCTCCCCAAACAGCAGGGAGCTCAGGGTGGACTTCCTGCGCAGGGACTGTCTCCTCACCACCTAAACGTATGCAAGCACAGAATATAATATTTTTTTCTGTAGTCTCACAATCAAATCATTGATGTTTCAGCACACAGATTTTTTTGCTAATACTACAGTGACTGACCTTGTTGAGATTGGTGTTGAGTGTTGAGTTGTTTCCGCTGCTGAATTGTGCCTGTTCATTTAGGATGTAGGCTAGATGCTTGTGTCGATGGGCTTCCAAAGTTTCCTGGGATAGTGACCCTGCCAGCCTCATAGCCTCCCCAAGAACAGCAGGCCCATCTCTCAGCTGACTTGGTAAGTCTGACAGAGTATTGAAAATGGACGCAGAGTTCTCTGATGACACAAGTTCCTCCTCCTGGGGTTGAAGAGTAAATGTCACAAGGATTCATGTTTAACATATACAGTTTTTGTCAACAGTCAGAGTATCCATTGAATAGTTAGTGTGGGATAGGTTCTAGCTATCACAGTGTAAAATGTCTGTCAGCATAAATTGCTGTAATTTGAACAAATACAAAGTATCATCATTAAAAACAATAAAATTACCCTAAAGCATCTTCAGGGTATGTACATAAATCCTGAAGTTGAATTTAATACCTTTTTCAATACTTTTCTTACTTACTTTAAACTGATTTATACACACTCTTTTCCAGTACAACACAATTTAAAAAGTCAACTGAATAGAGACTTTAATTTAGAGACTCTGTGATTTGAAAATATCTTGCATTTATTTAATAGATGCCATCAACAAGCTGTTTTTTGAAGAATGGGGGCTGATCCAAAGCTGATGATGTACCCGGTTTTAGTGTCTAGACACCACAAAACTCCACACACAGTGTTGGTGTGGCACAATGTTGCAAACTCAAGTTCAGCCAGTCAGTACAGTGATGTTTATTCTCAATAAATGAATAACGAAAAAGATGCGACTGCCTAAAAATATCAAACATGCACTGCAATATTTTGGAAAAATTTGCTACACTGCAACTTCCTGGAGGGACTGTCTCGGTGGCAGCAGCACAGAAAGCAGAGATGAGGCTCATTCAAGATGAGCAAGTTCTGTACAGATTCCAGCAACAATAACCTCATCAGACTAAAGCTGTCGCAGATTTTGGAGTCACTGTAAGACTGTAAGACCTCAGGGCATGATGGGAAACACCTGGCTCTCACCTGATGTAAGATCTGGTTCAGGTGTTGGATCAACAACAGAAGTCAGAGTTTTCACTGTGAAAATTATTTTACAGAATAAATGATGTGACTTATCAGAAACACTGATTGCAGTATTTAACTAGACTGTTTAGTGACAGATTCCTTTCACATCACTAAAATAACATCTGCACTGATGTTTCAGTCCGACCAGAGCCGGCCCGACCCATTTTGGGGCCCTAGGCGAGATTACAGTTTGGCGCCCCGTAATCAACCGCCTATAACCCCGCCCCTCCCCGGCGCCCCATAATCAACCGCCTATAACCCTATATGCTGCTAGAAAAGTCAGAAACTGTCCCGAGTTAAAAGCGACTTTAACCCTGCGGACACCCTAATCTTGGAACAAGATAGATTGTAAATGGGAGTAAAAACTCAGGAAATGTGTGGTACATATAATAATACAAATACCTTGATCTTGAGCATGCCCATTGTGACCTGAAAAAGCACCAATGAGCCCTGGTAGAAGAGCAGGTCCCAGATCCTAAGGAGCAGACGGATGTCCACCACACTGGCAAACGATGTCAGGAACCAATGCAGTGTGATCAGTGACAACTCTGGATGTATAAGAAGAAGGGAGTTACATACTGAATAGTCATTCAATGCACATATTGCCTCTGACTCCATGCACCACATTCACTCCAGCTGTCCCATTGACAGTTTCTTTTCCACTCTTACCTATGTCATGCTCCTGCAGAAGGCGGTCCAGGGCTGGCAGGTACTGAACAATAAGCTGTCGGAGAACCCTTTGGTCCGTTTGGACTCCCAGCAGAGTGGAGGAGAAGTAAGATGGAGGAAGAAGGTCTTCAATCAGGGCACACATCATCCATAATACATCCTCTTCCTCAAGAAAGAGGAGCAGACAAGAAACCACCTGGGAGGAGTCAAGACATAGGTGTGGGGAATGAAAAGGGGGGCAAAAAGAAAAGTATTACAAGGTATTACATTTTGTATGTATGTGATCTTACCATGCCAGTACCCTGACAGTACCCAATGTCTGGGTAGAGCCAGGCGAGGCCTCTCAGTACCCGTCTCAGCCTTGGCACTCCAACACTTGTGAGACTGCTGAAACATGTGTTGGTTGGCATAGTCCGCAGGAGGTCCTTCTCTATCTAGGAGGTACAGAGGTTAACAAAGGGCATCATAATTACAAAGAACAAGAAAGGTTAGGAAGTGGTTATGTAGGGAAAATACTGAAATAATGGAATGTACTGTAAGCACCCTCTTATCTATGATCTAATCTTAAGTGCATTTTCATTTCAATGAATTGCAACTTTAAAGCGACCTCCGATTCATAGCATAGACTGCATCGCATTCTGGCACTGCTTCAACACCCTCATCTGTTTGCCTCCCTGTGTGCTTGCAAGGGAATAAAATATTATAACTAGTATGCATAATCTAGACTTTGCTGTGATACCACCCCGTCTGTACTACTGCCTGACTTAATTCAGTTTAAAAAAAAATTCTCACTAAAATTACTGCGTAGCTCTAGTGTTTTTCTTTCAATGCAAATGCACCATGGCAAATGTTGACTATAAAAGATGAATATGTAGTTGCTTCATACATGGGTTCCTGGTATGTATGAATTTGTGCAATCTATGCAAAAGTGTGTAATTTTTTTTATTTTGCATTTTATTATACCAATGACAATTCTCTAATTCCCTTCAAGTAGCTTTTTTTCCAGTATTACCGAGCATTTCTTTAAGAAGTACTATATTTGGTAGGATTACTGCAATGGGATTGCGTTTGTTTACACATGTAGATAAAATGGAATTTACCTGTTTAGCTGTGGTGGTGTCATCATTCGAGCTGTTCTTAATGATTTCTCTGTAGGAGATCTCAGAGGTCCTCTTCTTCTGCAGTGCTCCAGACAGACGCATCCACAGCTAACATACAGAACATTTTTAAAACTCTGAAGCTTGTTTTGTGCCTTTGAAAGTTACTAAAATGGCAACTGTAGCACATAAACAATTGGTTCCATTTTATTTTCATTTACTTTTAAAACTTTGTATGCTAAAAAGTGATTTGCCATCTTTAGCAATATATTTATGTTTATATTTATGTCCCACTCCTAGTCACTTTGCTTAATAGTGCTGCACTGATGTGCAAGTCTACTTACCTGTGGCCTCATGCTATGAGGTATGCCCCCTAGAACCAGAGCACGCAGACGGTCAGAGCGTTGAAGGACAGGATCAATGAGCTCCCAGGTCAAGTCACCCACCGTGTGGTTGTGAGTAAACTCAAGGTGGGCTTGCCAGCGCAATCGCTGCTGGGGGTCTTCACGCTGGGGCGAGCCTTCTGTACCCAGCCAGGACCTAGGTTCTTCATTATCTAAATGTAAAAGTAATTTGTCATGGTAGTGTTTGTCTTTGTAATTATAATAATGTATTAACATAGGGAAGCATCATGTAAACTCCTGCACTGAAGAGGGTGGAAAATTGTAAAATGTTGACAAAACCAAGCATGATAGAAACATGAAAGGAAAGAAGAAGAAATTTTACTGTGAAAAAACCTGAAATGAAGTCAGGAGTTAAATGTGTCAGAATAAAAGAGACACGTGGTAAAAGCCAGAAACAGAATTCCTTTAATGGGAGGCACAGACTGTAATTGCTGGGCAAATAAAAATCTGTCAATCAGCTGAATGAAGAATGTCTGCTGCTGCTGGACAACATATTACATAATTTAAGCACATAAAATAGTCCTAAGAAAAGAACATTAACTATTACAGGCCTTGAACAATAAAAAATAATGTTTAAACACATGGTACAATTTCCTCTCAACTGCAAGAAAAAAAATAAGCATGCACACAGTTTCTATTATGTAGCCACTGTGTCCAGATATGAAGATTTCCATTTATGTTATTAGACTTGGATTCAAGAATCTTATCAGTGTGGGAAAAATGTTTTAAAGACAGAAGCAATTGAGAAAGTGTATGTGTCAATGTGAATGAACTCATTACCTTGTGTGTCCACTCTGAAGCCAAACTCATCGTATTGTTCTGGATGTTCCGAGGAGTCTTTCTATAGAGAAAAAAAACAAATAACAGGCAGATTTGTTAGTCAACATCCTATCACACCATGCAGACTTTTCTGCTGTTTTAAACGAGCATTTTTCTCTTGCCAAAAACAGCAACTGTTTTTATTCTCAATTTATTGTCATCATAAGAAAAATACTATATAAGGTTTCCAAATGAACAACACATGAAGTCACATCCTCACTTGATGGTACTTTGACAAAATTTCCTGGGGCCACATGCTTGGGGTGAGAGCAGAGAATGGCCCGCCAGGGGCTGGTGTGTAGGTACCTAAAAAAGGGACAATGACAATATTAGTACAACTGAAATGCAGGTGATATTTAATGTAAGAGAACAGTGAGTAAAACACAGCAGGTTTAAAAGAAAAATGACATACTACTAATTCGATGTGATACAATATAATACAGTCAAATATTAACTTTTATGTTATTTCTGCAAACCAAAGTGAGTGTATCCATGGTCATAAATATGTATTACTGACAGCAAATTTGCAGAGACCCCTGTTCAGACTGAGAGCTTTCAGCACTTATACTGAAAACCAAATGCATAGAGATTTATACCTGACATTTTGTTGGTGGTAGAGTGAATGAATGGCTCCTATATGCAGAGGACCCAGTCACCCTGGAGAAAGGAGGTTAACAGACAGCATTTGCGCTGTAGAAAGAGAAAGCAGAGGAGATTATTGACTGGTCGTTCAATTCCTAGATTGTGGACGGTCCATGTAATAAAGCAATGCTCCTTCTTCTAGCATTAGTAAATGGAGAAACTCTGAGGTTCTACTAAATTACAATACGTGCGAGAGAGAAAGAGGCAATCTTGAATCTCTTCTTATGGCCATGCTGCTGTATTTACCAATGGCTAAGTACCCCACTTAAGTTTGTGTGTGCTCCATTTTCGGACAGCACACATCCTGGGGCAAAGCTAGCAAATATTCTCTGAGAATACTTTCAGAGGACTCCCCTTATTCTTTTAATGAATTGCCTTTTCATGCAAATGTAAATATTTTTGTTGGGAAGCTCTTATACTGTACATCATTGCTGTAGTAACTTTCCAAAAGTTCACCAGAACAGAGTCCGTCTCTTGAATATGGCTCTAAAATACACAGACAAATGGTACACTAAATCTAAGATGGCTACAAACAGCTGTTCAACAAGCTAATTGATTTTTAAATAATCATAATCATAAATGGCTATTTTCATTTGCAGGGTGATTACTGCATTCCTACCAACTTTTGTATACATTTCTTGTATTTGATGGCTTGCTTCTACTGACTGTATGTTTTTATGGTGTCACGCCTCCTCTAAACACTAGTTTTTATTGTAAGACAAACTCATTATCAGGATATCTTGCTTTCACATTCCTATTACACTCCTGCAGCAATGCGTCCATGGCACTATTTACTGACATAAGCACCAATAAACACACACAAGCAGACATAACAGCGGAACAACCGTAACTTGCAAGAGGCTCACCAGCATGCAAACACCGTGCCAAAATGATTCATTCCAGCTGTAGGCTTGCAGCATCTGAAGAGGGATTTAGGACTTGAGAGAGATGAGAAATCAATTTGAGGTTTGGAGGATGGCCAAGTACTTTCAGGCTAACACTGTGTTTAGCTCAGGGGAGTACTGGGATTTTGGAAGTATTCCTTCACAAGAACACTAAAAGTTTAATCATCTGCCAGGAAAACCAACACGAGAGAACCCCTCCCACAAACACGGTGCAAATATTAACAATTCAACTCAACAAAAGGAAGCACCAAATTAGGCCTGAAGCATTTAACATCAAACTGGCTCTAGTTAGTAAGATATGATGGTGTGCCGCTTTTTTGTCTTATGTTATAGAAAACTGAATATGTTTTAGTTTGACTCAGGAAAAAAAGAGGAATGACAGCACTGGGATGATGGTTTATCTATCTGTAGTTGAGGACTGCCATCAACAGCATTGTAATATATCAAGAATAGAGGCCCACCGAAACACTGAGCAACCACCATTACATTGGGTGGCAGACCAATGGGGGAAAATATATTGCAGCACATTCTACAGACAAATATTGTTCAACTGTAAAACCAACTGTTCAAACATTTTTGTGTTAATTCTTTTTTTATAGAATTTAGCAAATTCTTTGTAAAAGTGTTTATGCAAAAAATATCAGCTGATCAATGACTGCCTGTAGTACTGACATCAAATGATCTACTTTTGTCAAGAAGAATACATGTTTAGTGAGATCTATAACTCAGAAATCCCAACTCCTCTATTCATAATGGTTGATTAAGCTGCCTGAAAAGCACATTCTCTGATATTGTAACAGTCAAGAGTCATGTAAATTCAAGGATAAAATAAAATAATGTCTGATGCCTAAATAGAGTATTTGGTTGGGCCTCCAATTAGGAGTCTTTCCATCTCACTCTGAACACATGTAGATCTTTTCCAGCACCACCTCTTTCAGGCTTTGTGGTGAGGACGTTAATGTTGAAATGTCAGCTTGTGGAATAAAGTCTCCATTGCCTTTAAGATCTTTCCACTGTTTCAGGTGTGGCTGTGCTCACCTGTGTTTGCACATAATGGTAACACCCTGCTGCCAGAAAAGCAAAGAGAAAACACCCTGTGCGACGGACAAAAAAAACGCATGTGTGCGCGCAATAAGAGCCTTCCTTTTACAACAGTAGACAAACTTATATTATTGATAAATCAGCTTTTCGTGTCCTGTGAGTATCTCCAACCTTCACCACCACCCCCTCATAGTAACCACAACACAGCAGTGACTTGAAAACCCTTCTCTTGAATACACATTTGTGTCAGAATTACTGCCTTGTAACCTGCCAAATTAGTATTAGTATTAGAATCATGATACAGTCTTTCATTGTCTTTGGAATACATCTCTCTCTCTTTTTCACACATACAATCATGCACAGTCTCAGTTACACACACAGCCATATGCCACTGTGATGAACACTTCTCAAAAGCAGAAATTCAATAATATTGGAAAATCCCTTTAAAATCCACTGCCTTTCAGGAGATTTAGAGGTGGAAACACCAGTTATCAGAGAAAATTAGCATTTTTTAACAACTTGCAGTTCTTGATAATTCTGGATTAAAGCTGAGCCGTCTACAGTATCAAAGCTTTAGACATCAGATTACATAGTGCAGAAAGTGACTCAAGTGGATTTGGTGTTATTGGTTAGAGACCCCACAGAATAGGAGTGCATTTTAGGGTGTAACACAATAGTAGTTTTTTTTAAATAAACTGCACCATTCATCGCTTTGGAGGTCCCACTGTTAAACCACTTTGACACAGATGGTGTCAACTAAAGCTATGCATTTAAGTGATGAAGCAAAAATATCCACTGAAGTATTCTGATTACCTATAGGCATATGTGCATCCGCTTAATGGCATGCTCCGACAGAAAACATTAAGTTAACATCAGCTAAATTAACGTTACGTCAAACACCAGCTGACGTCAGGTGCAGGCAAAAGACTACATATTAGCAATACCTAATTTTTCCAAAGGCAACATGTTCGGCCGAGTGCATTGCATCAATTTATAAGTCATACCGCATCAATTGTATTCGCATGATAATCAGGTATGCCTATAAACTGATCAAAACTCTTAAGAACTGTCCGAGAGACCAGTGCAATGAGAGTTGTCAGCTGTTAGCCATACATGCTACCTTTAGCTTTTAGCTAACAGTTACATACAACGCTGCACAATATCCTGCTGCCATAACTTACCGTGACATTACTGTAGTGGAAGCACAATGTTTTGGTTCATGAGGATGTGTTTTCCGATGTCAAAAACGGGAAAACGCCATGTTACACCATCAATCGTCTTGAAATTTGTGATTTCCCTGCGCTGTGCACCTGCTAGCGACGTGTAGCTCTGCCGTATCCCTACGCCCTTTTATGTGTACGCTTTCCGTTCTGAGAAGTAGTTCCAGATCCCGGAACCACACGTCTCACTGAACATATCCTTCCGCGGGGAATAGATGACGTTGGCACACGGCGTGAATTTGTTCCATTCATTCATTTTGTCTCATTCATTACAGGCAGCACAAACATCAACCAGTCACGAAACACAAACGCTTTATCGCCTCGCTGGTCACTGAGATCTGACTACATGCCAGTGGTACTTTGTTGTGTTAGTGTTATTCATATGAATTTGTCGTTTTGAATGACAAGTTTAACGTTTTGAGTAATAGCTATTTTAAGAGCATACATCCCCAATGAACTGGGAAAGAGGAGACAAAATGTACGTTCACAATGTTGCCACTTTTGTTTTATGATCTTTAACATTTCATAAAATGTCCTCCAATTAGGAGTCTTTCCATCTCACTCTGAACACATGTAGATCTTTTCCAGCACCACCTCTTTCAGGCTTTGTGGTGAGGACGTTAATGTTGAAATGTCAGCTTGTGGAATAAAGTCTCCATTGCCTTTAAGATCTTTCCACTGTTTCAGGTGTGGCTGTGCTCACCTGTGTTTGCACATAATGGTAACACCCTGCTGCCAGAAAAGCAAAGAGAAAACACCCTGTGCGACGGACAAAAAAAACGCATGTGTGCGCGCAATAAGAGCCTTCCTTTTACAACAGTAGACAAACTTATATTATTGATAAATCAGCTTTTCGTGTCCTGTGAGTATCTCCAACCTTCACCACCACCCCCTCATAGTAACCACAACACAGCAGTGACTTGAAAACCCTTCTCTTGAATACACATTTGTGTCAGAATTACTGCCTTGTAACCTGCCAAATTAGTATTAGTATTAGAATCATGATAGACAGTCCTTTTTTTTGTGAAAGTTTTATGGTCCCTTACAATACTGCTACAATTTTATGGTCCCATAAAATACTGCTACAATATATGCTAATACTGATTAGCAGATCACTCTCTACAACATTCGAAAGATTAGACCTTTTCTCTCTCAACAGGCTGCACAGCTCCTCGTCCAGGCAATGGTC
>JAUMHL010000029.1:16364618-16388587 GCA_032362345.1 Sandelia bainsii
GTATTTCTTTAAAGTGCAAACCAAATGTTATTGCACTTCTGTTCATAGAGCAGTACTTTTAAAATAAACGTGCGCAAAAAACTATTTTTGAATTCATTATTCAATTTTTTCCCGTAACAGTGCAATTAATGGCGATTAATCGCAGAAAAGTCATGCGATTAATCGCGATTAAAATTTTCAATCGCTGCCCAGCTCCCCATTTCAGTGTGGGTGCACTATCCAACTAAATATCAAAATTTTTACATTTAACAGAAAACCTTCTTGTTCTGGTATCAGAATAACCCAGAAGATAAAATATTGTAAAAAATATATTGTTACAATATTATTTACTTAGTCAAGTAAAGAATCATCATCAGTTGTCATTTAATTATTAATTCAAAATCCTAAACCTTTGGTCACATTGTTTCACTTATTATTGATGTTACAATGCTTTTACATTGCTGCTCCACAAGATGTCTCTAGTACAGTGAAACTTCACATTGCAATCAAGACCTTACAGCAAACTGTATGTTTCCTTTATTACAGCTCCCACAATCCTCCATCTCCACACATCTGACAACCCACACTCACACATACAAGCACACACCTAAGATATTATATTTGCATGCGTGTGCTCATGTAATACCAACTGGCCTTAGGGGACAGTACCCTGTGTTATCTCACGTTAGTTAGTGTAAGTCAGGCTAAATAGGCATTAGAACTAAATGATCGGCTATTCTCCTATATCTGAGAAGATTCATGCGTGACAGGAGCTTACACTTTGATGTTGGAACTGAAAATTCTGCACAGTGAGCAATTGCATTTTAATGTCTTGTTCTAAAAAATGAGATTGTGTGTGTGTGTGTGTACATGAAAGCAAGCAAGTTACACAGCACTTCATACCCCAGTTCCTGCATTCTTCATTTGTTTTCATTTGCCACTGAAACATACAGTGAAAAGTTTGTGTACTCTAAAAATTGGTTTTTCACTTCACATATATATAATCTCTCTCTTCATCTAACACCCTTCCCTTCTGCTTCTGCCCTCTGACACATCAGTACGCCACTGTGTTTCTCACCATCTTGCATTGCTCACATGCTCAGTTTGCAGCACAATGCCAGAGTGAGTCACAACATTAAAAATGCTGCAGCCTAAAGTTGACCTTGCCCACAGCTTGCTGGCCAAATAGCCTTAATAGTGCATCCACTCTGCATGTCACAGCGATGTGGGTGTGGTTAGATAC
Source organism: Sandelia bainsii (assembly GCA_032362345.1). Lineage (NCBI taxonomy): Eukaryota > Metazoa > Chordata > Actinopteri > Anabantiformes > Anabantidae > Sandelia > Sandelia bainsii. The sequence goes on from JAUMHL010000029.1 coordinate 16,365,841, forward strand.
CTCTCTGTCACCTCTTTCCCTTTACCCTACCTCCTCTCATCTGTTCATTTGTCTGGCTGTCTTCGTCATTGTTGACAGAATGATGTGCACTGTCAAGCAAGCTCTAGATCTTACACTGCAGTTTCTATGACGTCAGGCAGAGGCAGAGAGAAGCGGAGGGAGATGTCGGGAATGAACGGGGAGACAGACAGAGATTGAGAAACACAGAGGGGTGGGAGGATACATGTAAGAGGCAGGGCAGAGAAACAAAGATGTGATAAGGAAAATGTTAGTGAAAATATATAGGAGGATGATCAAGAAGAAGGTGTGTGAGTGATTGAAGCACAACAAAAGGTGAAAAATGGTGAAAAATGGAGAAAGAGAAATCCGAAGGAAACAGAGAAAACAGAAGGAAGAGAAGACGTGGGCTGAAAGAGGCATTTTTTTAGATATATTATTTGTATAAAACAACAGAAACCTGAGGCTCACACCCTTTATATGTAGGTGAGCTTTCAGTCAGCTCAAAAGCTTGCACACACACACAAGCACACATGGAAAAGTGTTACTGACATGCCCACTGGATCAGATGAGAGACTTTATAGATTTAGATGAATCAGCAGGTTATACCATCAGATGGATGATAGAAGAAAAGAAACGACGAGGAGCACTTGTTCACACTGCATCAATTTGCTGCAGTCTTGTAGTTTTTCTTCAGGACAGAAGATAGCACTCTTGCATTATATCAGGCTGTGTGCAATTAACCATGCATGTTGGCCACATTTGAGTGGATTGTATTGCAAATGCAAATGTGTGTGTGCCCACATGTGCACACGGTTGCAAGCATGTACTGATGCATATAAAAGTGATATTGTGTTCCCAGATGTATCTTTGCTGTTATAATATATGGATTATGGGCATGCATGCATATATATAATATTAATTTTTACTCTATGTTTCTTTTCCAGCAAGCATAATAAAATCACAATGAGTCTCAAATTTCCACATTCTAAATTTGTCTTTTGAATGTATAACAGGAAATGGAACATGATGAACATGTCTACATGCCTCGATTGTTTTATCAGGAAAGAATAGGGCACCCCTTAAGCAACATAGAGCACATGCAGGTTTATGTAACCTGCATGATTAAGCGTCTGTCTTTGGGATAATTTGAATCATTTATCCATATAAGGCCACGATAGACTACACCAGGCAAGTCTTTTGGATCATTCATGCTGCTGTTTCCCATAGTCTATGAGGACCTCTCCTGTGATGAGAAAGATTGAAGGTAAAGGGCAGGGGGCTCTGCTGGTATACATTACAACAGCAAGAGATTCCTCTTGTGCGTTATAATGGGAGTGGCTGTTCTTTGAATGTACAGTATGACTCTATGTTTTTAAATTTATACTTTGGGTTGCCTGGGTTTGAGCATTTGGGCCAATGAAAAGCGATGGCAAAAATGCAAAGAGAAATAGAGGGGAAAAAATGATAGGAGTCTTACATGTATCATTGCATCTTTAATGCACTTCATTACACATTTTCCCCTTTCTGCATCTAAGCTTGCCTTATTATTTATGGGGGTCAAGTCAGATGGGAAATGATGTACTGAACTGCCACACGTACACAAACTGTACAAAGCCATTCACACACTCTGGGAGTTGATGTGAGGTAAAGGAGGTCAATGTGATGATGGATGCAATGGTCAAGAAGAGCTGCAAGAAGAGAAGCACAGGAGTTGGATTTACGGTGTGAGATATAAACTACACAGCCCAAGAGGAAGAGACTGTAATCATAAAGTCACAGCAGAATTTGTAGATGTTAATTTCATTGTGGAATATAAAATATTCTACTCGCATTAATGCATCACTGCAATAAAACCTTTTTATTTCTACCTTAGTGCTATAAGAAACCGATTGTAATATATGCTTGATTTCAACAAACACTTAATTGTGATTTGTACTACTTCATAGTAATGTAACAGTGTTTACAACAATAGAAGACATTGCATCCAACAATATAAGTAGCCTTTGTACTTATTATAACAGTCCTATATTAATGTAAATATGCTGTAATATATTTAATATAATATATAGTAATGTACAATACATAATAATATATTATAAATGAAATATTTCACTACTGTATAGTTTACTTCTTGTCACCGCTGAGCTTATGTTTGTCTGTTGTTGTTAGCCAGTTGCATTATGATGCTTTTATGCTCCTGTTTAGTGGTGAAAAAATATTTTAATGATAAGAAGAACTTATATTTGAGTATTGTTGTGGTTACTTATGGGTCGAACTTGTTTTGTGGCATCTAGCAGAGCTTTGCAACAGATGATAATATTGCATTTTGGCTCTATAGATTTATCACAGAGTCACATCATTATTTGTTATATTGGCATCATGGGGAACTTGGCATGTCTTTTGTCTTATGGAATAGGTCGTCAAATTTTCATTTTCTCTACACACTTCACATTCAGCAAAGCATAAGAAAAATATTTCAACCAAAAGCAGTAGGTTTATGAGACAGCAGACTTTATTGTTGTTCATTTCATAAACTGCTGAGCTCCTGCTCAGTGCTCTACCCTGCTGCTGCTCAGCCACAGTGTTTGCCAGCATTCAGCTTATGCCCATGTACTCCTGTTATACTGCTGTGCCAATCATAACATTTCATTAGAAAAGAATGTCTACTCCAATTCTATTCTATGGCCGTACAGCAGGTGTTCTGAGCTGTGTAGCACGAGAAAAACAACAGAAAGTTTAATATTGTCACTCCCCCTTCAACCTAATCTTAGTGCTGTGTTTGGTGTAAAGTGGCAAGGTCAAACACTATACAACAAGCACTGTCAAATAGGTTTGGCCCTGTAATAGAGATCATGACTTATGTCTAAACATCTGCGTGTGTGTATATGTATGTGCGTGTGTATATGTGCATGCACATCTATGCGATTTATATCTGTCACTAAGTGGTGGCTAAAAGGATAAAAGAGCAGTGTGTCCTTGATCTGAATGCGGACCTATATCACGGTTATAATAATAATGGGTACAGGCACACTCTTCTGCATTGACAATTGAAAATAATGGCGGTAATCATCCATTCAGTTTGCACAGAAAACTTGATATGAAGCCCTAATGAGCAAAAAGCAGAGCGATTATGAAAATGCAAGCAAAACACTATCAGTCAATAAAGTTGTTATAAGCTAAATCACTAAATGCATAGCTTTGTAATGCAGCTTTAAACAACAGATGGTCTTTTGTTATAGTGTTCTTTACTACTGATGGTGTCTCAGCATGCAGGTTTTTCTGTGTCAGTTATGAATATTTTTCTTTTGATGTTGGCTTTTTGTGCAACAATATCAAACAATAATAAAATTAATTTACTTGATACATGTAATGATCTGATTTGTGCAAAACAACCACAATACTCCCATGTTTCAGGATATTTTCCCCGTGTATTGACTGATTTACATGCATGCAACGGTATGAGGTCACTGGAAGGGATCATTCCACCAGCAAGCATGAATATTAATTTCTTTCTCCAAATGTTACCCATCTATGGTCCTTGGCTTCCAGGCAAAACAAGCTTTTTCCACAAGCATTGGATCCCCTATACTGATCCCTTAAATACAGTCACATTTTCCTATATTATTCTAGCAGTGTAACCCAGATAGTAATGCAAGCAAAATGCTTAAAACACCCTGTGAATGTTCTTATATGGACAAATATTTCCCATTTCAATAACATTGTCATCGATCTATACCTCATTATGCATAGCTGCAATTCTGAATCAATAGACAATGATACACAATGGAAATATGAATGTTCATACTTTTAGCAGTAGTTACTATAGTGTCTAAAAGAAATCTTTTGTGCTGCTACATAAAAATCAGTAGCAGGTAGGAGCACTCAGTGGGAGGTAATCACTGATAATAGGAAAGAACAGTGTCCCTGTAGCACTGATACACATCAGCTGATAGACACAGCACTGTTTACTTTCTGTCAACACTCGGGCTGCCGATAAATGCTGCTCATTCTTTGTGTGTGTTTGTGTGCGTATATTTAAAAGAAGTTAAGTGTAAGTGTGCAGTGGAGAAAACATGTGCATGGAGGTATTATGGAGTGTGTCAGAAACATTGCATCACAGTATACACTGTCAACTGTATAATATGGTCAAATGTACTATATGTATGAGAGTATGTAGGACTAAAGCAAGGTTCATAACCTCCAGATAAAAAGACAATGGGCCTTTATTCTTGTCAAGATTGGCCCATTATGAGCTCTTCCTGGGGAGAAGATCACACAAGAAAATCCTGTTACAAGTAGCAGCTCATAGATCACAGCTATGCATGGTGGAAATTAAACACTAACAGCATCAAAAGGAAACATAAAGACTCTAAAGTTGTGATAGCTAAAACATTAAGTTAAAATGCTGTGTGCAATTTGGAAGCAAGTACCATTTGAAATGTTACCACTGAGACCTCATTAAAACCTGTTTTGGGTAAACACAACCCAGTAGGTATATTAACCAAAGGAGCAACATTAATGCCTCCAAGTTTCAATGACTTGCAAAGTGCCCACGATTTTACAACTCAGGAAAGTCCAGTTTCCACCAAACATCTACCGTGGGATTAAGCATAACCTAGATGATTCAGAATCTTTACAGACAACTCCATCTGTTTAAAACATTCAATCATACACACAAACAAACGGGCACAATTTAATATTTTGAATTGGACGTGTTTAAATAACCTTTTCAGCACATGCAGATGCTTTCTATATCAGAGATAACCAAATATGCAAATTTCAGAATACTTCTTTGTAATTTTAACAAACAATTAATAATTTATCAAAATAATGTATCTCTGCAAATCCTATACTATGATGCTGTGTGAGGACAGCAGATTAAGTATTAATCAGGTCTGTCAGGAGATGTTAGCTGTTCTTAGACATTTTTTTAATTTAATGATAAGAGGAAAAGCTGTCTTTGCCAATTTATGGAAAGGAAACTAACCTTTCTACTCATAATAATTTAGTTTAGTTAACGCTTTGTTTTGGCACATTTGAAAATCTTGTTGAATACTCTTGTTGAATACTGTATGTCTAACAGTGAGGCTGTTCTCTTGGTCAGAGTGAATGGGGGATTTGTGAGCAGCTACCTTCAAATCATATTAAAATCACAGATAAAAACGGAGGAACAGAATATAAAAAAAGGAAAAACAGAGAAAATAAGCTCAGCTTAGGTAGGCCCCAACATATTCGTCTTCAGCTTCAGTTTATTTATTGCCATGAAATGGCCCTATAAGCTTTGCAACTGTCTGACTGAGTGGGTGTAAATTGAAATACTAGCACAAGCTACTGACAACAAAAACAAGACCTTGCTTGAAAGCTAAATATGTTTTTACAGTTTGTGTCTTAATGTTATTTTATACTATATGTGTCAGTGTGTGTGCATGTTTATGTGATGCCATTACATGATGGAAGAAATGTCATTATGGATGGCATTTGTACAGCCTCAGTGATTTGCAATTAAGGGAGAAGTTGCAACTCAAATAAACATGAGCTCATTTGAAGCCAAGAACTAACATTTATGCATAAAATAGTTGTTTTATCTTTCCCTATATTGTTTAATTGTTTTAGAAACAAAGGTTAAAGAGTAACTTAACATCTGGTTGAAAAACATTGTTTAATTGTTGCTGCTTATTGATAGTTTCAGTCATACCTCTGACAACAATAACAATACACCTCCACATCACTGCAGGAATATGACATACTGAACCACAGTAGTCCAGCAAAAATGTGATTCTGAGCTGGAGTTAAGTTGCTTTTTTATATTAACACATTTCTTCCCATTAGCCACCTCAAAATAAGAATGGGAACGCCAGAAAAGCAATAGGAGTCTTTTTGAGCAGCACTTTTCTCTATTTGGAAAGCAGTCTGTCATTTTAGAGTATGTTAGATGCTAACTAATGGATACTGAATGGTTTTATTTTCTATTCCCTGGACGATTCCTGACTCATATGTTTATGATTTTAAGTCCATGTCACAGTGCACATGTCTGTTAGAGATTATAGTGATTATAAAATCAAATTAATAGCCCAATATCAGAAAGCATCTTTATCAAGGTTTCAGAGTCTCTATATACATTGTAGTTAACCTTACTTAAAAACAGTAAGGAAACAGATTGCCTTAAAAGAATAAGTAAGGTGAATAATGTGATGTTCACATTCACCTGATCATCAATCAGGTTTACTTGTTAAAATCACAAGACCAACTACCTTATAAAAATCTATAGTCACTATAACTTGTGTAATTTAAATGCTTCGAAGAGTCACGAAACATGACTTTCCATTTCATTCACATTACCTTTAGTCATGGTTTTGTAACCATGCCCTCCAGATTACTACGGTGTAAAATGTAAGTCACTGCTAAAAAGCTGAGTGAACATGAAATATTTTAGTGGCACCAGCGCACTGTGAAAAAATGTTGTCCTCCCTCCCTTACTGTCAAATGCCAGCAATGGTCTTGGCTTTTATTGGCTTCTTGCCTTTTCAAGTGAAACACCGGATCCTAATTTTGCCAGGATACTCAAACCTGACTAATATTAGCTAGACTTTCTAGATTAGGCACAGTTGCAACCCTGCCTCCCACTGGTTTAGTAATGCAATTGCTTCCTTTGTTGCTACTGTACTTGATGGTTTCTAGTTAACTTCACTCAAAACAATAAGAATTTGTTTAACCCCACAATTAACTCTTACTCAATAAAAATTAGTAAGAAGTACATATCGCTGCTAACGGAGTAAAGGTAAGTAATTTATGTAAGTTAAGACAGCTATTAGAATTTACAGTGTAGAGAACCTGAGTCAAAAAGAGAGGTAGGGGAAGAAAGAGAAAAACAGGCGCACATCTTGGATGCTCATGTGCTTGTGCTTGTGTGTGAAAAAAGCTAATGGTTAAAAAGATCCAGCAGTTTTCAGAAAGATTACAATAATCTTGTTAGCATGGCAACATGGACTATGCTGTACATACTGCGCTTAATAGATTTAACTGAAAAAAATCGAGTACTAAGCCACTCACTGAAACTATGTATAATAGATGAGTTAAAAGATGGATTTAAAGATATCTACAGACAAATTGTCTAGAGTACTCCAGAGCAAGGAGGCACAATAGGGAAGGACCCTGCAGCCAGATGACTTCTTTGTAGCAGGGGACACACAGGAGTCGTGCATCTAGACAGTGAGGAGCATGATATGGAATAAAAGGTTTAGGGAGATCAGATAAATATGAAGGAGCATGAACATTTTATATGCCAGCGATAGGATACCGAAAATGGTGTAATGCCATCAAGACAGTAATTGCTGCTGCTCTGTACTTTCTCTTGAGACAATGTTTATCAGAAAGGTAAGATAAGATAAGACTTTATTGATCCCCCAGAAGGGAAATTAAGGTGCCACAGCAACAAAGTAAGACTGACATCCAAAGCTCAAAACAACAAAACAGAATTAATCTAAAATATAGTACAAAAATACAGAATTGATAGCAAGAGATATAGATATATAGATAGCAATAGCATAATAATGATAATAATGTGATATATAGAGAGGTGGGAAACTGTAGGGGCGGCACAGTGGTGTAGTGGTTAGCACTGTCGCCTCACAGCTAGAAGGACCCGGGTTCGATGGTTGTTTGCCTCTGTGTCGGCCCTGCGATGGACTGGCGACCTGTCCAGGGTGTACCCCGCCTCTCGCCCAATGACAGCTGGGATAGGCTCCAGCACTCCTGCGACCCTTGCGAGGATAAGCGGTTAGGAAAATGGATGGTTGAATGGATGGGAAACTGTAGATAACAAAGTTTGTGAGTTTGAATTGACAGGTGCCTTAAAGCTGAAAAATCAAGCAAATCAGTCTTAGGTTATTCAGTTCACTTGACTTTGCTGGAAGTGATGGTGAGTGAGAAGTGCAATGATAGCTTGGCTTTTGCCTTTTAATCCTCACCAGCTGAAAACTGTCCAGTTACAGTGAATCAGGACTGAGTTCTTTCAGCCATGTCCCATCTGGGTCTGTGAACACGGCTGACTCCTCCACTCTATTGGGGAGACACCGTCTCAGCAAGTTTTTTCAAAGCTTCTCACCTGCTCCACACCTCCAACTCCTCAACTCCTGGTGGATTTCAGGTGCTCTGGATGATTTCTGGTGGATCTCAGATCTCTCTCCTGGGATCAGACCTGTGTTTTGCTTGGCTAATAACTAGTAGCTAATAGCAGGCCCAATCTGTTGCCCAATAGGGTTACTTCTGCCCATTACATCAGAAAAGCACACAACATGAGTTGGATAGCCAACAAAAACTCAACAAAAACAACATACACAGAGAGGAGCTGCTATAACTGGCTGCCACCCAACAGGCACCATTCATATTGCTGAAATATTGACAAATAATAGCCAAACTGGAAGAAACCCAATGTGACAAAATTATATTCCCTTTATTTTGATTCCAGTCATAAAAAATCCAGCCTAAAAAAGGCCTGATGTTTTGACTTACTTGGTAGTGATACATTAGACCACTGCTCCTCTTTTGACAGTCAGAGAATGCTTTTTCATGGCAGGATGTGCTACCTGAGTTTGATCAAATATTTAAGATACTCCTTTCGCATCAGTCATCCTTGAAGCTGCAGCACAGAAATCAAATATTGAAAGCCTGAGATTTAATAAATAAAATGCTGCACATGAAGACTTTTACATACACATGTGCAGACATACATGCAAAACTATATATTTACATTTAAATACACATATGTATTAAAAAAATCACAGACACCAAATAAATACAATTTAAATGCCTTTGGAAAAACATTCTTTTTCTGTTGATATAATATCCCTTGTTCAAGATTTAACCGAGAGATTTTTTTCAAGAAGAGGTCAACCTACAGTATTTCATAAACCTGGGCACATTTGTGGCTCTGCGTGTTGCCTAGTTATCCATTTCCGCCTAAGCACTTTAAAGCAGGGGGTCACTAGAGGGTTAAAATATCAGTAGGACTCAAATACTCTATGTGTAAGTGAAACATAACATGCAGTGGCAGTACTGTGATGACACATGCACTCTGGGCACTAATGTACCTTAGAAGATAACTGCAACTGACTATTTTTGAATGCTGGACAATAGGAATTTGACATATATTTAGTTTTTCTGATATATGCACTGACATGATTTGAATTCTAAACTTTCTGACAACTCAACCTTTTGCCTTTTGCCAGTTCAGGGCTGTTGGACATTGAATAACTTGTCCTCTACATGAAACTCCCTGAAACTCTCATGACGGTGTTTACTGTTACTATTAAAGGCATTTCTTGTGAGACATTGTGCATATTTGTATTTACACAAACATGTGGCTGTGACGTTGGGTTGGTAATGTGTACATCACATAGCCATGCTGAGTGTTTCTGTGTTTGCTGACTAATATTTCAAAAACTAAAAACACAGCTGTCTCAGTTCAGCTCCCGTAACTCATGTTTTTTCCCCTCACTCCTCTTCCTCACATTTCTCTCCATCTTCATCTACGTCAATCCTGCCATAGTGTGTCTTGTCTTCTCTCAGCAGACAAGTGTCACTCTGTCGCCTCTCCTCTCTCTCCCAGTCATATGTCCATGCCTGATGGACTCCATTCTTTCTCTTTCTGTCTCTTCAGTCATCCGTGCCCTTTTCTTGCACTTTCCTCAATCTCTGCTCATCCCTCCAATCACCTCCTTTCCCCTGCACACCGGCCCCATCTGCCCACTTTCTGTTCTCGTCTCTTCCACCTGATAACAAGCAGAGTAGTGCAATGCTATGCTTCGCTGGCTCCCCTCCCTGCTGCACACAAAGAATGTGAATCGTGTACAGAGAGAAACAGGAGGCACAGACACACACAGTCCCTGCACAGACACAGGTGCTTCAAATGCGTTCATGTTCATGCATGCATTGCAAAAAACCACATGCACATAGTTATTAAATTTCCCACAGACGCACACACCCACACACATGAGCACACAAACACACACACACACACACATACGCTACTGGAAAACATTAGATTTAGTCATTTTTACCACGAGTCATCAACCTGGTGAGAGACTAGTACTCGCTAAGAAGTAATGAAATTAAAGCTGTCTGTCACTAGCTAGCATCACTTTCAATATGAATGCTGAAGCAGCAAGATATGGATATAATGATGCCACAATTTATGCATAGAACATTCATTTATCTGGCTTCCAGCTCTAGATCCCTGTGAAATGTTTTGAATAGATCAAATCAGCTTTGTTGCCCTTATAGTACTCTAATAAAGTTATGAGGAAATACAGCAACAGTAAATACTGTTTGCAATTTCTTGGTTTTGTGCAAAAAATTGGTCACGAAACGTGATCTTATCTTCACCAAAGTCAAATATATCAAGAAACTTAATATTTCTAAGCTGCTGAAACATGATCTGTCATGTCTTTACTGAACACCCATGAAATGTGAAAAAGCAACAGTGTTTTCATAACTGGTTGAACATTTGGCAGCAATAATCTCAAGCAAGCGCTTTCTGTAGCTGTGGATTAGAACGTCAAAGGAAAACTTTGAACCATTCTTCCTTACAAAACTGCTTCAGATCAGCATTAGAACATCTGGTGTTAACAGCTCTCTTGAGGTCATTCCACAGCATCTCTATCAGGTTGAGGTCTGGGATCTGACTGGACCTGATGTTTAGGGTAAATGTCCTGCTACATCAACCAGCTTCTATGGAACTTTAGCTGGTGGACAGAGACCCCAGCATCATCCTGTGGTTTACCTTGGTAAACTTCAGAATTCATTTTCCCGTCCACAATGGCAAACTGTCCAAACCCAAAGGCAGCAAAGGAACCTCAAATCATGAAGCTCCGTCCACCATTTTTCACCAATGTGGTCATGTTTTAATTTTGGTTCTTGATTCCTTTTTTCCTTTTTATGCCACTTAATAATTTACTTTCTTTCTTGTCACTCTGCAATGGATATGGGGACAACACCGTTAATTTGCATAATGCTTACATAAAAATACTAACAATAAGTCTGAAAAAAACACAGGTCAGACTGAGAATAAATAAAACATCTGAGCAGAGTAAAAAAAATACCACTAAAAAGTGTTTTTACATAAAAAATTATTCTACAAAGTTACATAATACATTGTACAAATGTAAAAGAATTTACATGCTTGTGACAGAGGTTACTAGCAGCTTTGTACCAAAATTCAAAGTCACAGAAATCTCCCTGAGTTATCCAAAAGTTAAAAAATGGAAACCAAAAAATACGAACCTTAAGTCCACAGTTCAAAGTGATATACCATTATTATAGCAAATACCAACAAACACATTTGGAGAGTATTAGAAAAAATATGTTTCTTGTGTTAAAACTCAATTTGAATCAAACAGTTAAACTTACACAACCTACAGTCGGTTCTAAAGGGACATTAATGACTTTAGCATTTGATTCACCAGTAAACTGTGACACAAGAACTGACAGAAAGATAACAAACAATAATCTAATAAGCAACAGGAGTCTTGCAACCTGAGTTCATCAAAGTACCGAAATGGTCCCACCACACCACTCATGCTGTTCTATAAAGGGGAGAGGCGAGCAGAAGGCACTGCAGATGACTAATTAAAAAGATATTAATCATAAGTTTGACTTAAAGTGTGACTAATTTTTCTGTCGCCTTCAAAAGGAATCACAGTAATGAAAGCCAGAGGGGGGAAACATGGTCATGGCTAACAACATGGGATTGTGACTACATGTTAAGAGTTTCACACTTGTTTGTGCATTAAGTTTCCTAGTTTGGCTTTACATCTTTTAAGTACAAACCCCAAATGCTGTATTTCTGTAATGAAGAATACATTTATGTATGTGTGAGAGCAGACCAGTCACATTTTGAACTGCTGAGCTTGCTTGGGGCTTTTTCACCAGCTTTGTAGTTTAGTTCAGACCACATTGTAAGTCCAGTGAAGGGAAATATCATCCATGCCTTTGACAGGATGGTGCGATGGTGTGTAAGGGGATGTCCAGTCAATTTATGCCCACGACAATTTATGCCCCCCATGACAGCAAACATCCGCTTTGCTTAAGTATTATTGAGCTGACTCTGAACTTTGACCTCACCGTGGAAAGGGATCAATGAAAAAATTTCTCTGCAGGGATGAACACATGTTACTGGGATCAAATCAACAAACAACACACAAAACGAAAAAAGGCTAAAACAGACTGAGAGCGAACAAGCACTTGCCTTATTTTCTGCCATGCCAGTGGCATAAATCACTTTCATATGGATCATGTCAGATGGTACTGTAGGTTGTTTAGGCTGAGGGACTTTCAGCATAAGGTTTTCTATATTTCCTGTACTTTGTTTCTATATATTGAACATCTTCCACAATGAATGCTAGGTTGGAGACTGTGACGGATAGACACAGTTAATATTCAGGATAAGATGATCATGACTACAAGCACAAAAGGGAAGCACAAGAAATAGAGGTCCAAATGCAACAATGCAAGGTTTAGTGCCAAGGGATGGAGACTAAAAGCGAGGCAAAAGAATGTATGTAAGTTTGCAAAAGGAACAGTCAGAAGAAGCTGAAATAGAAGAAGAACAAAGCAAAGAGAATGAGGAAGCAGCAGCGATAAAAGGATGAGGAGAGAAGAGGAGGAGACTCCTCTGGGGTGTAATTAAGGGTCTGAATCCTGTTGCCACTGACCGCTAGAACTTGAGAGAGATGTGCAAAAAAAGATGGAATGAGAAGGGATAGAACGCAAGGGAAGGAAGTTTCCTAGTGAGAAACAAAGTAAAAATTGTAAACAAAGTAGAAGAGGGCGTGTAAAAAAGAAGAAGGAACAGTGAGTGAGGACAGTTGAATAAAATGAGAAAGTAAAATATGTAAATGCGTGTAAAAAATAAAAGCAGTGAAAAGCAGACATAAAAGGGTGAGGTGTGAGACCTGAATGTTAAATGAAAGGGAGGCAGAGCATGAGGTATTTTCTGCATTTTCTTTTGTGCTGTATTCCTCTGTCTGGATTGATCTGTTCTGTTTTTACTTTGAGTTGATGACGACAAAATAAACTGGAGAAATACACCACACTTTACAGACTATACTCAGTGTAGGTCTCATACTGAAGAAAGTGTACTCTCCACTGTAAATGTGCTTTTTCCTAACAAACTGAATCATTAGACAGAAATTTGACTTTTAGTTGACCTGTGTGTTTACGGTTAACAATAATCATGTCTGAAAGACTGAGAGAGGGAAGGAGTGAGCACTCTCTACTGCTTTAATATCTGTTATTGTGTTGCATTCACATCACTATTTTAGTCTTTTCATCTCTAATTTATAAACTTGCTCTGCAGAGTACAACCATCAAGATAAGAAAAAGATATGTTGGTATAGGGAAGGGAAAAGGTTTAAATCTTTTGTGTCAGCATTTGAAAAGACAGGCCTTGAAGGAAGTCATTGGTAATGTATTCATTGGTTGAGATTGGTTCTGATATTGAATCTTTTTAATTAGAAAATCTTTCATGTGTAGCGATAAAGCAGATGCTTTGTACTTTTCCAGTTGAGGAATTGCTTGCCGGAATTGCTAGTACATAAACATGGACATAAAATGCATAAATATATTATTTATTTATTTTTAAATTTTAAAAGCCTCTGATGTGTCATGATGTTTTAGTTCATGTGACTTACAGAAATGTATCACACCTTTGTATATTTAGCTTGTGACCAACAAATCCTAGCGCCTTTGGAAAATTATTGATGCCTGCTGGTTTCAAACTTCAAACAAATCAGGTAAATCTCATTGTAGAAGTGAGAAATGATCTGCATAGCACAATGCAACACAGCTTTGCAAAATGACACATGCCTTTGAGAGAATGTCTCTTGGGATTTTCTGGCTCCCACAGGACAGAAAAGTAAGGCCTACAGAACGTCAGTACTCTAACATGCAATACTGATGCTATCACATTTGACATTTGTGACACACGCAACTAGTAAGGTAGACAAAGCAAGCATTGTTAATTGTTGCATCTGCATTGTAATAGTTGGTCACAGGAGGATGCACATTGCAAGACTATAAGAAAGATTATAATATATAGCTCTGTTAACTCAATATTCTAACCTTTATTCAGTGTCACCAAAGAAACACTGAACATAATATTATGTCTGATTATGGAGCACTTTCATTCAAACCCCTGAGACCATAACTGATGATGACAATTCAGCTCCACTTCAGTAAGAGGAATTCAAGCATGAAGATTATTTGAAAAAGTCACTGTAATTGACGCTGACAGTTGTAGGATGACTGTGTGTTGGGTGCTTTTTCTCTTTCCAAAGGAGGTTTGGTGCTGCTAGCGGTTGGCTGCATAGGCTCACACTGATTCTGAGCTCCCTCGGGTGCTGTGGTGAGTCAGGTTCCCTGTCGCAATGCATTCGCTACAACACAGACATGCTTTGGGGAGTCCATGACTGATCCTTCTGCTCTGCATTGCATACTTTGTGTGTATGAGTGTGTTTTGGTATGGGCAAGAGTGTAAACCTGGCCTGTGACCTGCAAAACTACAATCTACAAATAAAGACTTTAGAGCTCTTTGTTGATGCCAAATACTTTGACCAAGTAGGCACATGGCAAACACTCATCCTAAGAGCAAGATGTTCATAATGTGTGCCTTTGGACAAGCAGTATGACTGTGACAGTTTGCTTTTGCTTGTAGTTTGCAGAGCTGCAATACGTTAAATGCTCATCTGTGTGTGTGCACACTGGTCATTTGTGCTCATTTGCATATGGCACATCAAAGACTAATGAAAGACTGAGACCAACAAAAACTTCTGTTGTTTGGGAAGCTCCAGCCAATAGTACCTCTAACGCCTAAATAGCCTATATACAGTATTTATTTGTAAAGTGGTGGGTTTAATGTAATGTAAATATACAAAAAGGATGCAATTCTGAACACACACGCACACACACAAATAATAGGTATTTATATTTATATATCTGAAGACTCTGAAGTAGATCTGTGCTTAAATAAAACTAACTCACTACACAGAGCAGAGCTCCTTGTGTCTCTCTCCCTCTTTTTTCACTCATGGTTTCTTTAATTTACTGTCCTCAATCTGCTCCCACATAATTTCAAACCATTTTCCGTTTTTTTTGATGCGCACTGACCACTGTCAAATGACTGGTTTCTGGAAACGATAACAGCATATCTTACAGAGAAGTCGCCCAAAATGTATTGAAGTGGTGCAGTGATACTAAATGTAACATCTGTATTTGTATTACACAGCTCTCACTGTTTTTGTCAAATATTCTTACTCTGGTTTTTTTGGACAGTCACTTGTGCTGCTATTCTAGCGATGTTTAATGATCAGTTCATAAGTACTAGGATTAAGTACTCTGTATTATTCTACATAATGAAGTACTTGATACTCAAAAAATGGTATCAGTGATCCTCTGAACCTGTCACTCATTGACAGGAATTAATTAACATTAATTTACATGGCAGAAATGCACTGTTGGAGTTCAGACTCACCAGCATTGCTCTGGCTTTAAAGGTAGTAGGTTAGAAAGTCATTGTTCTACATCCTGAAATGTTCAAGTATTTGATTTAGCCACCTGTTTAAATAGTATTGATGATATGCGCCTTCTGGACTAGTGGGTGCAGTTTGCCTCTTCTGAAGCATAACTACAAGGAGTGATAGCAACTGATAACAGCCATTGAATGGGGTGGTAACATTTGAAATAGGTGATTTAGTTGGCAGTCCTTTGTGTAGTTGGCTCATTCCTGACATTTGTTGAACACAGGGATGTGCATTGCATGAGTTTAATCTGTCTCATCTTTGAAAGTTGTTTACTATTATTTAATGGATAAAATGGAAAAAAAATGGATTTCACATGCCACACATCCATCCTTACATTCATCCTCTTCTAGCTTGTACCTGTCATATTGGTAACAGGATGGATCCCAGGAGCCAGTTGTCATCTCCTCCTGTCATACGTAATATAACGGTACCATCTGGTCTGGTTGAGCAGTTGGGAATACTGCAAATATATTAGTATGAAAATCAAACCTGACTTTGCTGGCATCTTATAGCTTCGATATGGTGGCAGTGAAAATGTATTCTATCCCCATGCCACTGCCTGATTTTCGTTCTCCAGCCAACTCCAGCCAACACTCAGGCCCTTTCAAACTTCAAAACCTCCATTGACTTCTATGTGTGAATTTGCATCAGTTAGCAATGAAGTGACTAATTTGCTGCTTTAGGCAGAGCTTGGCATTTGCTCTGAATTAATTAAGCCTTATGTGCAATCATTGCCTAATGGTATTGAAGATGTATGTGCTGACAATAATGTGTAGGGTAAAAAATGGCATTCCCATCTGCATTCCTCACAATAACTTAGTTTTAATATTTTCAGATATAGGATTTTACTTGATACAAGTATGCAACTCTACATTCATGACCATGATCAGAGAATAAAACACCAGTGTTTCCATAAGATATCATCCTTCCAACCCCTGCCCTCTTCTCCTGTGTGTAGAGAAGTCACTCAAGTGATAAATTGATAATTGAAGATACAATAAGTGAAGGAGTGAAGGGTTGAGGGAAATAAGGGTGGAGGGAATTTAACAGAGGAGTTAACATTCAGTTAACAATAATGTAACCTCCATGTCCCTTTGATGTCTTGTCCATGCCCTCAAATCCTTGCACATTCATATTTGTCCTGTTCCTATTAACTTTCTAATCTTCACCTTAATGCTCTATACCTCCTCCTTATACCAGCTTATTGATCCAAGCAGACACATTCATAGTGGCACTACGTGGTGGAAAAAGAAAAGGACAAACACTAAGCATCTTTTCAATTTTAAATGAGGAAGAAGGGTTATATACTCATTAACAGAACATCTCAATGATTTTAAACCCACACAAGATGTCCATGTCAGCAGTTTTTGTGAGCTGTAGACTCCATTGCCAGTGAGAATTATTCCATCTTTCACCTCCCTGTGAATGCACAGTAGATAAATCAGGTTATACAAGTCATCTGTGAGTTGAAACCCAAAGTGAATGAATGTGTGAATGAAGATTTTCTCATCTCCTCTCTTCAGCTTGTTGACCTTACTACCATAATGCCTCAACATATAAAATGTCATAGAAAACGTGTAACATCAGAAGATGAGTTCAGAAACATTGCCTTTAAATATGTTGTTGTTTCACTTGTAAATAGTAGTCTGCTGTATAGTATATCCTATAATGATTTTGTGACCACAGAAAATTGATCAAGACATTGCAGTGCAGGCAGAAATTGCAACTTGTGCAATGTGTAAGTCACGATTTTATGACTTTTATCACATGGAATAAGTAACCAGTAATCAACATTTTCAGATTGTGTACAGTACTGGAAAATATACTTGAAAACTGTAATAAATTTCTCACTACAAAGTGTAATGGAAAATATAATGACATTACTTTACTAATTACTCAGGAAATTAATGAATTAATTGGGAAAAGTAATATATTTAAATAGTCGTTACTTTACTTTTGATAATCCAGCTGAAAGCTTAGAGCTGACTACATACAGCTCTCTAGAATCCCTAACCTCAGCTATACTCTTCACTCCCTCTTTAATGCTAAACAAAGCTATGATTCCTGAATGTAAGCATAACTGTAGCTAATGTTAGCAGAACAGATAAGAACTCAACATCAATACAAGACAACTTTGGAATTACTGTGAGTCCCATTTCTCCTCTTTGGGTAGATGCTAACAATCCAAAATCCTGGAATATCCCTGAGTTATAAACCCGTCTTAAACAAAACAATCACACAAAATATTCTACACAAAAATTTAATTTCACTACTTGAACCACTGTGCAAATATGAATGTAGTGGAATTACCAACTGCAAAACGTTGTTTAAATGGTCAAAAAGTCAAATTGGCAAATTTCTGGAATTATTAAAGACCCACTATACTCAAAAATATGTTTTTCTAATGTTTATATGTCCTAAATTGTCTGACTTCTATTATACTGAGTGGTGTATGTGCAGAGTCTGTTACTAGCAGGGTGTTTTCACATTGTTCTGCTGAAGGATGCTGGTGCAAATGAACTTCCTGAATATCCTGATTTTAAAAGTAGGCGGAGAACACGAGATTATCTACTTTGAAAATCCAAAGCCAATCACAGTTCAATATGCAATTGCAGAGCTCGGCGTTGCCTGCTGAAACCTGACTCCTGACACCACTGACCTGAAGTCAGCCAGAACCAAATTTTGAGTGACAGGAGTGAACGTTCGCAAAACTTTTATCAGTTGGCAGTAAATATGCCGGAGTGCGCAGTCTTTGGTTGAAACCCCAGAGTCTGGGTGTATGTACAAAAGGAGACGGGTATAAGTACAACTGTATTAAAAATAGACTTCTTTCCATGCCTTTTTCAGGGGTTTACTGAACTTTTTCTTGGAAAGAAAACTGTCAGAGTATTTCCATTTGTGACTGGAGTGGGTTTTTAACTATAATTACTAAAACTCAAATTGTAATCTCCTACAGTACTAAAAAGGTAATCACATTACAGTAAAGCGTTACTGAGTAATATATTACTGCCCCTAGGAGCCCTATGACGTTATGGTTTACAGTATTTGGGTGACCATGCCTCCACTCAAACAAGTTGCTTTTTACATGTTGGTTATGTTTTGTCATTTGCTTTATAATCTGTATGTTCTAGAAATCAGTTGCCATTTTTCATCTACATTGTGTGAAATATGGAGACAGCAAGAGAATATTAGAACCTTATATTTTTGTGTGGGTGCAAGTGTGTATATGTACACCCACGGGTGCACGTGTTTTTTGTCTAATTGCAGTGCAAAGGGAGTTGAAACCTTTACAATGCCCCCTTCAACAGTGTAAATTATCATAATCATGTTTTTCTGAGTAGTGTGACTTTCTCTCCCCTCCACTCTGCCCTGTCTTTCATCCTCTTGCTCACTCCCATTCCCCTCTCTTCCTCTATTGGCGTTCTTGCAGCAGCTAGGTAATTACAGTCTGTACACACACACATGCACACGCACACACACACACACACACACACACACACACACTAGAGGCCTTGCATGAAGAAATAGAGCACATTAAATATTTATGTTGGCACTCTGAGAGGTTATTCCTCCTTGAAAATTTAATGTCTCTTCCCTAGTAGAACTTCAAGAACATATATATATATATATATATATATATACATATACACATAAAACCTGAGGCTAGAATTTAACATGACAAACCTGAGATGTTTTGTCATCAAATCTCCCACTGGGGATCCAAAATTCAACATGTACATTAGATCAACTGTGTTTGGTAGTGATTAGTATTGCAACAATAATGTAAAACAATACTACTCAGCCAAACTGACAAAGTATGAAGTCAAATATTAAATTCTATTAGTAGCTTAAAGAAACCACTCCCTCTTTACATTCTGTAGCTTATTAGTATGTTAAGAAAGTCTAATTAGAAAATTTTATACTGTAAGAAGTAAAATTACCACTTAATGGCAAATTAAAGTAATTAATTGCAAATCCCATTGAATAAAATACTTTCTAATATTTTGTTTGAGTTTAGGTCTACCTTATTCCATGCATTTCTGATTAATCTTTTCTATTGAAGGTAAAGAAAATTCTTCTAAAAGAATGAACTTGCAAAAACAGAACTCAGAAAGAGCTGACTCAAACACTGAATCGGCTGTTTGTGACATTTTTGTGTGTGATTCTGAAAGTGCATGGCACAAAATTTGTCTATTTAGTGAACACCTTCATGTCGCACTAAAAGGACACCAAGGTCTGCAGCCATGACAGCTTGTCAGCTGAGGTCCATTGCGTGATGAGCTCCAAGTGGAGCATGACAGGCCTGGCGGTGGGCTGATGGTGCACAGCCTTCTGGGAAGGTCAGTTCTCTAGGCAGGCGGAGAGAGGTAAAGGTTAGTCATGATGCAACAGGGAGCAGAGAGATTTAATCAGCTCATGTGATACAAACACAGAGGACTGAATGAAAAATACAGTATGTGAAATTGAACTAACTTTAGTATTGAAACTTTCTGTGGCTGCTTTTTCAGCTAAACACAGAGTGACTTTTTGTCCAATGTTTAGTAATGGATACTGTACTGTAATGTAAAGGCTATGTAGATCAATTTGAAAGGCCACAACTAACAGTTCTAAAGCTAGTTAGATAACTAACATGTGGCACTGTGTAAACAGTAGTAAAAAAAATGTTACAACAGTGAGATTAATTAGACATCTGGATAATAGCCACTTACTTTAAGAAATATTCCTGAATGAATTGTTACTGTGTTAAGTTTTATATTTGAGTTGATTAACATCTCTTTTCCAATATTAATATCTTTTCCAATATTACATCATACTGAGTTGTCTAGCAAGATGACTAACAGTTACTTACAGTTACATTTTTGAGTATTTTTGTGGTGCATTTCAACAAACTGAAAAGTACTTACAGTATTTTTCACTGTAAATAACCAATTAATTGATATGGAAAAAGCCAGAGACCATGTACACTAGTATCCAAATCCATGTGTAACATATCACAGTGATCGTGTAAGCTGATTCTTTGCCATGAGCTCTGGATTCATTGTTCACAAATGATCATATTCACTGCACACCAACTTAATTTCCAGCTGCTGTATACTTCCAGATTTTCAACAACATGGCAATTACTGCTTTGCTTTGTTTGTGTGTATGTGTGTCATCGAACATAATCAGGGGTTTTTGAAAAATATGCTACAACCTATGTTCTCTGTAGAGTGGGATGGGAAACATTCCAGCAGAGTGTGGGTGAAGCTGAAGAGACACGGAGAGGCAAGTTATTGTTTTCAGATGTATCCGTATTAATGTAGACATAGCCTGTTATAGCAGCACAACTCAGCCAACCAAATACAATATGTAATTTTGACACATACTGAGAAACTGGCTCAACAAAATAAAATTATCCATCCATAGAACAATAGCAGTATTGACTTCAAAGCAATTACACCTTCAGTTCTTAGCATGTGATACAATTATTTTTTCATCTCAGCCACCACATACTGTAGATAAAGATCTTTTGTCTATTACATGCTTTCATTCCATGGCAGCATAAATTGAATAGCTTAGAGAACTGAAATTAACATTACATATCAGACTCATGGTGGAGTTTGGGTCTGAATCTGTGCCTACATGACATATACTGTATATACCTCACACGTGTATGTAATATATATACATCAAATAATGTTAACATCATAATGCTAACATTAAACATACAATACACATTCATTTAATAATAATAACACATTGTCTCTACATACCTTCTTTATTTAGTAGCTTCACTTTTCCTGAAATGCTAGCTTCTTCCTCATTTGCACTGAATGATTCATGATATGAAACTAAATTTCCTTTGAAGTAAAAAATGCATTAGTGTTTGGTTTATTTATACCTAATTTGAAGTGTTACTGGTGTCAGGGCGATTGTAGGTTCAAAGGTGCAGTGTGTTTCATTAAATGTGTAATGGTAACTGGTGGGCAAAGAAACTTTACTGTCTTTAGAGAAGAAAGTCACTGACTGATGACATTTTTCTTTCTGGCACGGGCAGGATAGTTGAAAGAGTACACCACCCATCAAATTCTATATTTGGAGAATATGAACACATCACTTTTTGTCATTGTTTTTGAGTGCCTTCTGTCCTTCATAACATCCTGAAACCCGGTTCATCTTATCAGTCGACCTTGAATTGTTGGACCCTGACTCAAGGGTTTGACATGAAAATCACTCAAGTGAACACATATCTGCATAAGACTGGCTGTGATCAGTGCTGGAGGGGCCTCTCGGTGTACTGAAGAGTCCAAGTTGCTGCTAATGTTTTCTTAGGCCTGAAAGTCAATACTGTCTGTTTAGAATCTCACAGGTGCAATTACTGTACATGCTTTCCTTTGCTGATGGCTTTTATGTGCATAGCTGTGACAAGAACAGCTGCTACTGGCTAAACATACACAAGGATTCAAGCAAAGCTCCTGGGTATGTGAAAGCCTGTTGGTGACTACTTGGTGTTCATACGTCTGGGTTGTTTAGAGGCTGAGCTAAGGTCTGGCATCGCTATGGTTGAGTTAACAGCTCTGCTTCCCTGATATATGTTTTTGCATGTGTGTTTTTCTGTGCTTGCTCATATTCTGCAGCTATGATAAAGTCAGTGTCAGTTTTTTTTCTCAACAAAAAAAAGTATTTGTTGACTAAGGTTCATTCAATGACTAAATTGGTTTTTAAGTTGAAACTAAATTGAACTTTTATCAATTATTTTGGATTCTACTGTACTATACAGCACATCCTCAAGTCTTAACATTAAGCGCATCCACAGCATCAAGCCAGCATCAATTCCTCACTGTGACAAACACACTTTTGGACCACAGACAGACAAAAGAAAATTTGCTTCAGGTGGTTGAAAGGAGCTTAACCTGATTAAACAAAGAAGGACACCATTCTTAAGAGGTGTTGCCTGCAACCCTTACAAAAATAAGCCACACTTTATGATGCCAGCCTGTGATGTTTTAATGAATGTTCTAATGCTCTAATCTGTGCAGTCTGTGTGTGTAAGAGAGGATGTGTATATAATGCTATATGTGCCTTTACTGACTGTAAACAAAACACAAGCTCCGTGGTGAATTTCCGTTTGAATTTCCGGGTCTGGAGCGGTGACGTCAGTCTTGTGGGCGGGCTTTGGGCGCAAAATTTTG
>JAUMHL010000029.1:16402184-16414901 GCA_032362345.1 Sandelia bainsii
TCCCAAAACCCCCCCCCCCCCCCCCCCCCCCCTCAAAAAATAGCCAAAACAAAATAAACAAAGACAAATAGCCAACTAAAAATAGAGTAACACACGGACATATCAAGAGATCAGGCTGAGTATAAAACATCCATAGAAGCATTTTTTTTTTTACTTTAGCATATTTTTCTTTTATCTAGTGTACAAAATTCACAGATATTTCACAGATTCTTTGAGTCCTTTGTCCATCTTTGGAAACTAAACCTTGCAAAGTCGATGCATATTGTGTAAACGTAAATTAACATCTTATATATATATATGGTCTATTCAAGTGCCAACCCTAGCTCACTTTGTCTTACGTTGGGTTTTCAAATGCTTTTCTGCTCAGCAAGCCTATTATTTAGAATTACCAAAGACTTAAAAACTGCAAGCATGATTTTTCAATGAAATGTAAACACATATTAGAAGTAAACATGTTTAATCTGCTATGTTCTGATGAAAACTTTAAGTTGATAAATCCATTAATACTTTCAACGTACACATATTAAGGCATTAATTATTAATGCCTGGAATGGGAAATGAATCATTGGCAGTGCTCAGCCTGTCAGAGCTTCCTCATAAAGTGTGAAGAGTGACCAAGAAATCAGTCACACCGAGACATATTTCATTTGTCACAACTGACATCCTTTTTCATTCGCCGACAAATACAAATTCACATTAAAGCAACATAAAAAGTCATGTATTTAATTTTTATCACATTTGTCCTCCTGTGGCTATCATGAACAGTAGACTTTCCCGTTAAAACAGTTTGGCACATAGGCTAACCTCCCACACAGTAAGCTAATGGACTTAATAGACAAT
Source organism: Sandelia bainsii (assembly GCA_032362345.1). Taxonomy (NCBI): domain Eukaryota; kingdom Metazoa; phylum Chordata; class Actinopteri; order Anabantiformes; family Anabantidae; genus Sandelia; species Sandelia bainsii. Next base: position 16,403,025 of record JAUMHL010000029.1, read on the forward strand.
TAGACAAAAGGCATAAAGATACCAAATTAATGGATTTGCAGCTCACTGTCAGCGCTAATACCTGTCTGTCACCTGCCTTAAAATTGCATGGAAATGAAGCTGTCCCCCTACGGGTTTTAAAGAAGGCTGCTGTCCAATGTTTCTGAATATTTTGTAATAACTGTTCCCACAGTATGCTCCTGTTATGCGTGCTCGTTCATTTAAAGAGGTTCACTGATTCAAGTAAGTTTCAAATGTACCCATGCTTTCACATCTTTTTTCCCAGATGTCTGCCAGCATTTAGACAAAAATCTCATCCCTTACACAAGTCTTTTCTAATGGAAGAATTTAGCTCCTTTAGTAATTTAGAAACTGATTAGACATAAATCCACCACCCATTTAGGTTCTGATTCATTATTTAAGAAACTAAAAGTTAGTTTAATTGAGCCAAGCTTTAAATATGAAAGAACATCACAGGTTTAGCATGTTAGAAACTGAAATGTGAAACTGAATCTGTGATTTTCTGGTGGTATACAGAGATAGAAGAATCAACCTGAGCCAGCCTCCTCCTACAAAAAGGATTAAACATTAATAGCACATAAGATGAATTTCTCACATGGCTTGCCTGCGGCTCTGAGACAAACAACTAGGACGGTGCAACAAAAAGGACCATCGGTCTCCAAGTAAGCCCTCAAAGGGTTTAACAGCATGTGAGCTGAGAAGGAAGACTTTAGAAGCTTTGTATAGGTATAATGCCATTGATGATGTTTAGAGAAACATCTGTAGTCCTGCTTGAGTTTTTAATAATGCAGTTGTCAAGATATTTGAGCTGGCTATGAGTGTATTTTAGTTTATTGATAGCTGTAGTCCTGTGGCAGCTCTATAAAGTGCAACCTCAACTCTCTGATAATCAACAGAAAAGTAATATGTTATTAATTACTCCGTAGGTTGCAAGGCCAATTAACACAAGTGTTTGATCAATTTTTGGTTTGCTTGAAAAGAACAAGCAATAATAAGCAGACGAGGAATGATCATCTAAAAATATGTCAGCATTACCATTATTATTTCTTATCTTTTGTACCTGTTTTTATAGCAATCAGAATAACACTTCCAGATTTACAGTCTCAATTTCAAAATTGCCTTTTCATTCTGCAAGACTTTCATGTGGTTTGGGCAGCAACACAATATCTCTTCCAACTACAAAAATAGCACTCATTTGATCTATGATGAAAACACAGTTACAAAACACTGGAAAGAAAGTTTGGAACTTCTCATTCCTCTAGTGTCATCATAGATATTTATTTAAATTAATAATAATGGTCAAATGAAACTGAGCAGAAGAGCACTTGACTATACACCTGTTCTCTGAGAAAAAAAGTTTCTTGAAAAATACATTAGTGTTAAATATGATAATTAAAATATAAAACACATGGGATTAAAAGTTATCCATGAAAACATTAGTAATCATGATTTTATATCACATTATATCGGGTTGATAAACATGGTTCATGGCAGCTGAAATGATGATATTGTTCGACTAAAGTTGCTGTTTTTATTCACGGTGTCCATTTCTGTAAACTTGTAATGGCAGTTGAGGAGAAGTTAAACACTGAGTTCTTTCTGCAGGATTAGGTACCCTTAGAACATACCAAAGAGAGAAAATCCTTTCCTTTGACTTGTTGAAAGTCTGAGTCAATCACAGTAACAAGTTCCTTTGGAAACACTGTTATCTCAGATAATAGAAAGTCAATGGGAGACAAAGATTTTCCAAGACAGTATGTTTATCAAATGCTGCTGAAGGCGGATGAGGTGTTGCATCCCAGACATGCTATTACTAAAAGATGACAGTGAGGCCCTTACGTGGTCCATACAGTTGTAAACATTTACAGCAGAAGACTGACTCCAAGGGATATGACCAATGATACAATTACACACAACCCTTTAATTTGCATACTCACTCTTGTTTAACCTGCATAAGAGCCAACGATATACTAAAATTCAGTAAAGGAAAAAATGTGTTAACATGAGATGTACAGACCCAAGTCCTGCCTGTAAAAAAGGCAATCTCTGACTTTTCTCATTTAATAAAACAGAGCACGTCATGTTCAGTACCCCGCTCATGCCAAAACGATATCCCATTGGATCTGTGGGAGCAGGGAAGGTGGGCCAAACAAGTTAGGATAAAAGGAGATATAAAGATGTTACAGAAATTAAACTTGCCACTATAACATCTATTCTCTTGAATATAGCCCTCAGCAAAATTTTGGCCTTAGACGAACTGATTCAGTTACATTTTTAGGGTAGGATGTCTCAGATTGTGTATGTCAGGTACTGATGCAAAAATTTAACTGCTATGCAGCATGTTGGGTGAGCAGGATGCCTTTTGTCAGAATGCCAAGCGGTGGTGGAATCAATTAGGACAATTACAATTTCATCATTTCCATAGAAAATGTGAATGGATAACATTATAACTGAATGGAAATTAGACCATGGCTGTTAGCAAGAGGCATGATACTACTGTAGGACATCTGAGCATTACAGTCATGTTTTCCTGGGAAAATACAACGAACACTGTTAATATTTATACATTTGTCCATGCCATTAATAATCTTGTCACTGACAACTACTAATTTGAGTCAATTTGGGGATATACAATATAATCTGACAAGGCATGCCAACACTGACCACTGTGTACCACACAGCAACAAACACAATCATGAGGCGTAAAGTGCATGCCTGTCACAAGTTGGTAATTAAGTTATCAATAGACAACAATTGTATTAATTTCCAGAACAGCACAGACACATTGGCAGTAATTGGAAATGTCCATTCCATCTGTGCCTCATCTGCTTTCTATTTAATGTTAGAGAATGGATTTCGAATGTACCAGGTTCCTAGTGTTGAATGACGTAAATAGATTTAATATTAATCTACTTACAGTATACACACTGGGTGCAGAAATTATTTATATTTTTGCTCGTCTTCCTTTTTTTTCCTTTATACTCTTGCTTGCTTTCAGTTCTCTTTGTTTCTGTCGCATACAGGTCACATTTCTCGTGCTCTTTATGAAAGGGATTGTGTGAGCTTCTCTGTCCCTGTTGTTCACTATCAGGTAAGTAGCATATAATTACCTTCATAAAGGGAACATGGTTTGCCTCAGCACTCCTTCAATATACTCTCACAATTCGGTAGGACAGTTTGGGGCATATGTATGACAATATTCTTTAGACTACTCGTTGAGTGTTTGTTGGAAATATGTGTTGAATACATCAGGGTGCAAGCCCAGCACTATTTTATGCTAAGATTCCACTTTATTCTTTCTCTCAGCATTTCCCTATGCTGCAGGACCTGACTTAACTGTTTTTGCATTGTTCATTTGCTTATTTCTTTACAATTTCTCCTTTCATTTTGTGTCACAAATGCTATTGAAATGCAAATACTTTAGCTGCATGACAGATATTGTGGACGAGAGAGAGGCCCTGCATCTCTGTTTCACTAATTGGCAGGTTGTCACTTTGAACATCATAGCTATCCCACCTTGTCATCCCTTCACTTACAAGCCTAAACATAGCCAAGTGCACACTGAAAATTGATACAGCACCCAATACAAAATAAGAAACACCATCTTGGATCACACAAACTTAAAATGAAGGGTATCAACCTTTACCTTTGGTAATTACCCAAAGACAAAAACATGGCACAAATAAAGACAGTCCATAAGATCACACAACATGATCACTAAAAGAGTACTAAATTATATAGCTGGCATTTTCTCCCTGTGCCATAAATAAATAAATGCCAGAAATACTAAATGAGAAGAAATCAGAAATGGTGCTACAATGACACGTAAAACAAAACACCATGACTCTCATATCACAGGCACTGTTTGACAGTCCTTGCTCTTAGCACAATATTCTATACACCTTGCATGCCAAAAAACCCAAAGGCAAAATTTTGTCCTACATTTTTCTCCCTGTGAACTTCAAATTGTTCCTCTGGCCCACAGGCCTATCAGGAAAAAAAGTGTCCAAGCTCATTTTCCCACAGTTACAACTTCTGCTGCGCTGACACACCCTTCCAGTAATCAAGAATGTCATGCAGGTCCTCACCTTTAGCAAATTGCACCTTTTTTCGAAGAGCATTTCCAGCTGTCACATAACAGGCTTCATCACGTTGGCCTTTTCGATAGGGACGAAAGCGCTCCCAGATGCGCAGTGAACTTTCTGAGGAGTACTCTGGGCTGGAGGAGTAGCCAGAATAACTGGAATGATGACGGGCAGGTGATAGCTGGGAATAAGATGCGGCATCTCTGCGGGAGCGTGTCAGGGGCTTTAGGAAAGAAACCTTCTGGGCTGGGGAGCCCTGGTGGGAGCCCTCATAGTACAGAGCTGGGACGGAGTGGCGGTGCTCCGAGCAGTGGTAGTCCTGCTGCACCTCCAGCTGCTGCTGTTGTTGCATTTGTTGCTGTTGATGGTAATGGTGTGGCTTCTGGCTGTCCTGGTGTTGGGCACCAACACCACCACTGTCGCAACCACCACCACCCCCTCCACTGCAGCTTCCACTCCCTACTAAAGGCAGCCTATCCAAGGGCTCCCCACAGCTGACGGGACTGGCCCTGTCTGGGTACTGCTGTTGTTGATTACAGGCATCTGGGCTCCTTGACTCGGGGACATCCAGACTATACACCCTTGCTCCTCCACGTTCCCTGTCTCGACCCATGGAGCCACAAGAGGTGGTGCTGCACTGTTTCTTGACTGCATTTACAATCACCACCGCTGCATCTGCACTCATTTGCCGCTGAATGGGACGTACAGCAGTTGCTGGTGGAGGGGGCCTGTATGGGGGAGTAACGACAAAGCCGCCACCAGTGATCCCTGGGCGTTCAGAGAGAGGGGTATTCAAGGCAGGGAGTGGAGGTGGAGGGGGTATTTTGTTGGGAACAATGACCTGGCATGACTCTGTCACCCCTTGGGAGAGCGGGATTAGGCCACGAGTGAGGGAAGATGCACTGGTAGGAGGAGGGGAAGTGGGATTGGAGGAGGCTGTGGGGTTAGTACAGGCCCCTGAAGTGGAAACTCCTGCGGCATCCAGTTTCAGTGCATCAATACAGTTGTTGATAATCTGGTTAACCTTGTCCACCTCCATGGCAATGGTGGAGATCTCTGATGCCGAACCACGTCCATCATCATCTGAGTCTTCACCAACATCAGTTCCATCATCATCCCTCAAGTCTTCCCCCCTCATCACTCCGTGCCCACCATCTCCCATCCTCTCCATCCCTAACACTCCACTCCTGACATCCATATAGTTTCCTTTACTTGTAGCCATGGCCTCTGAAAAGGCAGTAGCCATCTTTTCCACTTGTGGGATAGAGGAAAGTCTGGATGAACTGGTGTTGGCTGAGTGTAGCATTCCCGAGCTAGAGGATGTTGACATGGGAAATTTTCCTCCATGGTGGTGCTGATACTGGTGATGTTCTCTAGACTGCTCTTGAAGTTTGTGAACAGCGGATGGATCATTTGCCACTGCTGCTGCTACCTCTGGTCCATAGCGCATTTCCAGTATAGTTTTCTTGACACAGATTGACTTCTTCTTCTCATCATGCATCCGTTTCTTACGTAGACAATAGTAGACAAGTCCTAAAATAATGAGCATACCAAAAAGGCAGCCTACAATGGTCATTATGTAGTGAGTAGTGGTGGAAGGAGTGGGGAGCATGTCATCATGATTTGGAACCCGAGTGGAAAACGTGAGGCAGGTGTGGTTGTAACGCTGAGAGTTGCGGATGGATCCTACACAGAACGTGTAATTGTTGTGTGGCTTCAGCTTGTTCAGGGTGATCATCTCTTTCTTGTTCTTCAAATTCATGATGTCAGATACTAATGTGTGGTTGTATTGTGTTAGAATATACATTTTGCTATAGGGGCGTGGAATCTGCACAAGGAGGGAGGCTGATGACAAAGAGACATGATGAAGCTTGATGCTGGGACTGAAGCTACCATGTTCAGTAGATGAGGAAGAGGTGGTGGGCTGGACGTACGGCCCGACAACACCAATAATCTCTGGTCCAATCCCAGAAGGACCTTCCAAATCTGGTGGGAGAGAGGTCATTCCTGGAATCATCACTCCATCTCTGCAGTGATGAAACAGAATGTTTTTGGCATTTCTACCTGCATGGCCTGCAACAATAGGACTCAGTAACGGGTAGCCGAACATCTCCCTGGGTGTCTCACACTGAAGGCGGTCATAGGTGTGTGTAACATTGTTAAAAGACTCCAACCAGATTAGGAAACTATAAAGATCACAGCCGCAGTGAAATGGGTTTGCTGCCAGTTCACACACCATCAGTCGACTGAGAACTGTGAATGTGGATGGATCAATGCGGGCAAGTTTGTTTGATGACAGGTCAATGCTGCTGAGGCTGGGGCACTCCCAGAATGCATTGTTGGCAATAACCTCAATGAGGTTGTGCTGGAGGAAGAGGCATTGCATGCGGCCGAGCCCTCTCATCATACCTTCAGTTAAGTTTGTCAGCTTGTTGTAACCCAGCTGAAGAACCTGAGAAAAACACAAAGTAGCATTAGGTCATTTGTATTTCTTTTTACACTATGGAATCAGTTTTAGTCATAATTATTATAGTTGATGATAATGTTTGAATTCTTCTTAATTAATAACAGCTGGTTATGCTGGTTAGGACTGCAAGTAGCACCTATGGTCCGAAACATTTTATTTGTCTTTGAGTATTAAGTAAAATATTATCATACTCAATATAAGCATGTATATATACATCTGTGAATATCATCCAGGTCATGGTTATCCCAAAAAAAGCTGTTCAGTGGCAACTGTAATATAAGGGAAACACTATGCAGCACTATGCAACACCCAACTATATATATATATAAACAAATCAATTAGTCAAACTTTAAGCATGTTTCAAGACATAAAGATCTGGGTGTCCTGTAATTTTCTACTCCTCAATTTACATAAGACAGAGGTTATTCTATTTAGGCCTACATTCCTCAGAGACATGTTATCTATTCATATTGCTACCCTAGATGGCATACCATTGGCCTCAAGTACTACAGTGAGGAATCTCTCTGCATAAAATAAAAGAAATCTCTAAACCTGCCTTCTTCCACCTATTATCCCAGCAGAACACTCACAGAATGCTGGTCTACTTGTGGTTTCAAATTTACAATGGGAGGCAGAGCCTTTAGCTATCAACCTCTATCTCCTGTGGAAGCAGCTTCCAGTTCAGGTTTGAAAGGCAGACACCCTCACTACTTTTAAGACCAGGCTTTTTTTAAGACCAAACTTTCCTTTTTGCTAAAGCTCAAAGTCAGAGTTGGCTCAGGTGGACCATCTCTTAGCTATGCTGCTGTAGTTTTAGTATGCTGGGGGACCTCCCTTGATACAATGTGCTCCTCTCCTCTCTTCTGTCCCTCTGCCTCTCTCTCCACTCATATGCCACCATTGCATGTCATTAACTTTGCGTTTGCTCTCTCCCGTAGTTTTGCTTTGTCCTCTCTCCCTCTCACTATACCTTTCAGCAGGTATCTCCAGCTTTGGAGCTGCATGATTTCAGTTGCAGTTCCGGGCCCTACCAACCTGCGTGGTGTTTCATCTGCTGCTTGTTATTCTTATTGTCCTCTTGTTGCCTGCTGTTCTTTTCTCTTTCCTCTTTCCACTCATCCCAACCGGTTGCAGCAGATGTGCTTACTCAAGTGGGACTGTTGGGTTTTCTGCATAATTCTATTTAAAGTTATATTCCGTACGGTTACACTGTGAATCAGAATCAGAATTTTTTGTTGTCATTATGCATACACATAATTAAATTTTGTTTGGTATCTCTCAGTTTCCAAGAGCACAATACTTAGAATAATACACACTAAGGACACAATACTTTGAAGTGCCTTGAGATTACTTTTGTTGTAATTTGATGCTGTGTAAATGATCTGACTCAAATTTCATTGAACTGGGCTTTAAGTTCTTTAAGACATTTCACCTTCCATACAGAAGGATTCAAAACATCTTCAAGAACTTAGAGCAACTCAGTTGCCACTGAACAGCTTTTTTACCATGTATATATAATTTACGGTTAACTGGGAGACTAGGGGAACTTAAGATGAGTAGATGTATTTTAAGCATAATCTTTGCAGTCATCCTCATGTCTGAGCTATTAGTGATAATATGTATTCAGCAAAAATGTCATTCTAATTATGTGTCCAACTCAAAAATTCCACTAAAATGTATTTTAACGATACATTAAAGAATTAACTTAAAATTTTCTAGAAATACAATTTCAAAATATATCGGTGCATTCAGTTGTGAACTACATTCTTATGTTAAGCTCTTTTATCATTCATTTCTCCATCACCTGTAGGTTTGCTTGTCCTGCAAAGGCTCCATCCTCAATATAGCTGATTTCATTTTTAGTGAGGTTGAGGTCAGTCAGGTTGGTGAACCGGTACATGGAGCTGAAGAGCACAGCTTTCAACTTGTTCTCATTCAATCTCAAGTCATGGACTGTGTTGTTGATGTGCTGAGGAATAGTCTCGTAGGGTGGCTGGTTTTGGCTGCAGATAGCCAGCCATACATAACCTTTATCCCCTTCAATGAGCCAGCAGTCCCCATTCACCATATTGGGAAAGAAGGAAAAGAATACGAGGAAGGGACAAATAAAAAGAAGGAGAGTGGATGTAGTAGACGTACCTTGCATGATGCCAGTAAAGAGAACTAAGAAACAAGCTATAGTTATTAAAGACAAAAAAGTAGGGGCAGGCGGAAGAACAGGGTTGTTTAGTAGGACAAAGGTAAAAGCAAAGGTTGCTAGGAAGGATTTCCAAAGAGGAGAAGGGTCTGGGTTAGGTGGTGAAGAAAGGGGAGAAGGCTTCACAAGGCCAGTCACAGCTTTATGGTCATTATGGTGATTAATAGGGGATCCATGTTATGTCATTTCTTGTTGGACTGCAATGCAGATCGACATAGCCTGTCTTCATACTCTCTTCGTAGATCTCAGCTGTGACTACTGAAATGGATGGAACAACAGCAAATCTGTAGAAGAGAATAAAACAAAAGCAACATGAAGAAAAAAAGGGAAAAAAGTATAGTATTGTAATAGTGTGTTAGGTATAACATATGTATGATTATACATGGTGGCAACAATAAATTTTTATTATGTCCCAAAATCAAACAAAATTTTCCTTGTGGGTTTTTCCTGTCAAAACAATTTTATTTAAATCAGCAACCAAATACAAAGTTTTGAAACTTAATCACTACTGAATAGCTGTGTTAATTAGTGTTGGAATTTAAATACCACTGAATTGACTTTGAAAGCCTTCTTTCAGAACTTATGTCATCTGAATTTATTTATTTTTATATTTATTTTAGGGTTCTCAAATTCAGTTGCAACATTGGCATGTCAAAATATCTTTTGCATATTCAACAGCCTCTAAATTCAAGTTGCACTATCTCAATTCATGTCTAAACTCAAAAACTCTGGTTGCTTAAAATACTTGTGGAACCCCATGGATCATCAATTTATTTTTCTAATGCAATCTGAATGTATAGCTTATAAGCCAAGATGCACACGTGCAGTGGGTCACAAACCTGAAACCTAGAAAAACCATGGCTGTGTCTGAAATCACTTCCTATTTATTATATAGTGCATTATATAAAGTGTTTGCAGTTTTGTAGTGATGTCCCAAATGTTGTTTGTGAGTGTTTAAACCTTTGTGTAAACCTGTCCACTATTGTGGACTGTTCTAGTGCAGTCAAAGCTTCCACAGTGGAATAAAAAAGTAGTGTATATGGCACATATGCTATTGAGACTTTTTGAGGGCTTGCCAGCTTATAGTATTATATGCCATGTATACATGTTGAATTGCTTGATCCCCCATTGGTGCCCCACCTCATAAGGCTATGGGGTCACCAAGCTGATAACTAGGTGCACCTGCCAATTTCTCCTCAGTGCTAAAATGGCGAGATTCCTTTTTTTGACACATGAAGTGCAGATTTTAATCACCAAAATGCTGACAGCACATTGTCTCCACAGACATTCCTTGTTATGACACTATCCTGCCAAAACCTAAGCTCTCTATCCCATCTGCATGTCATTTGAATTGAAGTCAAGCGTTTACATAAGGAAAGGATTAGCTGCCTGTTGCATCATGACAGACATTGTCATCTTGCCGGCTCAGCAGCTGGGGAAAACATACTTGCAATTACACACACATTACAAAAAGGTTGGCACTAAAATGGACATATGCCCCCAGACAAAGTGAATGTGAGGCACAAACTTCAAATATGCCTTAATTTAAAAGTACAGACATACCGATCAAAGCTATCAAATTGTATTCAGATCAACACCAATGGTATACGTTGATATTGCACTATGTAGTCTATGTGTAGAACTACACACAATCTGTAGTGGTATCTTTTATCACACATCTTCTCAATTTGACAGTCTCTAGATTCCCACCACACCGTCAAAAAGAAGAATATCTTTCTCTCTTTTTCTGAGGAACAGGCCAAATTTCTTCCCTGTGCTCCAAATTACGATTCTCTCTAATTCTATCAGAGAATTGAACTAATTCCAGTCTATTCTGGTCCAGGCTTCCCTGAGGTTCCAGCAAACAATCATGTCCTCTTTTTTAATGCAATTATTACAGCATAAAACCATAGTATCTAAAACATGTGCAAAATTGTACATTATCATGTAGATCCAGTGACCCACGACACACCAAACAACATCATGGTTAATTATTCTAGGTTAAACATTTGGACAAAGTTTTCAATTTGAGGTCTCACATAACTGTTCTCTCTTTAGCTGTTAGAGACAGATTACACATTAACTGAATCATTCAAGCAAAGTCTGTTCAGAGGTTCTCAAATTCAAACATGAAATGCAATCAAACTGGATTCTAACTTATTCTGATTTTAGAGTGTAGAGTGTACGATACTGTAGAGTATCGTATTACCAGGTTGGTATTAGCCCGTTAAAAGTAGCTCAATTGAATGTAAAAAAAACCAACAACAACAATACTAATCTAAAAATTTGAAATATGCCTTTGTTCATACTCTGTAATCTATAAGTCTTATCTCTCATTTTGGTTTGCAATAGTCAAAGACTTGTTGGTGTTGATGCAGGTGTGATAGTGTTACAGTATTAGGAAAGCTAATTTCCCCCCACATGAGACATGATCTCATTTGGTGCTCCACATAGTGAAACCCAGAGGGTTGACATAAGGAAGGCAGGAAGCACAGTGGGTCTGAATGTGTGCGTGTTTAGGAGTATGATTACGGAATTTTGAATATGGGACATGCAAAGCACCTGTCTCAAAGGGAAAGTGTATGTCTCACAACACTGATCCAGTTATGCATACGTATGAAAATGTAAGACATACAGTAAGATAAAATATTTTTCTGCTGCAGACAGCCACTGCATTGTAAGTTTTGCTTTCAAAAATTATGATGATGGCCTGACCCACTCAGAGAAACTTCAGGTTCAGGTGCAAGGTTGCCTTGCCCAAGGACAGGAGGAGCTGGAGATCAAACAAAAAATTGCAACCTGCAATTAGTGGATGACCTACTCTCCCTCCTGATCTACATTCACATGCTTTATTTAAACCATATTTAAATGCACCTCTGCAGTTGTTTCTTTGTCCATACTTGACAGTAGCAGATATGGTTTCTATCTAGCAAACTCACATGAACAGGTGGAATTAGAGTAGCTACAGGTGTCTGACTTTCCTTTTTTTCCAGAAATGTCTTCCAGAAGAACACAAATCCTTTTTCAGAAGCATATTCTTGTTATTCAATTCATTCAATTCAATTCATCTTTATTTGTATAGCGCCAAATCATAACAAAGGTCATCTCAAGGCACTTTACATAGCAAG
>JAUMHL010000029.1:16433395-16455400 GCA_032362345.1 Sandelia bainsii
ACTTGAGGATTCCACAGGGTTTATAAACCTGCAACTCCTACCAGTCAGTCAGACTTGAAAAAGCCCTCTGGAATGGATGGCGAAACGTAGTCAAGGAACTAAAACAAGTCCAGTTGCCACTGAAAAACCTTTTTTTTTTAGATAACCATGACCTGGATGACTGAGAATCTTCACAGATATGCCTCTGTTCCAACTTTTTCTGTGTTGCAGGTTTCAAACAACTACAAAAACCACAACAGTGAACAAAATAACAAATCACAGATCTAGTTTTTAGTATGCAATATCACAACATTTACAGACACATCCCTTAGATAAACCCTTACATATCCAACACATAAGGTACAAGTGTGGAAGTTCAGAGGGCCAGTAAGAATGAGATCATTAGTGGCTTTTGTTAAGGCTGCTTAGATGCTATATTTGAATTGTTACTGTCTATTAAGTATTTTAACATAAATGAAAGGCTGGAAATGGGCCAATAATTATTTAGATCACTAGGATCTGATTCTGATCATATATATTTTTTAAAGATTGATTTGACAGAAACACCTTTAAGCAATAGAGCAACGGCAGCAGTGGACAGAGAGGAGTTAATTATGGCTATTTCAATGTGGTGAATTGTAGACAGGCTCTAGCCATAGTGGTAGGAGGGGGATCAAGAGGGCAGAGGACCTGGACATCATAATAAGTTTAGTAATATATTAAGGCTTAAAAAATAAAGTGGTGGTAGGCGATGGACCCAAGTTTTAGACAGAATAAAACAAATCTAAGCATTTTAGTAAGTATGAGGATAGTTGCTTTTTTTACTGTACATGTTGAATAGCATGGAAAAAAACACAAACCTAAAGCAATAGTGTGGGAATTGCTTGATAGATTTAATAGTGAGGTGCTTATCTGTTCAATAAAAAAGACCCACTAAGCTAAATCGAGTCTCTGTCTTTCAATGATACAGTCTGTTGAAGACAAATATTCTGGCTATATGACTGGCTTAAAAAATTCTGAACTATTCCTTTAAGTCTGATATTTAGGACTTCTGCTTGCTGTCATCTTGTCTTGCTGGAGCCAGTAAATCCACATTTTGCAAATAGTGTGGAGCCAAGCATCACAACTGAGTGATGACAACTCCAAGATCTGTACATCAACATATGTTTTCTAAGCCTCAGGATCGTCTGTATTGGCTTTCAATCTATCATTTAGACATGTGTTAAGGTAAAATTAGTTAATTAGACACCAACAATATTTAAAATTATTTCTCTCAACAGGTGGTCCCATCAATTGTCCTCCATACTGTCTTTTTTTGAAACCACAATCTAGCAGCACTGACCTGCGCTGGCCTCAGCACTTTGCAGCTGTGCCAGCTCCTGTGTGGATCGCTGAGTGTGAGGCCAGGGTTGCAATCAGTAAAGTGGGACATGCTTAAAAAATGGCCCTTGCTCAGCTCTGTGCTAGAATTTTAGATCTATTTTGCTGCTACCATTTCTGCAAATTATCTTTTTTATTTTATTTTTCCACACACTAAATTATTTGCTGTTTTTGCTTGAAGAGAACGCTGTCAAGCTTATTACCTAGTTAGTGCTTCATGTTTTATCTTTTTATCTTTCTGTTGCTGTTGGACACAATGACCCAGTGGCACCTCATGTAAATATACATTTCACTATGAGCAGTAAAAATTATTGTAACTATTGATTTTGTTTTGATGTTTGTGCGTCCTTAATAGTCTTGTCAGTTCTAAGTAGTTCACATGGCACTTAAACCTCCATGTTCTAGTTTTTGCTTAAGGATTGTAAAAGTATATACATACCTACAGACTACAAGACTACAAGTTATAAATAATGTTTAATTTCCCAACTCTATGATAAAATTCTAACAGACAGAGTAGCACATGTAGGCCCTGGTACCAACTACTAACTGCACATACTTGAGACTGTAACTACATTTAGAGTTACAGTTATTATAATTTATTATCATTTCATCCCCACCCCACCCCCCAGACTCGCTCCCCTATCCCAGTAGTGATTTCACTAACGCCTCTGCTCTGCAGTAAAACACTAGAGTATTTTACATTCACATTCCCTCCTCTCTCTCTGCCATTGCCACAACATTGCACACTTCCACGACATTCGCTATTAACCATGCTCCCTCTTAATTGCTCCTTCCCTCAGCTTTCTGTTATTCATTCTTTACTGTAGATGCTCCTCACCAAACTGAGATCCATTAGTCTCCCACTGGAAAACAAACTCTTCAATCTTTTTGTCATCAGCATCATCCATGCCATACCAAAATCTATTGTTTACACCAGTTTTATTCTTTTTAAATGCCGTATGTTTTCTTTCAAGAGATACAATTAGAAAGCCAGCAATAAAATCCAACAATATATGTAAATTTCATAACAAATCACCATAAAAGAACAATGGATCAGGAGGCATATGGGTAGGATTAGGATAAACTGTAAAAGCATTAGTAAAAACAAAAGCAAGCAGATAAGCCTATCAACGTTGCATGAAGGAAATTTAAAAACTAAGATGTAATGAGATTTAAGTTCGAAGGACTCTGATCATATTTCAGATCTCATGTGCTGGGGCTTATATAAAGCTCAGAGTTAGACAACAACAGACTTCAAAAGTTTTAGGGGACAGCATAGAAAAGCTGAAGTCATGGTAACAAGCTTTTCATTTGAATGCCATATTTCACTTTCTTGTTTTGTTTTTTCTTCCTTTCCCTGCCTTACAGAAAGGAAGGAAGAAAGAAACTGTCAGGGAGAGAAGAAGTAGCTATACAGTATCCATGTCTGTACACCTACAGCGGGGGCAGTGAAATGTATAATAGATTAAAAGTGCATGTAAGGTAGTTGAAAACCTGTACAGTGTGTTTTGTTTTTTTTTGCGTCACAAAGTTGATGCTGAGAATAGAAAAGAAAGAGCGTAAGGAGTGCTGGATGAAGGAACTAGCACATGGGAACAAGGGAAACAGTCTGTGATTAGGATGCAAAAGACTGACAGAAGAAGAGAAAGAGATAGTGAGAAAGAGAGGGGGAAGCAGGGAGGGAGGAGGAGAGAAAGAAGAAGCATGAGATGACAAAGAACCATGTTAGGGAGAGCAAACTGCTGTTTTTGAGTTGACACTGGGAGACAGATAATGAAAACAAGCCTCATTATATCTCGTATTGTCCCCTGGGCAGCTTTGGAAATTGTAGAAGCCGTCGTTATCAGTTTACCTGCTATTCTCTGTCTCTCGCGACCTTTGTCTCTCACCTTTCTGACAGTCGAGTGAGGGTAAGACTAAGCTCCCACAATTATGTAGGTTTTTTTTTCTGTTCCCTCTTTTCTACCTGGCACACTACAGCAAGCCACAGCAAGAGATCCTATTTTTTAAAGTGTGAATCAATGGCTGTACAGTATCTATCTATCTATCTATCTATCTATCTATCTATCTATCTATCTATCTATCTATCTTTTGCTGTCCTCACTCTTTCTCTGCTCCATAGAGTGCGTGGGCGGCAGTATTTCTTCATACGTGTGTGTAGGCATATCAGCATATGGCCTGTGATCATACAGAAACAGAAGACAGTTGGAAGAACAATAGCTTCGCTTGTGATAACAATGGTTTCATACACTGCCGACTGCAATGTTAATGATCACTGCTGCCACATTCTCTCACAGTTCTGTAAGCCAAGTCACACACATAAATAGAACAGCAATTCACAATTTTAGCAAAAGCATAGCTGTTTTTCACTCCTTTCATATGAAAAGTGTGCACACCAATAGCTTTCTCACTCTTCTATTTGTTATGAGCTGCACAGGTATTGTAGTTTTGATTTTATTTCATTTAATAAAGTCAGTGTGTAGAGAGTTTTTTTTTTCAGCAAACGCTAAAAACACTTCACACTGTGAAATTAGACTGAAAGTGAAACAGAATATGATATGGGCACAAGTTTATTGTGATTTTTCATGAAGGAACGTTGCTATTTCTCTCTCTTCACAAAATTGAAAGTTTACTTAAAGGTGCTGTGTGCCTCAACTAAGTCATTCTGCCAATCATTTTAAAAAGAAATAGTTAGAGCTAGGGTAATTACAATAGTACTGTTTTGACCAGCTGGCTTCTGTATAAGACAGTGAAGCTACCACTTTGTAGAAACTACAGATGACTATTATTTTTAACATTACATCAGAGAATGTATCTGATACATCCATCCTACTACCTATTAACGTGAGAGAATGAGGTTTTATTTTACACCCCTATGATATACTATGCTATCAAAATTAATCAATAATCAATCAACAAGTCTTGACTCCTTTTTGTGACTGCCTTTTATTGCTGTGATTAAGTTTTGGAGTTGAATTGTCTTTGAGGCAACCTTTAAAGCTTTATACCTATTTACCAGCCCATTCAGTCTATGCTATGGGCTAACAGGTCATCCTCATTCTAGGCTACCTAGATAGTATAACCCTGACATGCTTCTAAGTTTTAAAATAACGCAGGGCTAGGTCTCAGACGACACGCTGTTCCTCATTTTAGTGCTCCAGTTTCATCTTCTTGGCAATGTATGTGTGTGTGGTGCTGATAGGCGTGTGTGCATGCATCTTAATTGAGGCTCCATCACACACACACACACTATGGCCCAGTAATAACTTTCTGCAACTATTCCAAAAATACTGTATATCCAAACTTTTTAATAGTACATTTGCTTATTTGAGTAGAAGGTTGCAGCAGCGAGTGACGTGAAAAATAGCACAGAGCAAAAGATTGGATGAAATATATCACTTTGGGAATGTGACACCTCTGTTCAGTTCTTCACAGAGCTCACAACTTTCCTGCAAGCATCTGTTAATCTTGTTTGCATTCACTGAGCCAATTTACTTGTTTGTTTACTGAGCACACCAGTACAACAGATCTGTGTCTTGTATTATTTAAGATTCTGCAAATATTAGCAAAAGTGATGTGAACAGGCATTCATCAGTTCAGAGGAATTTTCTGTGCTCAAACGGGCTACAAATTGTTTTTAAAAATGTCAAATTATTGAAAGCTATGGACAAAGTTGCTGTTTATTTGCATAGACAGATGGAATCAAAATGGAAGTGAGTGAAAAAAAAACTAAATATATCTGAAAGTGAAGTCAGGCTCACTGTCACTCATTCCATAAACTACATGAAACTCTTCAGAGCATTGAGAGTACAAGCAGTTTTCTGTTTAAACAGATGCATAATCAAATCCCAGAGTGCAACTGGTGCAAACAAAACCAAATACATAAAACCATTGTTACTGCACCACTTCAGTGCAGTTGAAGAGACAAACCTGGCACAACCACTGACTAGAAAGTAAGAGTGAACATTGATATGGACTGACACATGACAGGAGCTTGGAGTGATGTCAAATTTGCCTATTTACTGTTGGAGAGAACTACAAAATTATAAGTAAGCTTACAACAAAGCCCACATCTTTGATTACAGTCAGGCATCACATAACTCCACAGGACAGATAATAGCAGTATATTCAAAGTGTCCTTCTGTCTGAGGTTCTCTGTACTGTCTAGATTACTTTTCCTAAAAACAGGAGCAGATTTAAAAAATAAATAAAAAAAGCTATACTGGCTCTCACCCAAAAGCAGCCCTGACACATTCCAGCTTCCATCTTCGTTAGAAAGTTTTGTTTAACTCACCAAACACTTTTGATTCACTCCATCCAATTATTGTTTGTTGTTTTTTTTGTCTACAGCATAATTTCTTCTAAGTAAACCAACATGAAAAAGCACAAAATCTTCAGCAGGCTAAAAAAATGTCTGGATTTTCAAAGAACAAAAAAAGGCCTTATTACTGGCATTAAAGTTTATTTTAGTCTCACAACAATTCGCTAGAAGAAATGGCCAACAGCTAATTATGAGTTTTACATGAATAACACATGAGTTACTTGCTTCAAGTAAGTCAAGAAAGTGGAGTAGAGTAGTGATCCTGTACAGAAGGTGCTTTGGATTGGTAAATGTTGTGATGTCTTAGAGCATCTCACAAAAAGGGAAGAACCTTAAAGAACAGAGTACATTCAGAGGGTATTTCTGATCCCTACAGTGGATTTAACTCGCCTGAAGCTGCTAGTCTGGACACTCTGGACACTATTATGCCAAATACTTCTACAAAGCAATTCAGATTAAGGCTGAACAAGGCATTAGTGGACGCACTTTACATGGTTGTCCATACACCATCCCCCAGTTATTTCCATCTTTGAGAATAGTGAACATTAAAGATAACATGGACCTAGAAATTTCATAGCATTCATAAAATATACATGGCAGGTACCCACTAAAATTTACACATGCACTTTTCCCTGCTGTGAGTGGGATATGCCCATGAAAGAAAACCATTTAAAGAAAACCCCAAGCTAGGTGTGGATGCACAAAATCACCATGGGACGATTGTCTGAATAACACTTCCTTCTTTCTTTGATCATTTTACTCTGACTGTCAGTCATTATGTTTGTAGCTGAACCACTGTTGTTTAGCATTTGCTTTAGGATTAGGTTTTTGCAAGCATACTGATCTGATTACAACACTAGATAGGTCAGCTTATGCAACATGTATGGCTTGCTGCATATGGGGGATGTCTCTTTCTCTCTCTTGTACTCTCCTACAGTTTCTTTTCCTTTGTTCTCCCACTCTTGGTTTGTTGGTCATACATTTTGTGAATTATGTGACTAAACTGTAGTTGGTTATGTTCAAGGTGTAGTGCAACACAAACCACATTTTCCTATTGTAAATTGTTGTCTAACAAAGTTATATATCAAATTTTGAAATGTCGTGCATGGTTGTGTGTGTTCTAGCTGTCATGCAGTAAATTAATGCTTACCAAATCACCAATGTACACTGAAGTTATACCCAGGTAAAAATAAACTAAATGGGTTGTGAATCACACTTACGAGAAGGTCACTTAAGAAATCCACTGTATCATCCTTTATACATTTAGAAGATTTTCCCTTTTCCTAGGCTAGGAAATTTTCTCGTTTCATCTGGTGGAGAGCAGCACAGCCATAATGTGGGTGTCAGCGTAGATTAGCATGGATGACATGAGGCTTGTGCAACCTCCAAGACAAATACACATTGTCTTATTCTCTTTCTTTCTTTCTTTTATACATCATTATTACACCATGAAGAAGGACCATGCTATCAATGCAATGTGTCTTCATGTCTTGTCTTCACCTTTATCCTCTTCTCAGTTCCTCAGTTCCTTTACCCTTCTCTCCATACACTCTTCTCTTCTCTTTGCTTAATTAAGGCAGTACTGATGGAAGAAAGTGTGTGTATGTCGTATAATAGTTATCCACTACAGCAACCAGTGTTGCACTGATAAAGCTGAGTTTATGCTTGCAGTATGTGCATGTGTGCTGAGGATATACAATAACTGGGGAACTATATCGGAATCCTCTTTTCCTTTATCTGTCTCTGTCTTTCTCCCTATCATGCACACACACACGCAAACATACACACACGCAATAATATTCAGAAATGTAATTGCAAATACAGCAATAATTGCTATTTCTCTGTAGTTCCTTTTCTATCTCTGGCACCCTTACACACACAAGCCACTGATAATTACTTCAAGGTCGCAGCTTCATTAGTCAACAGACCTGGCAAGGGGATTAACACTTCAAAGAGTGGAAAGATGGAATGAGGAAATATGTTGGGAGCCAGAAAGGTAATGTTAAAAAGCTGAGTTTATTGCAGGGAGAAATAGGTCAACACAAACCATGACACAACACCTTATATGACAGGTATACCATATATCCATTCTTTCCTTTGCTTTAAATCAGATGCTCTTTTTAAATTTTCACTTAAACACTTAAATGCATTTGCGTGTGTACGTTAGACTCTGTGTCACTGGGCATATCTGTGTGTGCACGCATCTGTGTGTACCGTCTGCTCCGTGATTCTGAATGCATCCATGCACGTATGAATAAGTTGGGGGTAAAATAACACAGAAACATCTATAAATATAAAGACAGAGCAGCAAACAGTCTGAGCAAAGACAAAAAAGAGACAAGACATAAACAACATACTAATAGGATGACATCTCTTTTTTTTCCTGCATGGCAGCCACATTTGCACCATAACCACAAGTGCAAATACTGTATCAAAGGAAAGAGGCTCAGTGATGTAACCTAATGTGAGCAAGATTAGTAATTGCTAAACACAGTATTCTGGCACACTGACTGCTACAGTTCTACTGAAAAGGGAGTGGGAAAGGCAGGACCACAAAAAATAGGTTGATTTCTTTTGTTCGCATTGTGTATCACCTGTGTCTCTCTCCACAGCAAGAAAAGAAACTGTGTTTTCTGTCACTGTACAGTCAAAATTTGTGAGCCATGCTTCCAAAATAAGTCAGAGTTAGAGGAGAAATCAGATTGCATGAATACGTAGATTTCCAGTAACCAGGTAACTAAAGCTACTTTCACTGAGTAACCTGGTTATTTAAGTGCATGTAAACAAAGTTAAGGACAGTAGTCCACTGGAAAAGATTTTTGCATCTTTTTTTTTTTTTGCATTAATAAATGCTGCTGCCTGCAAGCTGCAATCGCTGATAAAACATTGTTCAGTAATTTTTTTTCTACTTCAAAAGTACAATTATCCCAAATTTCCTTGAAATATCATGATGTAATTTTGAGGCTACATTGCTACTACCCCTAATTTAAATGCAAAACTCTGCCTGCATCTAGCTCGTTGCTGTTGTTTATTTTTTCATATTTTTTGTTCTGGCCATGACTTTGTAGCATAGGACTATCCTCTCTTAAGCTACTCCTATGAGTAATGAGTCAAATTGACTAATGACTCAAAACATGATTTAAAATCCAAGCATTTAGACTGATGGTGGTACAAGAGACAGCATCATCCAATTCATCAAATTCTGCATGATTATTTCTGGGAGCATAAATGGGAGCGCACCAATGCACACAACCATTGCTCACATACAGACAGATAAATGCAAATAAGTCACAAAATATCCTAGGAAGAGGTTAGTATGGTTCAACTTGGGTCATTATGCCAGATTCTGTTTGTTTTTTTTAGTTGATGCAGTACCATAACATACAAAGTGGTATAATAGGCATAAATAATACATTTAGTTAAAAAACTATGGGATAAAAATGAAAAGCTGTCTTACCCAATGTTGTAGATTGATCACTTTTGAACAAAGTGTTTGAACACTGTTTATGTACAGTTGTTGCTCAGCTGTTTGTTTTTCTAATCAAATTTGTAGTATAAACTATAGTACCATGAGTGACAGACTAGGTACTCTTGGAAAATGCAGAAGAAAAAGGCAGACTTAATTACAGCCATTAAACCTCACAGATCTCACCAACATGCCATGTATGTAGGAAATAGTAATTTATTGGGTATAGTCTGGTGGACACATGCTTTATCATGATTTTGAGGATATGTCAAGAAACGTGACAGACAGCTATGAAACGGCATTCTTATTCAGAATGGAAATTACATGGTGAACATGAAACTGAATAAACAGTACACAGCACCAAGTTAAACTGGGTATTGAAAATGTAATTCACAGGTGCCATTTTGGTTGCCTACAAAGGACAATTTACAGCCACTTTGAAGTCTGAGATAATTGGAAAGGCAAAGTAATGAAAGTCTTGGTGCATATGAGTCAAAACAAGCGTAGAACTCATCAGTAAAACATGTCACAAACTTGATGAGACTCAAACTGTGAGGTAATTTAATGCTTCTTTCCTTCAGCCCTTCACTGGGAGCACCCACATAAACAGACAAGACTCCAGACAATGCTGACAAACACTCTCTCTCACACACACACACACACACACACACACACAATGTCTTTCTATTTATCACTTCTTCAGACTGCTTTACACTCACACATATACAAAAATACTTGGACACAGAGCTTAGTTGCCACACACACATGCTCAGACACAAACATACACAAAGTCTCAGTTCTAGGCTGCCACCCAATCGATAATCCCATTATAGCTGAAAAGGCTCTTTTATTTGTTCTGATTGAGTTTGGGGGAGGAGGAGGCATGGCTCATAATTAAAGCAGGATTTGCTAGATTGATGGTTAAATGGGGTGGATCATAATATGAGCAGACACTTGGACTGTCACATGAAAAAACATTGTGATAAAGTATCTATGCCACAAAGACACAGGCCTACATTTTGCCTTTCTTGCTCTTACTTTCTCCATACCCCTCACTTGGGCCATCGCACTTCACATCAACGGTATCAACATATCATTCACCCCCTCTGAATACAGTGAGGAGGTGTATGCAGCGGTATGGGTGAGTACAAGGCCAATTTCTATGAATACTGTATGAGTGCTTGAACATGAGTCAAACCCTTGGAATCAGCTGAAATGTACTTATCTCCAAGTACAGTCTACACAGTTGGCCTTGCGCACACGGTAGTTCCAAATGTGCACATACATTTTGCAGCTGGTACAAACACACCCGTTATATACTGTTATTCACAAAAACATGCAGGTCTGCAGTGCATGTATAGAACAAACACCTGTTTAGCAGGGTCTACATACTTAAAATCCACACACCAGCAAAATAAAGTGTTGGTTTCAAACAGCACTTAATCTAAAATCCAGCTTAACTTGTTCTATTCTTTATTCTGTTATTCTTCTTATTAGACACCTCAAATAAGAAGAAATGTATGGCATGAACAGTGTATGCTATACATTGTGCCCCAGTGCAACAGTTCCCTCAGGCTGTCTTCATTGGGATTCAAACTGCCTGCAACCACAATGCACTTTAACTATTTCTTTGCAGTTTCAGGTACTTGTTTGTGCAGTTTGTGTGCTACCATGGTTTCAACAATACATGGAACACACAACAACACCGAAAACAATCTTAACAACATAAGCTGCAGTTCAAATACTCAGATATAAATTAGAAAGAAATAAGCTATTGCAGCTCTCACATGCATGGACTTGCACTCTGACTGGCTAAAGTTAAAACGTTACCTGACATGCTGATAAAGAATAATTTTGTTTTGCATGTGTTTGTATGTAACATTCCCTTACTACGTCCTCTCCATCTGTACAAACAGCACTGTTTCTGAAAATGTTGCCATCACTAGCACCACAACAGCTGAGAAGTCTGCAACATTCAAAACTCTTTGCCTGTCTTCTCAATTCGCTGCCTTGCTGGTAGAAAATGGGCACATCTCTCTATGGAGCAGTAGTACATAAAACATCTGACACATGCAGTTGAAAAGCTGCAGTATTCCAGGAACACAACCAACATGTTGCTAGAAGGAACTTTATGCAATCTGAATTTTAACAATGCTGGTAATGACTTGGCTCAATGTTGTCCTGGTATATATGCATCTATATCTCATATCTTCTTAATTAGCCTTAGCCTTGATTTTCAAAAAAAGTACTCTCCCTTTAAGTAGGTTGTTTGTGTGCAAAACGGGTCAGTTCTGTCCTAGAATGCAAACTAATAAGTTCATTGAACATGCAGTAAAGAAAATCATGCACCTACTGCATCTTTCAGACATACACTCGTTTTTGACTATTTTTGTATGCAGTGGCTAACAGACTATTTTAGTAAGAGAGAGAGAGAGAGAGAGAGAGAAACAGCTGAGAGACCAATCAGAAATCACAGCCCTAATTACTGATTATAATGACCAATGCTCCTGCTGTTTCCTGAAAACTGTAGCCCTCATTTCATTCAATTTCTGGAGCATCTTGAGAAAGAAGGACAAACACTACTTGATTAATAAGTTATAGTTTTTGATTTAAGAAGTGCCATGCCAGAGCACAGTCCACATACAACTATCCACAGTTTTTTACCTTGTTTAAACTGTGCAAATTACACCAGCACACACACACATCTACACACATCAGACTCCAGTATTCTCCTTGTTATAATAGAAACATTAGATTAATGGGGCTTTTACTCAGCAGTTCAACTTTTATTCTTAAAATGTTTTTTGCAAGTATTGCAGCAGCATATCGAATACATTTTGGCTGGTTATATTATACTTTACATGATGTGCTGTCCATTGTCACATGAATGGCAAAGTCATGCATATGCCATGACTCTCCATCTCAAAGCCACCTGGAAGTCATCACTTTAACAGACTGATGAAGCCAGCAATGTTAAATATCCCATGTATATCCAGGGAAGCACTGTTAAGTGAATTTTCACACACTGTTGTTGGTTTGTGAGTCAGGTGCTATAGTACAAATGCTTCATAAAGTTTTATTAGTTCTCCTGTCAGACTCAGAAAGCCCTTTAAGGGGCCCCTAAAGGACTTTCTGCTTCCATACCTGACTGGACCAAAGTGATCTGAAATGACTAATCTTCAGAGCCTACAGAGAGTTTTGCCAAATTGCTTAAAGTGCCTTTAGGCAAAAGCCTTCAAACATAAAAGGAAATAGGATTTACTAATATACAGTAGACAATTAAATCACTATAACACATGTTACTGTGTAAATGTGTGACCAGCTATATAATATTTCACAGGGTTATAGTTACATAGCTTATTATAAAGGAAACAGCCTTTCATATGTACTTGCACCTGATAATATTTACTCAGGAATGTCTTCATTTTGGCTATATGTACACATACAGTCCACAAACAAGCACATTTAGCCTAAGTGACACACTAAAAAAAGTACTGCAACACACTGGAACTGGAGTATTGACAATTTCAAGCTTGTTTTAGTTTTGTATTTTTAGTTTCACTATAATTCACTATAATTTTTCAAATCAAAATGTTAAGGGTTTGTGTTGGGTTTTTCTTTTCCCTTTTGATGATTAATTGTTATAATTAGTCCTTTGTTGGCTGTTATATGAGATCTAAGGTAACAAAGGGCTGTCAGTGCATTACATCAAATGAGCAACATTTTCAAGCTTTTTCGACTGATGTCTACATTTAAGCTTTTCCTGCAATTACTATTGAGGACAGAGGAATAAGATTCTGTTGTGATTCAAGGAATTCTCTGTGAGGGGACAATACCATGTCCAACAAAGAGGCTCAAGCTCACAGTGACTGGTGGTGCATGTAAGGACACTGTAGTTATGCCCACAGAGACTTTGAGTGTATGCTGAAATGTGCATGTGCACCATGCACAGTCTTTGCTTGAAACCATGTCTGGCATTGAAGAACACGGATCATTGCATGTACACATCATTATATTGTAAAACTTTCCTCTACATTATAAAACACAATAAACTAGAGACAACTGAATGGTGGGCTAAGTCACTGAGTGCCTAACATGCAATTGCCATCATATGTCATCAGTTGGCTAAACTACACAAATTTACATCCCTAGAATGTGCTCCTAGTCTCTGCTGTGCTTCTTGCCCACCACTGTTTCTTGCTTACAAACGTCTGTGGTATTTGGTCAGGACTTGACTCATAACTCTCTCACATGCAGTGGTCAGTTTGAGGACACAAACATACTGGGTTTTGTGGTTAATATTCAGTTACCCAGCTTGTTATTTCAAGTTACTGTTTTTCTTTGTGCTTTCACTGCCTGACTCATTGCCAGGAAGCTCTGTAGGAGAGAGCTGCCCATTTTTGTTAAATTCTTTGTCTCAGCCAGACTTAGAATTGTATTTTTCTTTGTTAGTAGTGTCCTTTGTGTCTATTTCACAGTATTTGATATCTTCAAGCTTCTAAGTCTGGCAATAAAACTAAATGCTGAGCAAACAAAGACATACTGTAAATAATGTTCTTGCTCAAGCCACATTCCACAAAATCATAGAGGTGTTCACGCTTGCTTGCTTGATTGTCAATTAGCTGCATTCGCACATTAAATCCCAGTCTCAATTTATGTCTTGTCTTATGATTGTGAGTTGCATCACCGAGCCTGTGAGAGTCTGAACAATTGTGCATTTTTTATTTCAAAGTAAGAAGAGAAAATTCAAACCCAGACACTGCGTGAATAATTGCTTTTTACAATCCATTCTGTTGTGTTTAATGTGCAGGAGAGGCTGCAATAAATTAAGACAGCATAAAAGACATCAAACTGATTACATACTGTGTAAAGTAAAAACTTTACTATTTGGGTTTTAGCCTTTACATTATCACTAGTGATGTAGCCTGACTTCCACTTTGTGGTAACAAGAAATAAGAAATATCATACACAGTATGCACTATAAAGATATCATTATCTTGTTGCAATACTTCAGTACTACAATGTAAATAACCATGTTTTATTGTGCTGATACCATTGTTCCCTTCAGGTTGTTGTTTCTGTACTTGTTAAACTTAAAAATACAATATAAAATACTATTCTTGTAGATATTATTATTGGTGTAATGTTTTTTGTTATGTGCAGTGACTGTTGTCAGTTTGCATGCTGAATGAGGCCCAAAACATCTGTGCATTGCATAAATAAACAATTCAAGTGGAGTGCTGTCCTATTTTTGTTTTTTGAGTTTTGCCTTTGAGGATTCAGTAACCGTCTATACAAATTGTGTTTGAGTGTGTTTATATATTGCTTAGCTGATGCTCCTTTAAACCATTGACGGTAATGCTCATACGGTATGTTTTGTGTGCATTTTTTGATTGCCCCAATAAATTCCTTTTAACAATGATTACATGTATAATCTTCAATTTTGTGACGCTATCATCAGGAGTCTATTCCTGACAATGGCAATTGACATAATGACATATAATCACCATAAATGGTGATGGAGTACAAGACTGGATAAACTGAGTTGTTTTTACTCTGCATTACATTCTTCTTACAGTAGTGAGATTTTCCTCAAAGCTAGCACAGTAGGCGGGAAGATTAAGGAGAAGAAATAATTGCAACAATTACTTCTTTTACTTTATCTCTGCTTGACACGCACAGCACACTCACATATGCACACACAGGAAGAATATAACAACTATGGTAAGTGAAGTACTGCCAACGCTAATGACAGTGTTGCCAGTTAAATAAGTACAATAAAAGCTGGGAAGATGGCATAATACATGCCTGTGAAGACACTAACTAATGCTTTCACCAAAGTGCTAAACTGTATGCCAAGGCCTTACTCATACTGCAGCACAGCACACACATCTGTGTGAAGTAATGTACATGACACACATATACAATGTAGATGACACACATATACACTGCCAAAATGATTCAAATTGTTGTAAAGCAGAGCAGGTGTATAACCATGACCTTGTGTCAGTTTGTGTTGCTGCATAAGATTATATCAATACTAGTATATGATGTCTGTGTGGCAGTACAGGTTAAGGACCCAGTGATATGCCAAGTCAGACATGCTGGGTATATCCCTGGAAATGCACACTCAATAAGGTGACTTATAGTAATATAAGTTGAAGCTATCAGACATACAAGAAAATTTAAGTTCAAAA
This sequence comes from Sandelia bainsii, assembly GCA_032362345.1. NCBI lineage: Eukaryota > Metazoa > Chordata > Actinopteri > Anabantiformes > Anabantidae > Sandelia > Sandelia bainsii. The sequence goes on from JAUMHL010000029.1 coordinate 16,448,739, forward strand.
ATAAAGAAGTGTCTCAAGGTTCTGAGAAACTGAAATCCTCAGCTCAGTTCATAACAGGAAAGATTCTCATACCTGTTTCGTCTCTGATTTGCTTCCTTTCACTCATCAAGACACAAAAGAGCTGCTTTTTTCTTATCTTGCTGTGTATCCTTCATGAAGATTTTCTGGTGAGGGAATGTGTTCCCAAAGTTGGGAGATGGTTGATGTTGTACACCAAAATCAGTTGATTCTTTTGCTGTTGGATTCAGTATGGGTCCTCGGGATGCAAAACAGGGCCTAGAACTGAAATAAAAAAATACAAGCAAAAAGAGGGATTATAGTGAAATGCCTAGAATAATTTACCATAGCTGGGTATTATTTTCCATTGATTAATTAGCATTTCAAATCTTGTGCAGAAACAGATGAATTTAAATCATTATTAACATTCACTTAGATTTTTTAACTGGCAAGTAATTTGTTCATTATGTCCATTAATGTAGCATACCAGACAAGCTGAGGGTTCATGTTTTGTTTTTATGGCAATCATAGTAGCAATAAATTCCAACACATTACAGATATGTTTGTGAGATATTTACATTGCTCTGCCCAGGGCTTCAGGTAGTCATCATTATGAAATATAAATAAAAGTGAAGAATCAAGAAGAAATTTGTTAGAAGGGTGAGCCTCACTCAAAAAGTGTGAGTATCTCTGCACTGTCAGACTTCAATAGCACCTATACAAACTGGAGCATATTTCTAGAAAAAAGAAAAAAACTTACACACTGTGTCTTTGGATAAGAATGGTATATTTAGTGTTATAAAGAAATACCTTCTGGCAATATACAAGAATAATAACAATAATAAAAATGCATTACTCAGGGCTAATGGATTTCAAAAGAAAAGGGAAAGGCAGGGAAGTTGCAATGTGAATGAGTAGACTTGCTTTGGTACTACACTTAGAGAGAGAGAAAAAGGTGAGAAAGGAGGAGCAGAGAGAAAACGAAGAATTGATGAATACCTGTTTCTCAGCATCAAGACTGTGAAGAAATGCACAATGAAACCATTGCAAGCATGCAAAATCATACTGCTGAGGGCACGAACAAAAGCAACAGAGAAAAAATCTATTTATCCATCTATCTACAGGTATCTCTCTATGTACAATATCTCTGTCACTAGTCTATTTATTAGCCTATCTCCATTTTTCATTATTTATCTTCTGTCCTGTCTTTTTCTCTTACTCACTTTTTCTCACTGTCTCACTTTCAGCTGCTGTGGTTCACTTAAATTAACATTGCCAGAACAGAGAAGCAGGGCGGTAGTAATGGTGAAAATAATGGCCGATGATGCATTAAAGGGGTGCAAGGTGACAGATGGCTCGATCTGTAAATGGTAATATATATAATGAGATGCCACCTATATTTCTGCTTCAATCACAAACCAGGACACCTGTCACAACACACCTCTAGTCAATACACAACGCATTGTCTATCTGTGTATAATGGTGCAAATAACTGTCAGAAATGCAGCCCCCTTTTCTCTCTCTCTCTTCTCTCTCTCTTACTCTGCCTTTCTTTATCTGTCTCTTTCCCTCTATCTGTCTCCAACCCTGCGGCACTTTCACCCTGTCCCTGACACACACATACAAGCACAGACATACCCACACAGACAGTCTAAATCAGTTAGGGAGAGCCCGGTTGGCTGCCCCAAACAGAACTTAGTGTGACATCTCATTTTCAGCAGTAATACTGGGCTGATCCTGCTCCTCCCTTACAAGTTAAGTGGAGAACGAGTGCTGCATTAAACATGATTCTGACTAGGCACCGTAAGTAGGCACACCGAGCAAAACACACATTCTGCGAGCTCTCACTCACAGATATATACTTGCAAGTGCACACAGAGCATATTTTGCATGCACCCTGCGGATACAAAAACAAACACATACACTTACTGTATATAGTGAGTATATGTGAATAGTAGACACACAAACACATACGGTTTAAGGCTGACTACTGAAACAGATTTAAAGTATCTCCACTGTGTGCTCACACTATCTGAACAAAACATAAAATAAAACTAAAAGAGACTCAAACATGCACACAAAAGCATCTCCGAGGTGCTGAGGTAAGTAAAGCAAACTTCAGAAGAATAAAACTATTCTTGGAGCACACTTGAGGCAGTGATTAGTTTATTTTAGAAAAATGAATTTTATCTTCCTTAAAAATCACAGTATAATCCTCATAAATGTAGATTTATATTTATATGTGTTTTTGCACAAATAGTCCTGCTTTTCATAACAGGGGTCAAAATGGATCTCCTCTGCAAATTTCATCTTAAAGGACAAACACTAGGGCTGTCAGTTGAACTCACAAGAAAGATGACGCACTAAAATGTACTGTACATTCATGCTTGAACCATTTCCTTGGGGTAAACTCCAAGATTTTTCCTTTTGGGATACCCTCAGGTCAAACTGTCAACTTTCTACCCAAGATGTCAGAAACTAATAGGACTATTTCTATTTAGTTTGCTGAGGATATTTTTAGTCCCTGGAGGAAGAATTCTAATATTTTGGGTGAACCATCTGACCTTTCATTTGAGGCAGCAATTTCCAGCTGTGCACAAGAAATATGTTCTGAATCTGCCAAAGTGTACTGAATAAATTGCACTTTAGAGTACAAAACTGAAAGCCGGTTATATTTAACTCCTGTGATACAGCTCTGAGAACAACTAACTTATTGTTATATTCAATAGTATGTGCCCAATAGTAACATTTAGATTGTAGTATGGACTTTATTTTCTTACAGTTCAGTGTATTTTTTCGACAATCCTGAACCATAAAAGCATTTTTGCTACAATCTGTAATGTTAAAAAGTTTGATAATGTCCTGGTATATTGCCTTATCAAACAACTTTATTTAAGGTATAGTGTAGAGTTGAGACAAGGGCAAAATATTAAAAACTCAAAACTAATCCAGCATTTGCACATCGGCTTTTCGTCATCCGCAAAACACAGAGGAATGATATGAAATGTTTCTCCTTCACCAATCAACGTAACAGTGTGTTTTCTATATAGCCTCAATGTTATTCTCAATAATGGATGGACATGACACACGACTACTCTCCCAGCTTCCCCTGTGTATTTATAACAGCCAGATGATGTAGACACAAGACACCTATATAGAAACTCACTCAACTTATCACTTGTACAACTTTAGTCACTGGCATGAGCAACATGGCCCCAAACGGACCTGGAACTAGTTGGCTATTATTGTTTAACTTTTCAGAGGTGACACCACTTTATCAATTTACACCGAATGTTAATACTCTTCTTTTTTCCTCTCTCTGTTACAGAAGTTTGCCGTCTCTCTCCCTCCCAATCTTTCTCTATGTCTCCCACTCATAATCACATCAAAGGGAAGCAGCTGCTCACACAATGAGAGGGTTGGAAATGAATTATGAGTAATTTCTCCTCTGTTCAGCTGTACACACAGACACACACATGCACATACACAAACCAAAGCCTTACTCATAGCTAGTTGCAGTCAGCATTTGTATAGCCTGCACACCCTCTCAAGGGTCCATGGGTGGGTTACACAAATGGGTTACGGAATCTCATGCGTGGGGGTGGCTGTGTCTCTGTGTTTGAACATGTGTTATTTCACACTTTGTATTTACAGCATTTCATCAAGGTGAACAGTGAACCACGGGGAAAGGAATGGAGTTTGAGCGACAAAGAAAGCAAAAACAGAAGAGAGTAGGCAGTGCCAGGAGAAGAGTCGAGATCCAAGAGGATAAAAGGTGAACAGGAAAGCAAAGGGAGAGAAAGATAGAAACAGTCACAGGTAGACAAAAAATGGAATGACTGGAGAGAGGTCATGTTAAATTGCAGTTAGTATTTTTGTACAATGTACAGTAAGTGGAATAGAGTTTGTGGGTATGTACTGTACACCTGAGCAAACAGAAAGTCTATGTAGTGAGATGGAGTAATAATGTCAACTTGTTGTCAAGTTGTCTTGAAGTTCAGTTCTTACAATAATTACTTACATAAAAGAAGAAGAAGAAATTCCAAAATGTTAAATAGCAAAAGACCACTGCCCCAGTAAATGGATTTAATGTTTTAAAGTTTAAATGTATGCAGGTTATCTTGGAATTGAGTCTTTAAAATCTTATGTGTCTACATGTATGTTCAGAGCTCCTCAAAAGGCTGTTATGCTTTGCTGCATTCTAGTTTCTAATTTCACAGAAATCTTTTCTTGAGCATGAGAAAGCCTTAACCACTCCATCTATATCTTAGCAGGCAAACATCTCTTGTCTGCATTATAAGATGTATGCAAGCTTGTGATCTTGCTCTGTGTGATTTCTTGGTGTGTTGAAAGAGCAATGAAAGATACCTAATTACGCCTGAAATAGTGTGCTAGTGCTTTGTTGCATAAAAATTTACAATACAGTCTATGCTCAACATGCAAATAATGCAAGAAGAAATCTCCTTTACATAGAAATAATAAAATCAGTCAGTTGTGTAGTGTTCATCCGGACAAGTCCCATTTGTAATTTGATTATGCAAACATCGAATTATCATGCCTCATGCTCCATGATCTTTATGAGATTATTGGGACAAGAAACCATTTCAAAATAAATCATATATACTTTTTGAAACACACTGTCTACGCATCTTATATTATTGTATGCTGTGAATATCTGAGTTCACAGTCTATAAGCTCAAATTAGGTCTCCTTTGTGCTCATAATATTCATAATATCAAATTAACCTACAATGCAATGTGTAATTTGTGCAATTTACAGTAATCTCTGAAGACAATCTGATGTTTGATGTTATAGGCAAAGTCTTTCTTTCATTCCACATGTCAAAAATGAATCCTACCAACTCAACAATTTGTTTATGTGTAAGCGCCTGTGTTTATGAAGTAACAACATCAAACATGTACCCCTGTAAGGTAAGAAACTGAAGCTGCCAAGAAAGGCAAAGGTTTAACAATCTGAGGAGAGCAGGTGTGCAAGTCAAGAACCTAGGTGATGTCACAAATTCAGGGGAGGCAGGTAAGAGAACTGAGCCACAGGGTGAGAAAAAGCTTATGAATTTGGCAAATGTGTCAGCGTTGGTTGGATAACAGTGCCAAAGGCTAAACCAAGCATGAACCAGACATTTTGGAGAGCTTTCTGTCTTGTTCCTGCACATTTTACAAATTCACTGTGTCTATGAGACTCAAATGCCAGTTGGGAGTAGGTGGCTGGTAAACTGACAGTATACTTTCTTCTTGACTACACCACTGCTAAAGTCAAAGGATTCTAAAGGAGAAAGGACTGTCTATCTCTATTGCCCACCCATCTGTCTTTGTGTCTCTCTTTCCTTCAAGGCGTATGTGTCCTTAGTACTGCCAGGCAAAATCTGCCACCAAAGCTCTTAACTGCAGAGCTTCAGGCGGGTGAGACACAGAGAGTAAGAGAAAGAGAACAGAAAGACAAGTACAGCATTAGTGACAGAAATAAGGTGACAAAAGATTAAGAAAAATCCTGACATCAAAACACATTTCTTTTTGTGTGTGCGTATTTTTGCATGAAGTTGTTCTTCCTCAAGGTACTCTGCTGAGTCATGAATGTGATTTTTGTGTATGTGTATCCATATGTGTTTCACTGTGGAGGGCCAGGGCTGCTGGACTGTAATGCATGTTGACATATGTCTTAGATATACTAAGGGCAAAATAGTGACCAGTAGTACTTCTGACTAACATGCAGTATACAGTATACTGCACACAAACATATACACACCCATCCTCTGGCAGAAATTAAGTATTTCACTTCCTGATGTGTCCATGACAGCTCTTGGGTCTTGCCTCACTTCAACACTTGAGCAAGTGTGAAGATAGTTGTTTGTTTACATGCAGCCAATTGATCTTTTCAGTCATCATCCACTTTCATCACACGCTCTCCTCAGATGCCTGCATAAATGTGTAGTAAGCATTCATGTAGTCACCTCTGTCTGTGAACATGAAAAAGGTTTTTTAGTCTGTCAGCAGCCCCAACACAAACCTATGTTTTAACCAAACCTTTGGCAGAGGGTTTTAGGTTTTGAAGTGACTGCTGGAGTTACCTCACTCTCTGGTAGCACTTTGTGGATTAGAGGGAGAATGGGGACTTTGATAATCCCCGCCCACCCTTCTCTCTTGTGCACACTCTCTCTCTTTCTCTACCTGGAGGTGAATAACAAATGGGGTAGGGATGCCATCAGAATAATGTTAAGATAACATCACGGTACAGGTAGTTTGTTTAGTTGTTTTCATCTTGAAAACAGAAGAAATCAACATTGTCTGAATTGATAAAGTGTTCACAAAGACGTGTATTTTGTGTAATTAGTTTATCTTTTACAAGCAAAAGCAATTAGCTATATTACTTGTGACATTAGTTTTCTTACTCAGCCAAGCCAAAGTGCCTATAGACAACTAAAGTAATTACAATGTAATTATTCACTGAACTGCAAACTATAATCATTTTCTGAACTAGGTTAATTATGTCTTGCTACCTAACACTGATGATTAGATAGCTATACAATAAAGTTTTATGCTAAAGTTTAGTATAAGTAAAGTAAATCGCAATCTTAAACATACACTACCAGTCAAAAGTTTGGACACACATAGGAATTACCATGTTTTTCATGAAAAGATACATGTCTT
>JAUMHL010000029.1:16455500-16484551 GCA_032362345.1 Sandelia bainsii
ATGTTATGAAATCTGCTTTTCTTTCACAAACATGGTCATTTCTATGTGTGTCCAAACTTTTGACTGGTAGTGTACCTCTGTGTTGGTATTAGAAGACCAAGTAAGTCAAACTTTGTCATGCAGTTAACACTTATTGAAACAAATGCAAAAAATAAATAAATAAATAAAACACAGCATTATCATAATCTCCATCTTTCTGAATAGGAGGTTAGGGTAGATGAGAGATACAGTGTATGTCAGTCACAGTTTAATCAATTATGTAACAAAGGAAACTATATCTAAGCTCCCAAGTCATATTCTTAAAATAACTTAAATGACAATAATTTGTACAAGATAGGCAGTTTGTTTGTGCCTGAAAAGATTGGTTTATTTTTAAACATGATAAGTTTATATTTTGAGTTATTTTCTCCAGTTATTCCTCAAGAGCAGCAACATTGTTTTGTGACTGATCTGCTTTCAGCTAATACAGGTCTAACCAGCGGTAACTGTTTGCTGATACATCAGTGGTTGAATCATCCATTGAATTATGGTTGTGTCTAATACTAAAAAAAAGTGTACAGATGTGTGCACTGCATGGTTTATTCCCTGGGATTGACTATGTAAACTTTCACGCACTTTGTGCTCATTGTCCTCATCAACTCATGCATGGAGTGATGTATGGGAACAAAAACAAGAACACTCACAATTGATGAGAATCACTTGTGTGGATGTCAAATTAATTATTTTTTTTAACTTAAATAGGTAAATACAAAAGTGTGCTAATCTTTGCACAAACTGTTTACTAAATTTAACAGTACAGTAAGTACAGCACAGCACAGTGCTACACATTCATTCTCACACATTCTCGTCTAAGCTTTTGTCGCCTGGCTGGTGGATTAAGTGTGAGGATTTGTGGAATCATTTGAACTCCTAGGGGTGCAAAAAGGAGTGCAGACAGTGTGTGTGTCATTGTGTTTATGTGTGCATCGTGGTGTTTGCTTGGCTTAGGTCTGTGTACATTTTACAGCGTATGCTGCTTGTGTTCGGGGTCTACACTGTGTCTGTGGGACTCAGTGACTACACATCAGTAAAACTGCAGTAAAATAAGTAAGAAAGTAAAACATGAAAAAAGAAGAACAAGTGAACTTTCCTTGGCTTGTTTTAACAGAGGATGTACAGCAATCGATATTATTGCTGACAGAGGGGAGACATAGCATTTGTTTGACTATTGATTACTTCAAGCCAACAGCTTCTTTCTACATTTTAACCTCTGCGACTCTAGACTCTGAGCCTGAGAAGCTGACTAAGCATCAAAAAGCATCTGTAGGAATCTGAACAGGGCTAAGAATGAAGGCACACATTCATATACACACTGCCAAGGTTTAGTCAGTTTGTATTAAGAAATCACTGGGCAGAGTCAAAGGAGAGCAGATTTGTGTCTGTAGGCTGCAGGTTATAGTGAGAGATGTGTTTCTAATCTCTAATCCTCTGGAATAAACTAGAATTACTCTGCTCTCCAAACACCTGTCTGCCCACCATCACAGCTAAAACGCTTCTTGGCTTCATTTTCAGCCTGCTGAAGTGTCTGTGTATGCATTGGTTTTCCTTCTATCTTCCCCATCCTACTCACACTGAACCCCTACCTTTCTCTGCCTTTATCTGTCAACTGATTAGTTTTAAATTACATGTGTGACCTGCAACCACACTAAAAAAAACTCCTACGAGAAGAGACTAAATGAATGCACAAGACTGAAAAGCCTTTCTGTTTTCCCTGTTATTCTCAGCTTTCGTCCTTTTTGCATTATTGCGTAATTGCAGGTTAAATCAAGAGGAAGATTTATTGTATTATATTTGCAAAATTAAATTCAAACATAAAAACACATAGGGTCCCTTTTAAATGTAAGGTAAGAGACTGCTCCAGTGTATGTAAAACTGTGTTTGTTCTATACATGTCTGCTGGCGTATGTTTGGATTGTAGGCGTATAGTACACTGAGTGGAATGATAGCTATGAAATAAATAATAATTGCCAAGTTTCTCTCATATCTGTTTTCACATTTTTTATCCTATTGTATGAAATGTAATATTCATGCTCCTAAATAGCATGAATTGAGGGGTTTTTCTATGCCATCTGTTGATGTCCGTGTTCAATGTGGCAAAGCAGCTAGGACTTTGTGGCTTTATTGTGTATTCGTTTTTTTTTTTTCTTAAAGCTCGCAAAAAAAGATTAAGTTGAACAAAGCTTCGCTTTTGTCACGACAATGTAGCATCATCCAGCAAAGTAAATGCTCTACTTAAAAATTGTTATGATGAAAGATAAAATAATTTCCACCATGATACAATAATATTATAAACTAAAAAAATAAAATTTACTCAAATACAATTAATCAAGTATTGTACGTATTAAGAGTAATTTTGATGTACTTGTACTTTACTTGAGTATTTCCATTTGATAAGACTTTTACTGCACTATTTTTCAGAGAGAAATACAAAGTTATCTAACTGCTCATTAGTGAGTTATGGCAGGTGGCTCAATTGGTAGAATGCATTGTCCATGAATCCCAGGGTTAGTGGTTTGATCCCCAGCTCCTCCTGACCCACTCGCTGAAGTGTACTTGGACAAGCCCCAACCCATTGTTGAATAGTACTTTTACTTCAGAAAAAGTATGTCTGAGTGTGTCTTCAGCAACTAACAATAATATTATGAACTACTGTGCTTTTATTTTGGTTCAAATAAAGAAGGTACAAAGGTACAGTAAAGCTACGGTAATGGTGACATTGTTTTGCTTTATGTTCTAATCAAACATCCCGCTTCTTTATTTAGACAAAAACTGTTTGAATTTGAATCTGCCTGCAAGCCGAAACATTGCAACATGCAGTTCCTGTAGGCCAGGGCACAAATTAGAATGCAAGCAGATGCTTCAGAACATACCGCCACGTAGTCATCCAACTAAACTGTGCCTAGATGTACACACACACATGCACGCATACACACTGGCGCACACACAAAGACAATAATCATACTGTCTCTCTGTGAAGCTGTAGATGCAGAGTGGGTGACAGAGCTAAAATATTTATACCCAGATCTTAGCAGTCTGCACTAAGAGAGGGAGAGAGACAGAGGGCAAGATGGATAACGAAAGAGGGAGAGATTCAAAAAGAGAAGCAGGATGCAAGAAAGAGGGCGATGTAAAGTGTGTGAGTGTGTGTGTGTGTGTGTGTGGGAGAGACAGAGAGAGAGAGGAACAGCAAAGTCATAACAACGGAGAGGGAAAGGGAGCGAGAGTGAGATGAGTCTGCAGCACAGATGCCAAATGAATCTAGGGCAGTTCAGAAAAAAACAAGGCATCATTCTAAAATCCACTTTGGACGTGTTCATGTATGTGTGTGTAATTGTATTGCCATACTGTATTTCTGTATGTGCGTGTGTGTGTGTGTGTGTGTGTGATGTACAGACAAATATGTAAGCATCTGTCAGCGTGCTAGAGGCTGAAATTTGAGCAACTTTTTTTCTTTTGCTCAGTCTTGGTGATTTTTATTCATCACCCCTTAACAATTACAGTGCTCTCTGCATCACACCCACACTTCTTCCATCATATTCTGCCTCTTCCTCTCTCACACACACAAATGCACACACACACACACACACACACACACACACATCCTCTTAAGAATTTGTGTCTGTGAGCCTTCACATCTATCTCTGCTTTATTAGTTTCTTTTTTTAGTTTTTTCTTTTTCATTTTGATTTGATTAACATTAGTTAAACGCTTTGATATTCAATTGCACTAAAAATAAGAATAAATCCATTCCGTATAAGTGCATTGTTCAATGCAGTAAGAGCTTGAAAATAGCACCTGTATGTAACAGTATATAACAGCTGCATACTGTATGACTCATGTCAAGCTCCTTTCTTCTCAGATTATTAAACTGCTGCTAGTCTTCATTGTTGATCATTGTTTAACGTATTTAGAGGAAAAGCTAAATGGTTATTGACTTATATGTGTGGGTTGGTTTCATGTGGCTACTATATACTGCAGAGATTCACAAACCTCAGTCAACAACATGCATATCTTTCTGTACAGAAGAGAGATGAATGTCCATATACACATCAAAGCACACACATATATGTATGTTACTTCAGTATGTCACCACAAAAGGGCCAGCCAGGGCCAGCTCTTGGCATAAGTAAACTAGGCGGTCGCCTAGGGTACCACTTGCTAGAGGGGGCGCAGCTGCAAGCCCTCAAAAAAAGTTGCTCGCAAATATCGTCAGTCGCAGGTTTTTGAACTTGTTTTGTGTAGTGTAGTTACTTATTTGGGCTTTGCTCACTGTATGAACCCCTCATGATTCTCTCCCAGCTCTCCACAATAAAGTGAAACGCAATAGTTAGTCCTTTTCCAGTCATTGAAAGACTGGATCCAACCTCAGAGACATTCGGATTTTAGATCTTTAGTGCTAAATTAGAGTTTTATGTTGTCTTGTTTGTACATTCTGCTTCTATAAGGCCCACAGTTTACAAGGCTCAATGCTGCCAAATACAAGTACAAAGTATTCACTCACCATAGCACCATTTTGAGTTAAACCTGCACTACAACTTTGTTTTTCATATTGTGGGAGCAGTTAGGACTTTCTAAATATTAAATTAAATTAAATTAGGGTTAGGGGTGTGCGCAACCGGGGGGTGCCAAACTGTAATCTCGCCTAGGGCACCAAAATGGGGAGAGCCGACTCTGGAGCCAACACATTCCACATCATTTCACCCTATTCTTTCAGTTCAACAGATTTTCCCCACCTGTGTGGGGAGTAATAAAAATAATAAAATTGTGACCATGACAATCAGAAACATTTTGGTCAGGTCACATTGCATCATAAAGACTTTGAATCTATATTTCTTTACCACAAGTGGAAAAAGTAATGATAACACAAAAACTGTTACCAGAACTGTTATCAGCCCCACATTGTTTACTAGCTAGAGTTTTTTTTTTTTTTTAACACTTATGCCAATGAAATGAATGAAGAATTGTTCATACAGTTAGACTCAAGCTGAATTGAGGGTTCATGCCACAGCATGGCACTTTACACTCATAATTGGGCTGAAAACACTGGATTGCACTGGTTTCTGCAGATTCCCACCAGCCTTCTCCCTATTTATATTACAGCTGACAGGCAGGAGACGTGAAGCTGCCAATTACAGGACCTGTCAGTGAAGGGGTTAGGCGGTTCTGAAGATTTTTGGTTCAACTTCTCATTACTCCCTATTCATTGCCGTTCTTCTTTTTCCTACATACTGCAATAGTCTTGTTTCCCGTCTGTATTTGTTTCATGCTTCCTCCTCTCAGTTTTTCCCTAATTTCTCCTGATTCTCAATTCTGTCTTCACTCTGTGCAATCCCTTCCCCAAAAGTTACAACTAATGAAACTGCAGCCGAATTTTTCAAACCTGTTGATGCTGTACGTTGTCAGCAAATCACTGTCTGCCATGTCTCTCTGTCTCTTTCCCAAGGGGACCTGCCACTGGTTCCTGGCAGTGAAGGAGTGATGGTTGTTGTGAAACATGACTGTTATATTGATTGCAGAGAGCAATGCAACAGCTGGTACACTGAAAGAGAGCACAGTGTGCTATAGCCAAGGATGTGCTGTGGAGGAGTGAGAATCTGTGAGAAAGTGTGAATGTATCCCAAGGGTTGTCCCTCTTGGGATCCATTCATAATCCTTCCTGATTGATGCAGTAATCAATTTGTAGGGTGTGGCTGGGAAAGGGAGGCCAGAGGAGGAGGAGCTGGTGGCGAGGGATAAAGATCTAAGATTGCCACTTTTTGGTTCAGAGACCTGGCAGTCCTCATTCACAGAAATATACATTTTTTATTAAAGATTATAAAATAAGAACAAATACTGTTACAGCACCCGTGAACTGGGAAGGCACTGTTTTGATATTTTAACTAATATTTTCTCGCATATCCAATACTTTTGTTTCTCACTGACAAAGCCTCTTATGAAAAGATAGGACCATGAATTCTGCAAATTGTACATACCCATTAGTAACAGGAAGAGTTAACCCTGTATAGCTGACTACTTTTCTGTGCAATCAAAGAATTGATGCAGACAGCCCCCAGACTTTTGAATTTCTGAACAAGCACAGCAGTAAATTCTTTGAAAGCTTGCATGTCACATAATCTGATTGACATGCCAGTCTCGATGACCAGATTGATGAGTTTGTTGTATTCACTGGAGTTAGTCATTCATTCCTCTGATCTTTTCAAGCAGTGTTTTAGGGTCTGATGTTTGTTGGACATATTGCTGACATTAACTTCATTGCTCTTTCTCATTGCTTTTTCATTGTTTCAGTGTTTCATATGTGTTCCCTTCAATAGTAACTTTTAAAATAAATGTTAAGATTTGTTGGATATTTCCCTTTGATTTTTACGCCACAGGCACGGTTGAGTGAAATGACTACACAGTTGCTTGTAGCCTACTGCTTTCACAATTATACTGATTAGTTAGCAAGTGTAAAGGTCCTGAATCTCTTCAATGTCGCCATCTTAAGCTTGTAGGCAGTAGTTAGAAGAATTTTAATTTTACTGTAAAATGACAATATGCAACTTAAGCTAGTGCTAACATGATTAACTCTGCTCCATTCACCCTGCCTTCCACTCCCTGTTCCACTATGTTCTTCTACCATCTGGTACGCTTTGCCACGATAGGCACAGTCCTTTGGGTATTCGTCATTATCAAATTACAATAAATAAGAATGCTGCAAAATGTACTAATTGAGAAGAAACTGTTTCAATTCTGTGATTGAAAACAATCTAATTAATAATTCTTACACAACTGGGAAAAATGCTGGAAGTAATTGTTTTGCTGCAAAATGAACTTATCCCCAATCAGTTCTTACCCAGAGGATATGGCATGCCTCTTCAAGAAGAACACTATCCAAGCTGATTGATGATGCCTTGCACATGATGCATCCCGTTTCCACCTCTATGCTTCACTGATAGTGGGCATCTATCATCCTTTCATGAGCTCTGCATCTGAACTCTGTACTGTATGTTCTTTACTTAGATCCAAACACCTCAAACTTGGACTCATCAGTCCACAAGACTTGATTTCATCCATCTAAAATCCACTGTATATGCATCTTGGCCCACTGCAGCCTTTTCTTCCAATATGCCCACCGTAGTAGACTTTTTTTTTTCTCCATCCATGAGGCTAGCTGACCTGAGTCTCCTACGTACAGTGTCTGTGCACACTGGTTTCTTTTTTGTTTTATTCAATGATGCAGCCAATTCAGGAGCAGTGAGGCATCAGTTTCTCAAGAAAACTCGTAAGTACGTCTTTGACAGATAGGCACTTTGGCCTTCCACTGCATCTTCTGTCTAGATTGGATCTAGTTACAACATGTCTATGGGGACTATATTGTACAACATTTAAAGAAATAACTACTTACTTGGTTATATCTCATAGAGAATACATTTCTATTCTTAAGTATAGACTGACCAGTTTCTAAGAAAAGCTGTTTTTGTTTGGCCATTTTTAATTCTGATTAGACAGAACTAAAATGACAGGTCACTCTCCCTATGGAGCAAGAGCCAAATATAAACTAAAATTATTGGTTTACTGAACATGAATGTATTGTTGTTAAAACCTGGGAGTGTATACATAATCAATTTAATACTATCCACACTTGAGTTTCTTGGAAAAACACCATTGCAAAGCCTTCAAGTTTAACACTGAGTAACAAATGGTAGTTGTTTTGCAAGGCAATCCTTGAAGTTTAAGGTGGCTTGCCTGCCGATTAAATTGTTACAAATGAATGAGGAACATGTTTTCTGTGTTTTGGTATTCTTTTTTTTTTTACATTTCAGTGTAAAATTCCAATGATGTCTTGGTGTTTCCAAACGTTTTCTTGAATTATGACTTTTGTCAGTCAAGATGTCAGCCTGTCAAACCCCATTATAATCCTGTGCTTTGAATTTTGGGATGTACAGACCCACAGTGAGACAGAGTAGCACGTGATGTAGTGACTGTGAGAGATAATGAATGACAGACAAGTCAGCTATGTAACTATCTAAGTTACTATCTATGCCTATCTGTTTTACAGTATTAGTCCAATAGTAATCAGCAAACTAACAGGAACACAGTCTGCACATGATGATTGCATTTTGCATATATTTCATTTACTCGACACGTCTCAAAAGGTATGTGCTGTCAAATAAGAATAATGAGTCAGTGTAAGGATTTAAGTGGATTTAACACTCCCATATTTTGCTGCCATTTAATCAGTTACAAAACATTCCAGCACTGCATCCACCACATCAGGACCGTCATCCATTTGACCTGCATTTGAGTAGTAGGTGAATTAATTAGGTCAGTGCAGCCCTATGTGTTTTGGCCTCTCTGTGCACAGAGGTACAGCAAATAAAATGGCATTAATGGCTCCTATTAACTATTTAATAACTACTCAAGCTCCTGCCCATGTGGCTCTCCCTTGTCCCAGGCAGTTAATAGAAACTCCAGTTAACTGTCTAGGGAGGCTGCAGGGACAAGAACTGTTTTACTCATCCTAGTCTTAACTGCCATGCCAACTTATTTCAATTATTCATCAGATACAATTTCCAAATTCAGAGTAGATATGATGAGTATTCAGTTGATAACATAATTATAAATAATGTTTCATGTTATACAGCCATATTTGTATTATTTTTCCCTATATATGTCCATATATGTCTTTTTTATATTCAGTTTTTATTGGAAACGGCTGCAAATGTTGCTGTATTTTAAACACTAAACAAACTACATAATATCACTTTACATGTCTTGGGTTCCACACAAGAGAAGTATGCAAGAGGAAAATTGCACTTCACATTTCTTCTAGTGTAACATTCATCACCTCTTGAGAGCAACCCCAGCAGACAGCACTATGGATTCTCTGAATTATGGTTAATGCAGTTCAATGCTAGTCTGATGAACTGAAGATTACATAGCAACAAGGCAGTGGGTTTGGTAGGTGGTCATATATTGAGGTCTCCCAGCCTGCCTCCCCTACTGATTTCCTCTCTGTGTTGTTTCCTAGTACACCACTGATCTGTGATTGCGTTGCAGATGGAGACTGCATCCACTCCTCCGAGGGCAACATAAGGCATTATTGACATCAGTATGAAATTGATTTAAGACGATAAACAGAATAGGACAGATAAATGCAGTTGGATCAGAGAACGAAGGAATGTGGGGAAAGCAAAGGGTTATAGTAACACAAGGAAATAATGTGGCGTATAGTAGCTTGACATGTAAGCCTTACAGTATGTGTTTAGCCTTAATTAAAGTGGGTGTGTTCAGTGATTGATGGGGCTAGGCTTAGGCAGGGATGGAGCTAAGAAAGGTTTACTTTATTGATGTAGTGGAAACCAATTTACTACACTGTATAAAACGTAATCCATCTACTTAGCAAAACAATATACCTTTCTGTCATTTTAAGCAGAATCTGATGGAGCACATATTAAATATTGATCAACCAGTCACTAAAGAAATACTGATGTCTTATTGGTGTGCACATCTTTACTTTAAGAGCCCAGTTTAAGGTTTCTTGAACTGTATTGAATTTAATCTATTGACATGATATAGAAATAGTCCAATGGCACTTACTGCAATTTATTTATATATATACTATATTTTTAAAAGTAAATGCATATAGCCTACTTTATATACATATCGACAAGAAATAAGCTTTCTAGCAACTTTCTTAATGTAAATGTCTAATTCATCTGTAATTTTGTCCTGTTATTAATCTACTTAGTGATGACAAAAATCTTGCATTCAGATTATGAAGTATACACTTAGCACATTTGAGAACCATTCAATATCTCCAGCATGTGGAGCTTATGACCCACCAAAGCCCGTTTTAAGCTTGGTCAGCACAATGCGCTGTCCATGGTGCTGAAGCACCGCACTCATTCCGCCGTGCTTTGCGTTTCATGACAGGCGTGTGTCCGGATAGATACGTAAAGCTTGAACTGTAATAAGAAGCTGCCGATTGATATGACGAACTGCGTATTGGTAGTTTTAAAATGTTGTTCACAGTTGCTGCGTGTTATCTCGTGTCTGGCAGCCCAAAATGTGTGGGCGAAGGAATCTGTGTGGTCCATCGGTCAGTAGTCGGACACTGTTGCTGCTGCTGGCAAGAAATCTCTCTCTCCCTCAATCGCTTTCTCTCTCTCTCTCTCTCTCTCTGTTTGTGTGTGCGTGTGTGTGAGGTAGGTTGTAGGAAAGACACACAAAAACACACGCACAGAAATACACATTCGAGCCGACGACACCTGAAGAGTTTACACCAAAGCCTTCATTGCAGGTAAAGTGTGGCGCCTGCCGTGCGACAGGGAAGTCACTGTTGGAAAGCTGGGACATTCACCCACAAAAACACAAGCTAGACACACACACACACACAGAGCCAGCATTATCCCCTGCGTGATTCCTCCCTCGATACTAAATCTCTTCTCGCACATCTGTCCATGGCGCGTACTCTGCCCATCCATCATATCCCTGCAGAACCCAGCATAAATACCAGCCTGGCTTCCTGTGACACTTTGAAGCTATGCCCACAGGTTTTAATCATTTTTATTTAGCATTTGAACACAAACATGCTGAAATAGCACTTCATTGTGTGCAACAACAAGTGTAGAAAAAAGCGGAAAATGTAGACTAATACCCAGCAATAAAACAACAGTCCATACACGTACGTCATGACTCAGTATCTCACACACATACTCAAAATCACATGCAAATCCCAAAGAGAAACATTCATGTCCAGGCAAAATCAACCATATGGGCTTCTGTTGCACCAACAGGACTGAATCCAGCAGAGCGAGTCTGTAGTGCAGGTGCATGCTCACTATGTCGGTGGTTGCATTCATCGCATATTATTTATCATACTAAGACTCCACAAAATTAATTCTAAAATGTTTCTTAAATCTTAAGATGTAAAAATACATTTTAGTACAGTACCTTCACTTATTTCCCTTCCAGATTATTCATCCGTTCGCTGAAGCAAAGAGGGAGATTTTTTTTCCCATCCACTGCTAGCGTCGCAGGCTCAGCAGCACGGCGGGAGAGGATGACTGGGAGAGCGAGAGAGAGAGAGAAAGAGAGAGAGTGAGAGAGACACCGGGAGAGAGAGAGAGAGAGAGGTGGAATATGCACAGACCTCTCCTTAGAGTAATAGAGTTGAACTGCAGTGGGCATCTGCCTCTACATCTGGCTTCTTTTTCAGTGAAGTTAATACCTGGGGATACACTTTCTGGTAGCACTTACCTTTGTTAATGCTGTGATGTTAATCACAGCCAATGGTACTGATATAAAACAAAATAAAAATCCACATAATTACAGTTATTATTGGGCGTACTCAGGTATACAGTATATGTGGCAAATATAGAAACACACATACAGTAGAACATATGCATATAGTAGTAGTCAGATTCATAACTCCATGTTGCTTAACACATATTTGAGACACAGAAAACCTTGCACCATTGCTAACAATCTGATTAGTCTTTGTAAATGAACAGCGGCTGAGGAAAAGATGAGGGGGGGATAGGAGAAAGCAGAAAACCAGATTTAGTCACATCAACCAGCAGATATTACTAAATGGCTAAAAACATCTATACAAAATGAAACACATTATCTAAGCACAAGCCAAAGATTTAAGGTATTTTCCTCTGTTGTGATATCCGGTGGCATACAGTGAAAGATTAATATGTTGTTTTATTCTTCAAATAGTATATTTTATTAAAGTAAGGTCTGGTCTGGTTGCAGTCAAATGATCAGAGTACATTGTCCACTCCTTCCCTACCCTTAATTGTCTCCATCTTTTCATTTAATACAATTTTCTTCATTTGACGTTTAAAAAAAAAATGAAAGATGGACTCCAGGATAGGAGGTGAATAAGTCTCCTGCGGTAAAACAGGGCAAATCCAGAGCTAGGGAATGAGAAGGGCCCAGTGATGTTCGTGTGGGCGGCAGGAAGGTTCTGCCTTTTTCCCATGAAGGAATATGTTTGAGGTGTGATCATACTCAATTATCGCTCCTCTCCTGCTAATTTCTCTCTTGCTTTTTTTGTCTCCCCTTCTCACTCACAAAAGCAAGCACAGTCAGACACATGCAAACACACGTGTATACTTCATCTCATTAACTTGCTCTCTCTCCGTCTCTGTCCTTTTTTTCTCTGTCACTGGAGGTCTATTAGCTCCAAGAGACTGCTGCGGTACTGAGATTCTCATTAATATTTTCTCATTATCTTGGCAGTAATGTTAAGCAATAGCACAATGGCTTGTCTTGGCATGATGCTTAACAAACCTGTTATCTATTGCCGCTACTGGGAGGATGTGTAGTCATGTGTGATGAGCTGGTTTATGCGTATGCTCCCACACAAAACAGGCTACATTGTATACCATGAACAACAACACAACAGCGCTGCTATACCAATATCAAAATCATTTCTCACTGCAGAACCACATCATTATTCCGCATCATCTGGACAATACAAATGCAGCCAAGTAGTAGTAGCATTGCCTTCAGAAGGGCAAACTGAGAAAATCCTGCTCTAATAATCCCATCTAGACTGTATTTATTCAGTTCTCATCTGCTAATTTCCTGACACTGCATTTATTGGCTGAAAGCAATCTAAGGAAATTAGTAGATTGGAAGAGAAAAAACGAGAACAGAAGGCAAACAATGGTAGCAAGCGAGAGAAAAACGAGGGCAACAGTGTGCTTCCTGACTCACTCTCCATTAGCCCTGGCTCACAAGTTTTTCCTCTGTCTTTACATGTACCTTTACACATCTAATTCAATTAATGGCCTCAAGTGAACTGGGCAAAAATAGAGACATCTTGCATTGGAGAAGATGCAGTACAACAACAGATCTTGAATGTGAACCATGAACATGAACAGCACATTTAATAAAAATGATTCATTTTCTGACAGGTTATTATCAATGCAATATGTGTCAAGTGTTTGTGGCACAATAATTTTAGTTCCAGATGAAAAATCTGTATCAAATACCATGTCGCCCTTGCCAGTATTTGTCACATGTTGGACCTGCAGAAAGACAGACTGAATGGTCATTATCAGGCCCCGTCATTAGTGAGCGAATGTAAAAGTGAAGAGATAGTTCAAAGAGAAAGAGAGAGAGAGAGAGAGAGAGAGGTTAGTTCTGATTGTCCAACAGGACCCAAAGATGCAGCTCTGTCTGCTTTTCTTTGCTGGTCCCATCATAAATATTTATTTCCTAACTTTAGTCTTGCATACAAAGCCACTTTGATGCATGGGATCTGACAGCCAAACAATTAACAAACTGTTGTAACTGCTCTTACATTCTTGAGTTACTTCCACTGACTTTCACTTTGGATCCTTCTTGGGAGACGGACTATTGGTGTGAAGACAAGTAAAGTTTTCATCTTGCCACTACTTAAGGTTTTGAACCTTTGACACTGTTTGCTCCATTAACGAATGTGATTTCTCATGCTTCCCCATTGCAGCATTTTTTTGTTCTGTGTGCATTACACTCTACATTTTTGATTCAGTTTATTTTTTTTACTATTCCTGAAAAGCTGTTTTGGTGCACCTTGTCAACTCTATGTGCTCCTTCCTCATTTTAAAGCTTCTGCTTCTTCAGTGGTGTTATCTTAATCCATGCCAGCTTTTTTCTAGGTAGGTTAAGGTCTGCATGACTTTGTTCTATTTAGCAAACAATCATACCTGTGTGTAAGTGCCAACATTGCTGAACTGATTTCATGAAGGCCAGTAACAGGGCACTGTGCTTTGTAAGTATTATCTTTAGCAGTAGCTACAGTTTCACTATTAAACAACTTTATTTTGAAAACCTGGGCTATATAGGGAGCAGTTCTTCCACTACTGAGCATCAAAACATTGTAAGACATTGCTAGCTTTTCTATATTCAGTATCAGCAATTTCAAACACCAATAAATGTAAGTTTTGCCAGACCTGCATTTAATGCCATTTAAATTATCCTAATAAACAATAAGTGATGAGTAGATGGGCCTTTTATTATACAGCAACCACAATTACAGGTTTTTAGAACATAGTCTTCATAGACTATGACTATTCATAGATTATGAACACTACTATATGTTCTAAAACCAGTCTTAAATATGTTCCTGTGACAACACTGATGATTATAGGAATAAAATGACTGCTTTAAAAATCTTTGAGCGTGCAAACAACACTAAACTAACACTAACTCTTGTATATCTTGTATTTTGTTTCCCCTTTGTAACTGTATAGTGAATGAAAAAAAACATCAGGTAATGACTGCAACTAGTTACAGTACCTGTGTCAGCTTAGTAAAGTCCCCAGTGTAGTCAGATAAAGAGACTCATATAGTATCTGTGAGTTAAACGCTGATAAATTGAAATGTCAAAACTTCAACACTAGAAAAATGTTTAGTGTTGCAACTGCTGACTGAGTTCCTGCCACCTTTCTGACACCCGTGACCTTTGGCTGATGTCTACATATTTCGACCAACGCTGACGCAAACCCAACATATTCAGTTCAGGTTGCAGGACTATTTACCAGACGTGGTATCTCAGCTGACTGGCCTCACGACTCAGGCGCTGCAAGTGTGTTTCCATGGTAACCAAGTATAGTATTGAGAAGAGGAGCAGAAAGAGGGAGAGACACTGAAGCTAACCCTGAACACAGTTTTCTCTCATTTTCTCTACTCTTTCTGTCCGTTATTTCTTTTCTAGGAAGATGTAGCTTAAATATCACATCAGAGCCGTCGTGGCATTATTGCCTGAAAGATGTGTTAGAGACTGTGTTAAAGTCAGCAAAGATTAACACCTTATTAATTTATATGTCAAGTTTGCTGATTTGTAGTTTGTTAAAAAAAAAAAGCCTTGACACTATTTGCCAGCCAGTGAAGAAAATCAGGCACTCTTTAAATAAAGAGCGTATATCCCATTGATTAGGAATAAGCAATGACTTTAAACTAATCCAGAGGGCATTTGAATTATGGCTTAAAAAAACTACAGGAAACATGAGATACTGAATTTTATATGCTGGGGAAAATATGATACAGACAAATTTAAGACAAACTTAAATGTCTTATGTATTGAATGCTGAAGCAGTAAAGTAGATTTACAAAATGTAGAACTTTTATTTTTATTGTATTTCATTTGCAGTGATGAATTAGATTATTCACCAGTCAAATCAGAATATTACACTGATTCAGTGTTTGGGCCACTGAATAAATGGTTGTGAAAAAGAGTGTGAATGTTGGCTGTCATCAGTGGTCTCATGCCTGGACAGTTGAAGACAGCATCACTCAAGCATACAAAACGCAGATTTCCAGCTGATCCTTTCAGATGCTTTGTATAATTAAACACAAATATGAATGCACAAAGTTTCTCTTACACATTTACATACACTCAATTGGCAGTCTATTAGGTAAACTTTGCTAAAGCTAATGCAGTTTTACATAACAGTCGTGCATGAAGGGTGATCATTTTCAGTTTTGTTCACATTTGGTGTTGATTTAACATCATAATAATTGATACTTTATTGACCCCCTTGGGGAAATTGTTGTTTGGACAGCTGCTAGACCTGTGTCAGCGCTACTATGGGATTTCGGTGTCTTGAATTGAACTGCTCACCCTTGGGTTGGAAGATGACTGCTCTAATGACTAAGCTATCATGCAGGCCCAAATCATGGCCATTTTGGAGGATGCAGTGTGTGGTACAAACTAAAACTGTTCACAAACACTGAACATTATAATCTTCATGAAGGGAGAATTTATTGTAGGACTAGGAGCATCATGAGGGACATTAGAACCCAAAGCTGTCATAAAACCCCACTAAAAAGTACAGTATTTTAAAGTATAGCCCTTTAGCAATATCTAGTGGCTGTCTTAGAGAATTGCACCAAAATCAGCAAATCTATCTCATGACCTGTTCAACAGTATGGGATTGTATTTCCAAATTTTGATCTAAGGCCTGTTACGTAACTGATGTGTTAAGAGATAAGACATGAGGCTAATGAAACACTGTTAACACTAGATGCAAAAAATAAGCCGAAGTAGCTTTTTATACTCATTTATGTCTATATTTCATTATTAGGCGTCCTCTAGAGGCCATAGTCATCATGACAGCAGAAAAAGAGAAAGTTGGGCAATGGCGTAGAGGCACAAAGTCTGGCCTGTAAAGCAAGGAGGCTGAGGATGTGTGCATGGACAAATGTAGGCATGGCTGGATGAGGGGGCCAGCAAAACACAAGACTTTGATAAAAGAGCCTCTAAAGGATTTGTTGTAATGTTGCTACTAAGGATGTTAAAATGTTAAAGGCTGAATTGTCTGTCTCTTTCTGTAATCACTGACTGACCTGATGATGTTGACCACCAACTAATTTTAATAATATTCTCTGCCATTAAAATTAGATAGTGTCTCGCAAATGACTAAACTCACATCATGTTGCTTTCTGCTGATTGTCTTTGTAAGTAACTAAACAAACCCAACGTCCAGTAATTTCATGTGACTAAATGCTGCCGCCCTCAGGAACATATATGTAATGCAGCTTTGTCTCTATGCAGTAAATCTGAAATATATGCATACTTTACAAATTAGGAAATGTGGTCCCTATTGTGCATTACTTTAGAAAACAAAGAATAAATGGTTGTGTATTATTGTTATTTAGTGCCTGTTAAAACAATATTTTTCACTTTACTCTATAGCATCAACTGAGAGACTGTAATTCTACCACAACCAATCCATCAATGGCTTTAACATGCTCTTCTAAATCTCTGGTGTAAACAGTATCATGAGCAGTGATATCCATTGTTAATATATTTTCATAATTTATGCGAACAGGCAATGAGCAAATAATTTGAAATTCAGATGTCAACAACAGAAATTTAAAATTTTGCTAATATTGCCACAGTAATTTTGACTAGTATGCATTATCCCTGAAAAAAATCATTAAGTAAACTGATTTTTATTCCAAGGACGTAAAAGGGACTAAAAAGGAAAGTGGCTCTCTGCCAACAGTGGAGTGCACATTAATGTTGCCTTTCAAGGATGATTAACAGCAGTAAGCACATTTCTTTCACGTCACCAATCTGTACGTTTTTTGTGCCCACTGTATGTCACTCTGAATCAGTGTGGTAATGTGTGAGGTAAATACAATGTAAATGACAGAGAATATACTTGATTTTGCTCGTCCCCTGAATTTGTCTTGTAAAGTTTGACACGTCAGAGTGTCTTGGTTCTCATGTAAATACAATACAAATGAAAAGAGGAAAAAAGTCACAAGTGTTTTCACTTTATAGAAAGTTTGTTTTTTTTAGACAGTGAATGACTGAACTTGCAGGCAGTAAGATGTTTGTAAAAGCTCCCACACCTAAGCAAATGAAGTATGTACCTGGAGATAGGGCAGCAACAAGTCTTTCTTATTCACTTTAAGTTACCATAACAAAGTGTAGAAATAATGAGAAAACAGATCTCTTAAAGCTTTTAAATATGTAATGTGTGTCAAATGTCAAACTCTACATGAGCTACATCAGGAAGGTATTCATCATAACAGTACTGATTTGTAGACTGTTGTACTATACAGCTACTCAATTCTAAATTTAGTGTAGTTAATGGAGAAAGAGTAACACTTATTCACTCACTGTATACACACTTACAGTTTAAAAAATTGAATTTCAGTCCTCAGACATTGATAATCACCAGTTAGAAGAAACAGATAATGATAAAATCAAGAAGCAGACATTTATGTTGAAACGCATGCCATGCATAGAACATAAATAATAACTTGCTATATAGAAGTTTTACAGTGTTCTTTTTTTCTTCTCCCAGTTTTCTGTTCACTTCGTCAGAGTTACTCATTATTCTTTTTTCTCTCATCTGTCTTTTCTTCAGGTTTGCCCAAGTCCTCTGAGAGTGAAATTGCATCTTTCTGTTGAGACAAATTATTATAATCAATTTTTGTGTTGTTGAAGTTCTTATTTACATCTGTCTGATGCAATGGGATCACTCTTTTCATTTACAAATTACAGTTAAAATCAGATGTGGCTTTCCCTCATTTAAATAGACACATGCAAGTGTGTTTGAAACTTTTCAGTAATATATATTAAATGAAATAAACATAAAAATAATTCTCACCACAGGGTGATCTTTCCTAAAACACCATGTCAGCCATTTTAAGTACTCCTCCCGTACCTAGACCATAAAATCAATTGTTTATCACAAAATGCACAAACTACAAAACAAACCATTACATAAAAATGTGATTTTATCCACCTAACATACAATTTAAAAATTTACAGTATCAAAAATTAGTGAAGTTAAGATAAAGAAAAGAAGAGAATGATCTAGTTGACTACCTCTTTATTCAGAAAACAGTGGACGATGTAGAGTAAGGTGCCCTGCTGGGAGTTGAGGACAATGAAGACGACCTGGAAGAAAAGGTTTGTCTGGTACAGGCCTATAATCCATGGACAGCCTAATATGACGAACTGGGCTACGATCTTGAACACAATCAACCTGGAAAGAATGAGAATAAAGTTTTTCTAATAAATATACTCTTAAAAAGTAAATGGCTGCTGTGTTCAGTCTAATACTTTGATTGCATTGAGTCATCTGTCAGCTGGCAAAATGTGCAAATATCAACTATGACCATCAACTTAATCTCACAATGGATTTCTTTAACATATTCTACTTTTCATACTATGTAAATTTAAGTTAGAAAATCCAGTTGAGTTTATACAGACACATTCAGACTAACATTAGAACATCATGTAGACTTGGTATATAGCAAACAGTATAACCCATAGACTAATTTAACCCAGATTTATAATTTCTATGCAAAGACAATGTTGAACACTTCTACCTGGTGTCTTTGGACTGGGAAATGTCACTTTTCATGTTGGCCAATGTGGGTCTCAGACTCCATAGAGTAGCACAGAACAATGCCAAATTAAACTTAAAGAAAAAAGAGACAGAGGTTGAGCTGAGGTCATACAGCATGTAGTGGAAAAACACAATATAAACGACATTCACCCAAACCCTCAGTACTGTCTGTAAAGATAAATGCTTTTCTGAGGAAGTAAAAAGAGGCAGATATAGATGTTTTCAAACATAGGAAGCCATGGGTCTCGCTGTAGTGGCAGGCGCTTGTAATTGATGTAGGAGACAGAGAGTAATGTGTCTTCAAAAGAATAGTTTTGCTATAAGTTCAGTGTAACGGTTACCTACTAAACCAACCAATTGGAACTGGAACTGGACAGTGCAATTATGGGCATAACAAAATTGTAAGTTAGAACCACAAGTAGCTTGTTAATTGCTCATATAACTGTCTGAGAGAAAGTTATAGAATAGTTAGTATATAGGATAATGCCCCAAGCAGCATTTTTTTTACCCATGTCCCTTAAGAAAAGAATAGGAGGGAATTCTTCTTAGGGTTCGTTTTTGAGCTAAACAGTGTTCCAGACATGTTAAAGGTACAAACCACCAGGCTGAGCTGTCTGGATGTGAAATAGATGAGATGCAGTTGTTATTATGCAATATACTCACTCCAAGAATAACAATCACAGGCCCTGTTGAAGCCCAGTTGAAATGCCTTTGTGTAGAGAGCCAGCACCTGCCATAGAATAAAACAAATAAACAACACTTTAACCTTACACATGCTGAGCAGGAGAATATTACTGAAAGTGAATGTATTATTGTTTGTTCTACTCACACCTGTGCACCAGTAGCACCATATCCATCAGAATACACAAGTGCAGACACACCCACAATCACAAATGGAACACCATAGCCGATCAGGCAGAGAAGAAGCCTGGGAAGTCCATCTCTCTGTATGACCTGCACCTTGGAAAGCCTTCGAACAAGCAGGTAGAGCTGCAGGGCCTCCAGCATCATCCACACAAAACTTGCAACAACTAAAAAGTGGAGAAGCCCAGCCATGACCTTGCAGGCCAGCTGTGGAAAGACATAAAGGAAATCAATTGCCCCAAAGTTGATGCACACCTGGGGAAAATTTTTAGGTCTAGTTCAAAAATAAAAATATCCATCTTAGTCTTACCTTATCATTCACATATTTATTATTCCACAGCAGCAGTAGTTGAAACAAAGCAAGGTTGATACAGAGGTGAAGACGGGCTGTATTATTAATCTTGGGGTTCCAGCTACACAGGAGGAAGGTCAGAATAGCCAACGCAAAGAAGAATAGTCCAATAATCACACACACACGGTTAAGCCAGTCTATAAAAGGATTATCTGGTGGAGGCTGAAAGACAGAAAAGGCGCACAGAGAGAAAGACACACGTAGATTCTGATCAACCTAATTTCCGGTCTGTAACTTTGTCTTTATCCGGGCACCTACAAGATTTAGCTAAGCGATGTCTAAGTGCATTAGGGCAGACTACCATAGCTCCATTTGCAAGCATAGCAAGACATTTTGCCATGTAAATAAAAAACGAATATACCTCCCCAATCTGCATGATTAGGGCAAATGTAGATAGATGAGAACAGCTGCACACTGTGTAGTTTTCATCAGAGTATGTAATCCAACATCCATTGACTGACCACTGCATTGCATTATCTTCCCAGTACACACAGGTCACTGTTCCAGATTCATTTACGTCCTGAAAAACCAAGACAAAAACAATGATTTGATATTGTTTTCTTGTTGGATGGACAGTAAAGCATAAAAGGCATAAAATCATTAGTTGATGCTTAACCTTGTGCAGTATGGTAAAGCTGACAGGTTTGGTGAGAATAGCGTTTTTTAGGGGCAGTAATACTGCAGTCAAAATATCCGAGTACATCTCTGTATTACTCTCTGTTTTAAAGTATTGGTGACTAAGGAGACTCTCCATTCCATTCAGACTCATAAAAGAAACTGCTGCAGAACCTGATGTCCACACCACAAAGGAAAAAAACAAAGTGAAACACACAATTTGTGACTTTAGTAATACAACAACAATCATAATATTCTTTATTATCAACAGTCCTCACCATTGTTGGCCTTGGCAGGACCATGCAAGTTGATTTCCATGATATTTCCTTTGGAGTAGAGGATGATATTACTGTCATCATCATCCCCTGGACCAATAGCCTCCAAGCTCAAATCTCAAAAATTGAAGCAAGGTTAACTGATGTTCAGTAAAAATTCAAATGTAGTTCATCTATATCATAACCAGAGCCTCTCTTACCCACTACTGAAGTCTGCAGTCTTTTTGTGGTTTTGTGGTAAGGTAGTGAAAGCATCTCAGAAACTAAAAGGTCTACAATGCCCAGGATGACACTGCCAGTCTCACCATCTCCTTCACTACTCACATTGACTGATCCTGACTGTGGGCTAACGCCTGCCACTTCCTGCAAGAATTATATTGTATAAACAGGCATAAAAAATACAAAGATATAATATGATACAAAGCTCTGACGTGGTTGGATGTTAAGTACCATACATGCAGACAACAAGTTTGCCACCGTCTGGAAAGACATCAAGAAGAAGAGAGAAGAATGTTGTCAGCACGCATCACTTTAGTAAACATTTTTAGACTAACAATCTTTGAGTGTGTCTACACTTAAAACACACCACTGGCACTGACTATGAGTTTCTTTCTACTTGGTCATTTTAAGTTTAAATTAAAAGATTATGTTAAATACAGTAAATAGAAAGGAATTTTACTCTCATTTAGGAAAAACCACATTAGAACTCTACATACCGTGTCTGGTAAAACGGAACCTGCGTTGTTCTTAAGTTCTTCAGTCAAACTGTCAAGAAAAGCTTGTTTCTTTTTCTTACCCTGCAATAGATTTGCATGTTGAGTTTTTCTTAACCATACTACACTGTATACATACTTTTGGTGGTTAACAAAATTGGCAACCTTTAAAAGGCAAATGTCAGTGGATCTTACCTTTGGTGGTACTTGTGCCTGTACAACATCTTTAAGATCTATCAGTAATTTAGAAAATGTAGTACATTAACATCTTAACATTTTCATAGTCATTCAGCTTATAATTCCTCTTAATAATGTTTAGACTTGACTTTGCTCACTTTGACAAAATGAGACTCCCATTACCCACGCAACACCCGTTGAAGAGTAGAATCCATCAGGACAAGAGCAATAGAAGGTGCCTGGTACATTATTACATACAGTTTGTGTACCACATATACCAGGGTACTTGCTGCACTCATCTATATCTGTTGAGGAGAGTGCACACACACACACACACACTGATTTTATGGTTCATCTGATCAACATACTGTATATCCAAATAAAAAATTACTGTTTAGTTCATGCAGATAATGAACAAGAGCACACACCTGTGCATGGGTTAGCAACACTGGCAATTACGCTTGAGTTGTTCACCAGAAAACCAGGGAGGCAGGTGCAGAAATAAGATCCAATAGAATTTCTGCATTTGGAATTAGGTCCACAGACTTTAACATCTTCAACACACTCATCAACATCTGTAAATATAACACAAATTTTAAGTATATTTGATCCCATTTGTTGTGCTACATATCATACTTCTTTTAAGAGTACACTTTTAAACCAAGCTCTTAATAAAACTTGTTAAGATTCTTACTACCACTTTCCTGTATTTGGCTAGTGGTAGAGCTACTTTTGGACAATGTGTTCTACTAAGATCTACCAGTGAAAGTTGACTGTTACAACACAATAAACATCCCCCTCAAATAATTGTTTACTACATTACCTGTGACAATGATAATTTAGAATTGATCTTTTCACAACTTTCAAGAAAATACAAGAAGAAGAGAATGTAATTTTTTTTGTCCATTAAAGTGTGTCTGTTGAATACTTGGTACAAATTGGTATTCAGTGAGTTTACATGCACTCAAGTAATCAGTGTATAGCCATGTATACACATATCAGGTTTCTAGTCAGCTTTTGACAAGAGCGCATGTGCAGGACAAAGTTGCCTCTTTAGAGCCTCCATACTTGTCTGACTCTATACAGTTTAATTTCAATGAACCATGTTTTCAAAATAAACCCTGCATAGAGGAGAAATCAGATTACTCATCTGGTGCATGTAAACCTGGATTTCCAGTAACCTGGTTACTTAAGTGCATTTAAACACTCACTGTGCTGGCTTGGTTTAGGAGTTTAACCTGTCATTCAGTTTCCTCTGATAACCTGAGATTTACAGTCTCGTGATTTACATAACAATCTCCTAGTGTATTGGAGACCTGAGCTTCCTATACTACGGCATAAAATCTATACCAGGATTTTTTTAAAGAAAACTTTTAAAAAATTATGTTCCTTTGTCTTCTCATACTAAAAAAACATGTAAGAGCAATCCATGCACTGAGACATTTCTAATTGTATTATTTGATACAGAGATGTCTGCACATACCAGTACAGATATTGGACTCGCTGGGTTCTTCGTCTGACTGGGATGGTGTGTAACCTGTTTCACATGCACAGCTATAATTTCCAGGCATGTTGGTGCAGACAGAATCAGGGCCACAAATAGTTGTGCTGCGACATTCATTTATATCTGAGGATGGGAGAGTTACTTTAAGTGACAACGTTCTCGCATAGTGTTTTATCTTGTCTAGGCTTAAAGGAAATTACAGTACATGTCAAAGTGCCTTTCCAATACCAGGACCTTCACTGGGGAATCTTATGACAAACTCAGCTCCTCTATGTTTCCATTTGAGGAACCAGTTTCTAAATTAGGTTCCAGGAATATAGTTTACTCTCAAAAATGGGGAAAATAAATTGTTTTGCTTGCAGTTTTGAATGAAAATAACGAAGATATAGCAATGTCTGACCACAAAGTTCAGGGTCTTCGTCCATTTCTGTACAAATTACATGATACATCAGAAGATAATTAGCTATTTGCTTAGTCTTCCTGGGGCTTTAGCCTCACTGTTGAACAGAAATAACAATGTGCTGGAGTATGTTTTTAGACATTAGCTTTTGGCACCTTAAGGTTTCTGGACTTGGAAAACACCTTTAGATTCTACACTGTCAAATTCTCTCTTTGTGCAATATTCAACATTTTTTCTAGCTCACTCATGCTATATTGTAAGCCAGTGTATTTATCTGAAATATGTTCCTGGGATTATTTGTCCAAATTCTGCTAAGTGCAGTACTACTATAACACCTTGTTATATTTGAAAAGATAAAATCATTATCATATTAGCATCAAACAGCAACATGCAGTATGCCAAGAGTTTTAGCCATAGGAACAGTGTCTGTAATTGTCTCTCTCATACTGGAAAAAAAACATGTAAGAAGACTCCATGCACTGAGACAGTTCAAATTTTAGGTTTGATGCATAGGTGTCTGCACATACCAGTACAGATACTGAAGATGTTGGGTTCATAGCCTGGTTGACATGCACAGCTGTAAGTTCCAGGCATGTTGGTGCAAACAGAGTTTGAGCCACAAACAGTTGATCTGAGACATTCATTGATATCTGAGGAAGGGAAAGTTACTGTAAGTGACAATGTTCTCATGTATTCCCCAAAAATGTTGAATTCAATGTTGCCACTGAACAACATTTTTTAGGATAACCATGACTGAGAATCTTCACAGATGTTCTCATGTAGTGTTTCATTTTGTCTAGGCTTAAAGGAAATTACAGTGCATGTTTACCAGGGCCTTCTCTGAAGAGGTTAATGCTAGTGCAGCTGGCTTGTGTTAGTGCTGCAGAGGTTGATATTCTTGCAGGAACCCTCTTAGGCTAGCTGTGGCAGCTAACCCGAGAGGGTGGGAAGGACGCTGTATGTGTAAGAGCCCAAAACAGATGGCCTGTTATAGGCTTCATACAGCCTG
Source organism: Sandelia bainsii (assembly GCA_032362345.1). Classification (NCBI taxonomy): domain Eukaryota; kingdom Metazoa; phylum Chordata; class Actinopteri; order Anabantiformes; family Anabantidae; genus Sandelia; species Sandelia bainsii. Next base: position 16,480,300 of record JAUMHL010000029.1, read on the forward strand.
ATGTCACAGTGAATAGCATTTTTTTTAAACTCTTGAAAGGGAAACATATTGATTAGACTGAAACCTTGGGATTTCACTAACAGCCAGCATACAAAAACATGTTCACCTCAAAAGCTTTGGGTCTCTGACTATACATTTGCAAAACACCCAGCTTCGCAATGAAATGCACAATAAGACCACCACTAGATGGTGGTGGGAGTATAAAGCTGTGGGACTTTTTTGTTGCTTCAGGCACAAATGCCCTTGTATGGGTGCATGGGGTCATGAACAATGAAAATTATGTTGACATTTTAAATAAAAATGTAAAGAAATCTGCTGCCAGTCTAGCATTAGCTCACTGTTGGGTCTTCCAGCAAGACCCAATAACTTGAAGCATGCTTCCAAGTTGGTCCAAAACATTTGAGTCCAGGGTTTCCAAAAGGCAAGCTCTACTTTTTCAAAAAAGAGGACCAACCCTTACAAGCTACAACAGGTGTACATCTGTTTGGGTCATATCTAAACAACACATTTTAGGGGTGATGATGTTAGGTTAATTGTCTGTTCTGTGAGTCTTAGATAAGCTCTTTTCTCTCACAAACATAAACAAAAACCTACATATACATTTCCCACAAAGGACACCAAAATCCAGGTTTGGTAATGGTCCTTTCAGAGCTGAGATCTCAACCGTATTGAAAATCTATTGCAAGAGCTCAAGGTTAATGTCCATTCTCATAAAACACACAATTTGGATGAGCTGGAACAACTTGCCATGGAAGAATGGGCTAAGATCCCTCAAGAGACATGTGCCAACTTAGTTAGGTACTAGTTATAAGTTGTTGTCAGTTGTGAGTCAGAAAGGTTACACTATTAATTGTCAGAGGGCTAATAATTTTGGCCTTGCCTTTTTTTTTTCCATTCAGTGCATTAGTAAAATATCAAACTCAGTGGAGATTTTGTCTTTGGAATCCATTAAACTATAAACACTTTTGGTTATAAGTCAAAGGTTTTGTTTGATTCCATAAAGGGGGCTAATAGTTTAGCCTTTAACTGCATTATTTAAGGTTTGTAGCTCAGTACCAGTTTTGTCAGTACCAGAAGATATCAATACTTTATGACTACCATATGGCTTATTGTCTTGTTTATTGAATACTCCTGTGGCTGCCCACTGTTCCCCCCAAGGGGGGGATGGGTTAAATTCCGAAGTCAAATTTCACTGTAACATGCAAATGTGATCAATAACAATAAAGCCTGATTATCCTTATTATTATCCTTATATAAAACTTGCATATGTAGGGTATATAAAATATGTCATTCTTATATGAGTTTACTATACTATAGTATAGTACAGAACAGTACAGTATAGTATAGTGTTGTGTTAAATAGTACAGACCTTGGCAAACAGGTGTTGCATTGGCGACAAGGAGGTAACCTTTATAGCAACTACACACATAACTTCCGGGGCTGTTGTAGCAGGTCCCATTTCCACAGTCATTTGTAAGACATTCATCAATATCTATAGAGGACATTTGACAACTCATGTCAAACAGTGAACAAATAAAAGTATAAACGTGATGTAATTGCAACAAACAGAGAGAGTAGGTACCTTTGCATTGGTTGGACGATGAAGGTGGTAAAGATGAATTTGTGGCACTGAATCCTTCCAGACAGGTACAGATGTATGATCCAATGGTGTTGGTACAGTTGGAATAAGAACCACAAATTCCTAGTATCCTCTGGCACTCATCTATGTCTGACCAGATATATTACAGACGGTATTTTTAATAAAAAGCTATACTGCAAAAATCCTACACTTTAGTAGTGCATGCCAGTGCATTTAGTAGTAGTAGTAGTAGTTTCCAGTGATAACGCTGGATACATTGCAATCTTGAAAGCCAGACAGAGGCCTATAATTTTCTCCACTATAACTGGGTGGCGTCCTGATGCTACAGATCTAGAGTACTACTAATTCTGTATGTGTATTCATCCTGAAAATCATAATATAAATACCTATATATTCATCTGTTATGGCATAATATCAATCAGTTACGACAAGCAGCTGTCTGATACACAATTTCCACCTTTAAGATTAAATAAAAAGTAATTACCAACACAGCCATATGCATCTAGAGTAGGTATGTAACCTGAAGGGATTTCCATCCCAGGAACACAAATACAGCCTCCATCAGGATCACACATAGCCAACGGTCCACAGGAATCTGGTTTACAATCGTAATGATCTAAGCAGAAATTAAAAAAAAAATGTAAATAAAACAATAACAGTTGTGCAATAACTCACCAACAGATTCATTATTTATTATTCTTAAACTGCAACATTGTTGCTGTATTATACCTTGGTCCAGATACAGGACACTTAATTCCATCTTTTATGTCAACAAATCCATAGTAAAGCTTAATGTTGTTAAGGTGTTTACTGTCACTAATGGTTTTATAGAAAGTCATCAGGTTACATCAACTCAAAATTTGTAGCAGTCAATACTGCAGGTCACGTTTCCCATACATAACAATCAGACACAACTGTAAAGCAAATTCAAAATTCAGTGAGAGTGACTCCAACAGTTCTCATCCAACAGTGTCACATAATGACACTTCCCACTTAGCATCTCAGTACCAATGCTAATGGTTCCCCTTGGTGTCACTAATTGACATTTTTGACAGAATGATGGCCACTGCCTGTTGGATCTCTCTGTAGTTAGGCACAAAAAATTCAGGTTAAGTTAAAAGATAAGAGAATAACCTTCTGGAACGGTCTTGTTACAACACAAAATGCAGGCATGCTGGCACAATGCCAGCATTTATGCAAATGCAGCTTTCAATGCAGCAGTTGGGGGGAGATGTACAACCTCAGTGTGATAATTGTTTTTGCATTATAAAAACACATATCAGAACTTTAGCTTTCAATTTTCTATGAGAATTGAATGGTCAGGATATAAACAATACAAATGTAAGTCATTATTACAAGGCTGTCTACTGTATATAACAGTTTAAAATAATTTAAAAATAAATTAATAAAATTTGCCAAATTATTTTTATTTTTTTTTCAATTTTTGTGGCTGAACAATATTTTGACACTGAAAAAAATCTGATTAATATACACATCATTCACCTGTGACCACAGAATGCTTGTATCTTACAGTTGTACATTCTGTCTAAGCTGTTCTTTCATTATTAGTTTCATTAAGTTTTAACATTTTTGGACCATCCAAGTGGGATTTAGTTTTGAAGTTGCTTAGAACGTTGCTTTTCTTTTTCATTTATATTTTTTCGTACGATATTCAAATTAAAAACCGGCTGAGACCTCATTGCACAACTTATGCTTTGTAGTTTAAGATAGAGTATCAGCAATTAGCATGTACTCACAAGTCACGTATCCGGACAAGACATATGGCTGACTTAGTGGTTGATAGATGTAGAATCCTCCTGGACAGAGGGTTACACTGACTTGAAAGCTTAGTGTGTCACAAAAATAATAATAAGCATATGCAGTCCCTTTTGTTGGAGTCACAGAGTCATTAGTTGGATACATAAATGGAATGTAAATAGTGTGCCATGTGCCACCAAAATAAGGTGATAAACAGTCTGTAATAACTCTGTCTCCTCCAATCCCTGTGAAGCGCCACCAGCTGTTCAGCAGATTTCCATCATCTTTAGGAAAGAAAGAAGTTACAAAAGCTCTGTTGCGCCATGGTTCAGTTACGTTGGTGTATCCATCACAAGAACCTGAATGAGGGCAAAGTATTATATGTAATATATTACTATGCAATAATTCTGACCATATGGTTGTTTCAGTCATATGAGAAAGTAATCATAATTCATACCCGGAGGAAAAGCAGTAGTTACAGGGATTATGAGTAAACCTAAAAGAAACAGATCATGGAAAATTATCCAAAACAAGCATCAATACAACACAATAATATTGCATTGTATACATTAATAAATCATTATATTGTTTCCATTCGACATTCTCTCTGAATTACAGCAGTTTGTGTTTCTGCCTCTTTCAAAAAGTAATATTTCCCCACTCTCCCCATTTTTTATTATATTTTTATGACATAGGCTTTAGTATTTTCTTAGTAGATTAGATCTATTTTTACGTTATAATGACATATAAAAGTTTCTTGCTATAAGAAGACTGCAAAATATTAATACAAATGCAAACTTCATTTAAAAATGTTTAGATACACCACCAGTCAAAAGTTTGGACACACATAGGAATTACCATGTTTTTCATGAAAAGATACATGTCTTCAGTTGT
>JAUMHL010000029.1:16484651-16498445 GCA_032362345.1 Sandelia bainsii
TTTAAATTAATAAATTTGCATTAGCAAACATAACATGCTATTGGAAGACAGTACTAATGTTTGCTGAATTTAGGCCTTTGTATGTTTATGTAAATATTCCTTTTAAAAAACAATATGAACAATGTCTACACATTCATTCTGTTCAATTTGTTGTTCTGAAATCTGCTTTTCTTTCACAAACATGGTCATTTCTATATGTGTCCAAACTTTTGACTTGTAGTGTATATATATATATATATAAATTAAATCAATGGACACATCCAAAGTTATAAATCCTTCATTTCTAAGGTGCCAAATTGTCTTTGTAAAATTATTTTAAAGCACAAACTGTAATATTTATAATTTTATTGAAACTCATTAATGATGTTTCTTCTTACGCAAAAACACATTTCCAAAATGAAAGTGAACATTTAAATCACCTTTAAAAACAAACTCTTAATTAACTATCTATTAATAAACTATCTAATAAAGTACCAATTCATGAATTATATGAAAACTAACCCAGGAGAAGTGATGAGGCACCGTGGTTCATGGTGACCGGTCCAGTGTCAAATCTGCTGATCACTCCTGACTATCCAATGTCCAACTATCCTACATTACAAAATTTGGCCAACACCCTAAAACTGTTGTAAAAGGTTTGGTGTGCCTGCAAAAAAAAACAAGATACAATGCAAATCCTTTACAGGGAAAGATGTAGTCTCTGAACACCTCTATTACAGATGTGTGCCAGGACTGTGATACTTAAATTTCTTATATATTACATACACTGTTATACATACAACTACGTAAATATATATGGTAATACTACTGTTAGCTCTACTTATGCTTTATATTTTGAGAAATTGAAGAACTAGAATATTAACAAGCAGTCTCTACTTACAAGTTACATATCCAATGAAGAGAAATAAATTACTTAATGGTTGGTGTATAGCATACATAATGATGTATAGTACATAGAGTCCTGCCACAATGAATTTTATACTAAAGCCATGACACCACAATAAATAACCATGTGGAGTCCCTGTTGGGGTCACAGACTGAGGTGGAAATGTAAATATAAACAGTGTATCATGTGCCACCACAATCATTTAGCATTCCATCTGTAATAACTCTGTTTCCTCCAATCCCTGTAAAGTGCCACCTCCCATAATGATTTCCTTCAAAAGGTTTTTGAATGAGCAGCCCCCTTCAAAGAGAAGCTCAAACCCCGAGTGTCACATACTGATGCTTTACGAGTAGGTTTTGACCATGGATGTATGGTTTTAACACAGTGTAAGAATTTTATGGCATAGCTGGATTGAGTTTCATGCTATAGCAATAATGCAATAATGTCTCCAAAATGTATACAAATAATGAATTATGATCCAACAGCATTTACTGATACTCTTTACCTATAAAAAACATCAATTCAAAAACAACAGAATTTTGATCAGAAATAGTCTTGATATTTCTTTCACAGCAATGAAACTTAATAATTTTGAATAATTTTTTGGGGAATGGTTTAATAACTTACATTTTGTTGATCATTCATCTATTACATTGGGAATAAAGTAATTCAGTCACCCAGGAGAAGAGACAATATTTCACCATGACATGTCTAATTTAAAATCAGCAGTTCATTCCTAACTATTCAAGGTCTAGGTTCAAAAATTTGCACAGTACCCAAAAACTGTTTTAAAAGGTTTGGTGTGCATGCAAAAAACTATGCAAATCCACTCCAAGAAAAGAGAAAGCCATCAAGCATCTCTATTACAGATGTGCAACAGGACAGCAGTTGTACCAAGTTTTAACACCTTGCAAGTAACACCTAACGCCTTGCAGCTGAGAAACATTGCATAAACCTGCATTTGGCCAGGGATTGCACATGCAGGAACCCAGATCCTCTATGGTTGATACACATAGAATCCTCCAGGACAGATTCATATGTCATTAGGAGCACAAATTCATTAGTGGGATATCTAAATTTGATATAAACAGTATACTACCATAAGATACACAGCCTTTTACAACTATCTCTAGTAAAATATCACTGAAATACAAACTTAATTTCCAAAATTAGTTGTAGATTTAAAGTAAATTTCAGGGACACATCCAAAGTAATAAATGCTTAAATAAGTATATAATTATATATAACTACCAACAATGTCTCTCTAAAACTGATACTGAAGCATCGTTTCATTAGTATTTACTGATTCTAATGATTTGCCTACAGAATACATCTCTTCAGAGACAACAGGAAACTCTGATCAAACAATTAAGCACTGAGCATCCCTATTTTATTGTAATGAACTATAATATTATAATGCTGACTCTTTAATGTATTGTGTAAGTTTTGGGAATGTCCTGATCTAATCCTGATCCGATGCTCTCTGAGTGAGGGAGCAAGCTGCACTATTGTGATTGGCCCAGACCACTGGGTAGCTGAAGTATGTTTCCCTGTTGATGTGTTTCATGTCATCTTAACCAGCCACTTATCTCTGCTTTGGCTAACCATAGCTTAACCTAAGCCATATACTTACCTACCTACCCTATATAATTGAATTGGATTTCAACACAAGATGGACCTAATGTGGTTCTTGTCATCCCCATCTGTTTCCTAGTCCCCTAACCAAATTTATGGTTAAGGTCAGAGAAAAGATAAATTAATACAGTGAAAAGATGTACTTCATTACATTAATAAATATGATTAATCTTAATGGAAAACAGAACACCTTGGACATACAGAGACAAACACCCTTTCACACTCACATTTTTACCAATGGGCAATTTAAAGTTGCCAATTAACCTACATGTCTTTTGATTGTGGATGGAAATCCATGCACACAAGGTGTGAACATGCACACTCTACAGAGAAAGGCCCTAACCAGCCAGCAGGTTTTGGACAAGGAACCTTCTTGCTGTGTAAATACTACACCACAGTACCACTCACGTCACAGTTAATCATGTGCAGTTATATGACTCCAGAATCTCTGCCTTTTTTTAGCGTTTAACACTCATGTCAGCGTTTCTTGCTCAGGTTGTGGTTCTTATCCGCTGATTTGAGTACTGTTCATACAATACTGGCAGCAAGTTTTGCTCTCATTTGCAGATTTGCATATGTGTTTAGACTGGAAATAATGGTGGTGGATGCAGTAAATACAGTATATATAGTCCCATACAGTAAACATAGTGTGTGCCTTTTGCACAGGACAGAAATCTGGGGAAAACTATACTATATATACTGTAAATTAGGCATGTTTGATTACCATAATATGTTCTGTAAGCAAAATTACATTTCAGGCTACAATGTAAACACTGTTAACAGATGTTAGCTCACTCACTAGATCTAACAGCTTAGGTATATGATAACCTACTTACCATCTATAGGACAAAATGGGGTACATTTCAATAAACAATTGGGAAAACTCTGTTGCAACAGATGTTTATTGTGGACTCAACACAATAAAAAACAGACAAAGCACACAACATATACAAAAGAGTTCATAAAAATACTGTGTATGTGTCATGCAAGAATTGTCTTAACAAGCTTCAGTGACAGACCTGGAGCAAGAAAGAGAGAAGTAGCCATTTGAAAAATTCCCACAAAAGTAGCTATTTGCCCTGTGACAGACATGCATCTGTCAGTGTACTTTAGATGCTGTTGTTGTTTGAAAATCCCAAAAGCTATGTCCTTATGTGCGTAATTATGCAGTTCCCATTTCTGGTTGAAAAAGTGGCCTTTAAAACTAACCAACAAAAACCCACAGTTAATATAATAATGCAATAATGATGATGTTTCTATGGTTATTCCAGGTATTATTAAAAGCTTTTTTGTGTAGTGTATACCATTAAAACAGAAAATGACACAATAATTAATAGTATGAAGTAAATACAGACACACAAATATACATTGAATGCCTTTCCTCCATAGTAACAACAACATTGACAAGAACATATCTAATGAGTAATAACAGTTGAAATGAGTAAGGCTGTGTTTCTCTCTGTCTTCTGTCTCTGTCTTTCATACTAATTTCATCCCCATTAGCCTTTTCGTTCTTCAGCCTTGTCCAAGTCTTCAGACACTGATGGTATATCTTTCTGAAAAGACAGAAGAAAAAAGAAAAAGAGATCATTTTTTAATGTTTAACAATTATTAATGTAACTACTGGAGCTGCATTGTTGTTTTCTTATTAAAACTTACCACAGATCCACCTTCTCTAGGCTTGCTGAAAGAACACGTCAGCCATTTTATGTATTCCTCTCTAACCTAGAAGATACAATGACGTACAGTTTGTTTAGAGTTATGGTTAATGCTACCAAAAAGAAAACCAGCTATTCATATGGTTGTGATTGTTAGCTGTAATGCTCTTGATTTGAAAGTGTAATGGAGTGAAATGTCTGTGCGTGTACAAAAGAGTCTACCTCCTTGTTAAGCAGACAGTGGACGACGTAGAGGAAGGTGCCTTGCTGAGAATTAAGAATTATGAAGACAACCTTAAAGAAAAGATTTGACTGATACAAGCCCAGAAACCAGGTACAGCCCAGTATGACAAATTGGGCTAGGATCTTGAACAGAATCAATCTGAAAACAAAAAGATGTAGATTTTTGTATGTTGTCATCTTTTAAATATAAGAACATCAATTAAAATAGTCATCATTACTTTCATCTTTCTATCAACTACAGATATTTAATAGTGTTTTGTCATGTCCTCAGAGGCTGCAAAAACAAGTACATTTAAATTAAAAATTAAAAAAGTGAATTGTATTCTTCCTTTTTCTCTGTTGTGCAGTCTGCACAACTGTCCAGTTCTATTTACGTAACCTTTGCACTACTGCTTATCGTACAGAACATACATTTATTTAAACAAATAAATTCTAGTCATTGCATTTTGTAGTCGTGTAGGTAAAATAGAAAATACTGACCTTGTATCTTTGGACTGAGAGATATCACTCTTCATGCTGGCCAAGGTGGGTCTCAAACTCCATAAAGTAGCACCAAACAAGGCGCAGTTAAGCTAACAGAGGAAACACATTTTGAATTAGTCTGGAGGTTCCCTGTTTGTCCCTCAGTGCAGCTGCTGATAATGTAACACACTAACAGACTCACTCCAAGTACAGTAATCACTGGCCCTGTTAAAGCCCATTTGAAGTTGCGGTTTTGTGACAGCCAGCACCTGAAAATCAATTGTGAATTACACACTATTATCCAGTCTAATACAACTAATAAGACATTCAGGAAGGCAGAATGCATCAGTCACAGTATCACTGTTCATGCTACTCACACCTGAGCATCAGTAGCACCATATCCATCAGAATACACAAGTGCAGATACACCAACAATCACAAATGGAACACCATAGCCAACCAGATAAAGAAGTGGCCTGGGGAGGCCATCTCTCTGTATGACCTGCACCTTGGAGAGCCTTCGGACCAACAGGTGAAGTTGTAGTGCCTCCAGCAGCATCCACAAAAAACCTGCAACAACTGTGAAGTGTAAAAGCCCAGCCATGACCTTGCAGGCCAGCTGTGGAAACCAATAAGAAGTAACTTAAAAACATCCCTCTGAAAACAACAGCTTCAGTTGGGTAATGTTCAATGCATGTGTGAGGGCCATGAAGTATTTTCGGAAACAAATACAAAGATTTTGTACTGTACCGGTTCGTTCACGTATTTGTCATCCCATAGCAGCAGTAGCTGAGACAAGGCAACGTTGATACAGAGGTGAAGACGAGCTGTGTTGTTGATCTTGGGGTTCCAGCTACACAGGAGAAAGGTGAGAATAGCCAGCCCAAAGAAGAACAGTCCAACACTCACACACATTTGGTTCAGCCAGACTAAGAAATTATCCTCTGGTTGAGGCTGAAAATACACAAACAAATATATGATCAACCTGATATTGAACGTGAGGCCTGTGTTTGTAAATGCCCATTGACATACAAATCTACAGTATATACCTCCGCTATCTGCAGGATGAGGGCAAATGTGGAGAGGTGAGAGCAGCTGCACACTGTGTAGTTTTCATTAGTGAATGAAACCCAACAGCCTGTTACTGACCAACGCATGTTGTTTTGTCCACCTGTGTTACTTCCATCTGTTGCTGTGCTGCCCTCCCAGTACACACAGGTCACCAAACCAGATTCAGGTACGACCTAATGAAATAAGAAACATAAAGATTATTAGATATGTTGAAAGATAGCAAACTGTATGTGATCTGAATGAATTGCATGGCACCTTCTTATGCTGGATTGTAAAGTTGACTGGCTCTGTGAGATTGGTGTTGTTCACTGAAGGTAAAAATGCAGAGATTACATCTGAGTACATCTCTGTGATGTTTTCTGATTGAAAGTATTGCTGACTGAGAAGACTCTCCATGCCACTTAATGTCAGGAAAGCAACTGATGCAGAGCCTGGGAATGTCCACATGGTGAAGGTGATTAAGATTACTTTAATATACCACTTTACATATCATATCCACATATTACACATGACTTGTTTTGGATTTGAAACCAATTATGAGCATTTTCTTACCATTGTTGTATTTGGCCAGACTTTCCAAGTTGATCTGCATGGAGTTTTCATTAGCTGTGAGATTAGAGCTGTAGTCATTGTTGCCTCCAGGTTTGATAGTTCTGAGACTTAAATCTAATACAGAGATTAGTGTTAAAACACCTCGATTTGCTATTCACCCAATACATATGCTATAAATGTCTAAAGTAAACTAACAGGAAAAAATCTTACCCACTGCTGAACACGACACAGCTGTCTTGGTTTGGTTCTGACCTGGCTGTAGCATCACAGACACTAAACGGTCTGCAAGGCCAAGGATCAAACTGCCTGTCAACCCATCTCCTTCACTACTCAAGTCGGATGGTTGGGCACGTGGTCCAACACCTGACACTTCCTTCAACAATTACAATGTTTGTGGAAAATAACTGACTTGACTGATGATGCAAACACAGGATAAAAACCTCCACCAAACACAACAGGTTTATTAAAACAGGTTATTTATGGAATAAGTACCAGAGATGCTGACAGGCTATTTACCACAGTCTGTAGAGAAAACACAAAAATAAGAAGGGAAATTAAAATGTAAATGCATATCTAGTGACCGACATTTAAAGTTGAAATAACTTCCAGTTTCTGTAAAGCTAGTTGTGTATACTTTTTAAAAAATGCTGTAATTGCAGCAGTTAGTTCAGAAATGCTCACCGCTCCTGGTAAGAGGATGTCCGAATTGTTTTTCAGTTGTCCTTCCATGTTGCCAAGAAAAATGCTCTGTTTTGTCTGTCCCTAAACACACAAACCTCATTATGAATGTCTTAAGCTGGAATGTAGTTTGTAGTGTACAGTATTCAAAAGATATATATTAACATCAACAATTTTGTGTACAAAGAAAAATATTAACCCGTGTATAGCATAACATTTCCCAATATTTTCACTACTTCTAACTAAAAACAACTCACATTTTCACATGTACTCAGTTATCACATGTATTGACTAAGTGCATTTATGGAGGGTGAGTGGCACAGGATAACTTCACACTAAAGTAAAATTACTGTTACATACTAAGTGCTGATAAAACAAAGATGTCACTATTAAAAAGTAACAGCTTTTACTCAGGCATCATATTTTCAATTGTTTATCTGTACCGTTTATCCTGCAAAGGGTCACAGTTGAGCTGGGGCTGTTCCCAGCTGTCACTGGGCTAAAGGCGGAGCACACCATGAACAGGTCTGATCTATCACAGGGCTGATATATTGACATGAAAAACCATTTGCACTCACATGACTCTAAGATGCCTATGGGCAAATTGGAGTCACCAATTAACCTGCATGTTTTTGAACTGAGAGAGAAAATGAGAGGAGGAAACCCAAACAAGCACGGCGATAACATGTGTTTGTAAAATTTGACCATCATTAAAACTGCGTTGTCCTTGACAATGCCACTTAGCAAGCAATACTTACTTCTGGGGGGGTTATATCATTTAGAATAGTCCGAAGATCTGTTGAGTCAGTGTAGAAGAAAATGACAAATTCAACATGTACAGATCAGAATATGACAGCATACAGTATATAGTGTAACCAATTGCACCCAAATCCTACTTTGACAATATGAGATACCCAACGTCCACACAATTCCAGTTGAAGGATAGAATCCCTCAGGACAAGAACAAAAGAAGGTCCCTGGTACATTAGTGCATATAGTATTTATACCACATATTCCTGGTGTCTCAGTGCACTCATCTATATCTGTGGTGAGAGAAGACATATAAACATATAAACATATAACAAAGAACTAGATTTTAGTAGAATAATAAGACAATATAAACATAACATAAACATATGGCAGTGGTGCACACACACACCTACACATGGGTTGTTAATGCTAGCTATCACTTCTGGATTGTCCAGCCGGTAACCATGTAAGCAGGTACAGTTGTAAGATCCAATTAAATTTGTACAGTTGGAATTAGGACCACAGATGGAATCATATTTGACACACTCGTCAATATCTGCAAAATACATGAGATACTAATAAAAAATTAAGCACACAGTTTTGTGAATAACTCAGTTTGAGTTGAATAGTATTTTCCATCACGATATAAATACTGAAAAACATCTTTCATCTAAAAAAAACGGTGAAAATACCAATACAGATGTTGATCCGACTGGGATCCTCGTTTGGCTGAGTTGGCTCAAAACCCGAATGACACGCACAGGTGTAAGAACCAGGAGTGTTGGTGCAAACAGAGTAAGGGCCACAGATGGTGGTGTTAAGACATTCATCAATGTCTAAGGGAAAAAAAGCAGTTAACACAAGTTGCATGGTTAAAGATCAGGACATTTTGTGAAGAAGTGCTTTTACTCTAAAATAAAAAACACTGGAATAACAAAAGAAACACTGATAAAGTTAGTTTTAATATAAACTTTTTCCTAAGAATCATGTTTCTCCTATAAAAAAGGGGATGTCTAGTAAAGATGGGAGGTAGTTAAGTGACTTGAGCGGAATAAATCATGTATTCTATTGATCTTGAATGAGAGTTGGTGTTGACGCATTGTGAAACCAGCTGCCTAAAGTATAGACAGTTACATGGATAGTTGTATTGCATTAAATGCCAGCAGCTACTTCAGAACAACTTCACAAAAGCTTTCTTCAATAAAAAATATCATTATTAAAGACGCTAGTGTTGTTTACATCACCATAAACAAACCTTGGCAAGCAGGAGTTGCACTGGGTGAAAAGTTGTAGCCTTTATTGCAGTCACACACAAAACTTCCTATGTTGTTGAGACAGATCCCCTGACCACAGATATTTTGAAGGCACTCATTGATATCTACAACCGAAAAAAAAATAGAGTTTCAAATTCTACATCAGGTTAAAAACAATAATGTCAGCGCAACTCAAAAGAAAGATACATTAATTTGAGACAGAACTTAGTACCTATACATAGGTTGGACTGTCCTGCTGGTAATGCCGGATTAACTGCAGCAAATCCAGTCATGCAGGTACAGAGAAATGATCCAACAGTGTTGCTACAATTGGCATAAGCGCCACAAATTCCTGCAGTCCTCTGACACTCATCTATGTCTGCCAAGAGGTGTTACACAGAGTTTAAGTTAACAAATATGGTGCATGCTCACAAAAGCAAGAGACATCTGCACTCAATATTAATCACATTGTGATTTACAACAGTTAAGATGAAGTAAAATGCGCTTACCATTACAACCATATGAATCTGGTGTGGGTAGTTGGTCTTTGGGCATTTGATACCCAGTAACACAATCACAGCCTCCTGCGGCTGTACACTCAGCAAAAGGTCCACAGGAGCCTGAACTGCACACATAATGATCTAAACAAAGATAACACACACACAGAGAAACTAATACATAAATGATATTCATGGTGTTAAGATAAAAGTAGGTCTCCTTAAATGCAGCATACCACTGAACGGGACATATCAATATAAAGCAAATCGTGACAATGAGTAATTGTTCCTTACAGGTTACATAACCCATATTAGTATATGGATGATTTGATGCATTGTATATGTAGAATCCTCCAGGACAGAGGATCACACTCATTGAAATACTGTAAATCCCACAGGCTCCAACGTCACCATAAGCTATTCCTTTTACTGTTTGATTTTCAATGGTTGGATATGAAAATGGAACACGAATGGAGTATTGTGCACCACCGATAGGGCCTTGATAGCAGATTGGAACAACTCTGTCTCCACCAATCCCTGTGAAGCGCCACCACTTTCCAACAAGGTTGGCATCATTCTTCGGGTAGCCAGGGAAGGATGAAGAACTAAATAATATGTTGCGCCATGGTTCCGTTATGTTTGTATATCCGTCACATGAACCTGAATGGAACAGCAAAATTTACTGAATGTCAGTAATTGTGAACACAAAAAAGATTTCAGCAACAGCCAGAATCTGTGTATTATGTTTAATTTAAAATTTTAACATTGTCCATACCAGGAGGAAAATCACAATGTCCACACAGGAAGAGAGAACCTATAAGGACAAAGAATTGTTGATGTTTCTAACTGTCAGTTCATTAAAAAAGGAACCTACTTCTCATGCATACATCAAATTTACATAGCAACCTAACTTCAATGCCTTCTTTACACCTATTATACACACCTATTTCTGTCTATTACAGAAATTAGATCAATGTTGAACTGGTGTTTATGCTGATAAAAAGAAATAGAAATCTAAATTCCTAAAAATTATGAAGGTGTCCACTCTCTAAGTGGTTTAATTCTATGTAATAATTCATTTTCACACATTATCAACTATATGAAACATTATTTAACTCACCAAGGAGAAGTAAAAACGCACAGCAGTTCATCATGACCGGTCCCACTCTGTGAAATATCAATCATCACTCTTTGAGCTACCTATATGTACATATTTCAAATTTGCACAGCACCCGAAAACTGTTTTTACAACATTTGGCACCAATGCAAACACCAATGCAAATTCTCTTATTTGAGATAGAAAAACTTCAAGTGTAACACAGTTCACGTCAAGACATGTGGAGGGGAGAGAGCTGAGAACATACTGTAGTTTCAATGAAATGCACATAAGTAGGTTCAACCAAATATAAGCTTGAAATTTATCAACTGAATAAATACATTCAAGTTATAGATCGATTGATTAAACAAGTGTAGATATGATGATACCTGTCATAATATTTTTTTTTATTTTTAAGGATTTGTTATATCATGAACAATCACTTTTAAGCTACAGGTGTTCTGAATAACCATGATAAAGATTTGGCTTTTTAAGTCTGTAGTTTCCATCGTCTTGTTTAAATAATATATTTGTGTTTTGTTTTGCTTGAAACCAAATGATCATGGCTTGGATATTCTGCTTCAATATTTTGATTTAAGCCATACAGAAGTCTTCATACTGCACATCTGTTACATAGAATCACAAACAAGCATTTATACTGAGCATGAAAACAAAGAGTTAGACAGCCTCAGGTGACAGAGTGCATGTCAATTTGTCATGTAAAACTGTAGTGGACATGGCAGGATATCTAAACTAGTATGTAAATAACTTACAAATTCCTGGACATACACAGGGAGGGAAGAGAGTGGCGTTTTAAATCAGCAGCCTTGTTTGAGGGATATAGCCAACAGGTTGTTATATATTAATGAGTGTTGTGCTATAAATATCTTGTCCTCGTCCTGTTTATTTTATTTTTAACATCAGTGTAAACACTTCCGTGAGAGCATGGACAATGCGCCGAGAAAAAATGGGATTAAAGAGAATTTCTGAAAAAAAAATTATTAGAAAAGATCTATGGCGGTCATCATCATGTGAATGTTTTGTCTACTTCTGCTGGTGGAGAGCAAAAGCACCATGTCTTTTATTGAAAGTTTTTTACATAAATAATGGTGTGCACTGTAGCGTGAGTTGGTATGAGCATAAATGAATGCGTATTCACTGCTGGTCACAGTAATTATTAAACTGCTGTCATAGGGTTGTAGGCTATAGCCTATTTATGGTTAGAAGTTATGCTTATCACAGTCATATCAGTACAAATGAATAAAGTAGCCTAAAAATTAATTCTCACTTTTACAAAGCGGTCCACTGTCACTCACTGTGCACCATAGGCTATTTATTTACTCAATTACTCTATACAGTGCATGTTTGAAAGTATAATTTTGTGATTCAAGTGTTAAGTTTACACACCAAGTGGCCTGAGTAGAAAAGCAATGCTTGTGGACTAACTTGCTAGCATAATTATTTCATGACATTTTTTTTAACCTGATTTGTCTTTACTCGTTTGTTTGTATTATTTTATAATTTGTGAACCAGTTCACAGGACGTGTGATTGTGCGTGTTGACGCTATTTTGACAAATTTAGTTTGCGTGGTTCTACCTGTGCCCACTCAATATATATATATTTCGTCATCACACAGGGGTGAAACATAGATGATAAGATAACAGCAGATAACAGCAGCTTGGAAGGTGATGACAATCAAACTGCCTGAGTGCATTTGTAATTTTGGGTTTGTTGTCATCTTGTGGTCATGTTTGGTAACTACAACATTACGACCACGCTAATTGTTCAGTGCTCACAATTATGATTTTTTTCAGCAGGCAGAGTAAAGCTTGCTCGAAAGCGTGACCAACCCGCTAAACGAAGAAAGGAAGATGGCGCAGACTGCTAGGAACCAAAGTTTGTAATCTATGTTTCCTGTCGACTATATAAACTAACGGGAAAAGCACAGTGGGAGTACGCACACCGGTAAATCGGTGAGGGGTTTTTTTGTTTACTGTCTACTTACTTACACAAATACTGTAGATGTCTGTATAACTTGTATTTGCTTGTCCCCTCATTTGATAAAAACGTTACGTAAGTTTGAACCTGGTGTGTTCTACTAACGGTTAACTTTGAGTTAGCACAAACGTTAGCCGTTTATTAATTGTAGCTAAAACGGCTTGCTGAAAGTGTAGCTAGCTGCTGTATATTTTAGCACAAGAAGCTAGTTAACGGCGGCTCCACGAAATCTTCAAGACAAAATATGTTACCGTTAAGTGGAAGATTTTCTGTTGAGTTTACTATTAATTTAACTGCAATTGACTTTATTAAAACGATGAGTCGCTGGTCTTTAGTCACAAAACGTTAATAAAACGCTCCTACACTAACTTAGTGCTAAAATTGATTAAGGTTAATTTAAGTTAGTAGTAATAACGTTGGTTGTTAATAAGTTCCAAAAGTAACCTACACAGCTTTAGCTAGCTGCATCAATGCACTATGACTTGTATAGTGTCTACAACACTGTACGGACAGTACTGATGAATTAACACTATAGCCACTTCCTTTTAAATGTACACTTAACCTGATTTAACCTAATATTAATAAAGTATTTCTTTTTTGATAGCATACTTAGCTATCCTGAGGCATTTATTGATGTGGTGAAGAATTGCAGAGGTACACAACCAACCATGACGTCTTTGGTAAGTTTTGAATTTACTCTGAACTATCAAATTTTATTCCCGTTAATGAAAACTGACGTGTGCACTGCTGTAAACCCGTGGCAAAGTATGGTAGTTATGTATGTGCGTAGTTTTTGCATATTATGTATTTAGATCATCTTGAAGTGATATAGTGTGTAAGAGGCCAGGGCCTGTTTGGTCCTGCATACACTACCAGTCAAAAGTTTGGACACATAGAAATGACCATGTTTGTGAAAGAAAAGCTGATTTCATAACAACAAATTGATCAGAATGAATGTGTAGACATTGTTCATATTGTAAATGACTATTGTAGCTGAAAACAACTGTTTTTTGA
>JAUMHL010000029.1:16498545-16512826 GCA_032362345.1 Sandelia bainsii
ACTGAAGACATGTATCTTTTCATGAAAAACATGGTAATTCCTATGTGTGTCCAAACTTTTGACTGGTAGTGTATAGTTGAATTGCATCACAGATGAAGAAAAAACAGTGCTGAGTCAAATTCCACATCTGTGTTTTTGTTTTATAGGGAAGCAGCAATTCTTCAGTAACTGAATACACCGTCCGAGTCCCCAAGTGAGTAACATGGACTGACATGCAAATATCCACAGGGAAGTGTCTAGACAAGCCTTGTCATGTGTTTCTTTTTTTCTTTCAAGGAAATGGTGACTAATCAAAGCTTTTATTTGTGCTCTACAACCATTAACACTAACATCTTAACATTACTTAATGCATTGTGTTAAGAGATTTCTGTAGGGTGATATATTTATAATGTAGGTATGTAGGTTCATTCATATGAAATGTGTTATGATCTGGCAACTATTTCCATCACCCTTAATTTTTGCATTTCTGTTTTTGTGTCCCACAGAAACACCACCAAGAGGTACAACATCATGGCTTTCAATGCAGGCGACAGAGTCAACTGTTCAACATGGACCCAGGTGGGCTTCATGTTAGTGTGTCTAGACATGACCAATATTTTGAGCTGCACTTCCCACTGGATAGATTTCACAGTCAATAGTGCGGGAGAAATGACAAGCAGTCCAATTACCGATGTGATTACCAAAACAGAAATACCAGAATGAAGAAAACCCAAAGCTTTTGATGAATAAGTTAGCCACTGCATCATTATTTTTGTTTCACACCTCCTTCCCTCTCCACTCTCAGGCTCGTATGGAAAGAGACATGAGTGCCCGGAGGATATATGGGGAGGAAGAGACACAAGAAGGTGCAGCTGGCAGTGAGTTTGGCAAAAAGCAGCGTGAAGAAGCACGGCGGAAGAAATATGGTATTGTGACACGTGAGTTCAAAGTGGAGGACCAGCCCTGGATTCTCAAGGTCAACGGGAAGGCTGGCAAAAGGTGTGGAAAATCAATTACTTTGAACCTATAGAGTTTGTTTGTTTGTTTTTTCGCAGGAAAGCTAAAACAGGTAAAATTGTTTAAGGTCTTTGGTGGCTGAATTTGTCCTTTGTAGTTATTAAAATTGGTTCACAATACCTGTTTGTATGCATTTATAGAAATAAATCATTCTTTTGAGGAAAACTCTGTGACTGTGTATGCAGATCTGATGGAGGTTTCTACTGTTTGTGCTACAACCATTCTCTCCCTCTGTGTGTCCATGTTTGTGTCAGGTTCAAAGGTCTAAAGAAAGGTGGTGTTACAGAAAATGCATCCTACTACATCTTTACACAGTGTCCTGATGGAGCTTTTGAGGCCTTCCCTGTCAACAGCTGGTACAACTTTACGCCGCTGGCCAAGCACAGGACTCTCACTGCCGAGGAGGCTGAGGAGGAGTGGGGCAGGTGAGAGGGTCAAGCAGGAATGGGATGGATAAAAATTATGTTTTATTATTATGTTGTTCAGTTACCGTAAGCTTAGTTTACCGTATTGATGTGGATGTATGAGAAAGTAAATGTCAGACATTCCTTTTTTCAGGAGGAACAAGGTGGTGAATCACTTTAGCATCATGCTTCAGAGACGCCTCCGGGAGCAGGAGCGTGGTGACGATGAGGAAGATGAAGCGGAGAAATCTGGGAAGAAGAAAAAGAAGGGAGGTGGGAGAGGAGGCGACCTGCGCATTCACGACCTGGAAGACGACCTGGAGATGAGCAGCGATGACAGTGACAGCAGTATGGGTGAGGGTAAGGAGAAAGAAGTATGGGTATGGGACTGAAGACAGCTTCTTAAGTTGGATTGTAGTAAAGTAACCTAGGTTCCTTTATGCTACTATATCTATCCATGCTTTCCTTTATTCTTTTTTCATGTGATTTATCTTTTTTCCACTTCTTGGGCACCCCTCTTTTCATTGGACAGATGGAGAAAGCAAGACAAAGGCGAAGAAAGACACGAGTAAAGGAAAAGCAAAGAGGAAGAAGCGAAAGAGCAATGACAACGAAGCCTTGGAAGACAGCGATGATGGTGATTACGAGGGTCTAGAAGTGGACTACATGTCAGATGAAAGCAGGTCAGATTCTTTGCCTGTGGCATTTGAAGAATTCTTCTTTACTGACAACCTTATTTGTCATTATTATATTTTTCATTTTCATCTTTTGCTAGTATTCTATTTGTTTTTTCAAATTTAGCTCAGATGAAGAGCCAGAAAAGGGAAAGCCCAGCAAAGGAGAGGGCCTCCCTAAAGGTAGTTGAACTTTTGTGATCTATTAATAATTAATATAGAAGATAAGACATGGCTATAAATTTTGTGTTGGTGTCTTTACTGTAATCTTGGTTTTCTGTGTGTATGTCCCAATATTACTGCTATTTAACTACCTTGAATGTCATTTTATTATGAGCACTGTACCTTTTAAACAGATAGGTACACTGAAAGGTTCTGAATTATAAGCTTTACTTATTGGTATTTAGGTTGTTTTCTTTCCACATGTTGTTCTTTATAGGAATTGATGAGGCATCTGAAAGTGAGGAAGAGAGTGAGGAGGAGAAACAGAATGATGAAGAAGCAAAAGAGGAGGAAGAAGAAGAGGAAGGAAAGAAAACTCCAGTCCAAACAGAAAAGAAGAAGAAAAAAGGTACCAAAAAAACCTTTGAGGAAATACATCCTTGTCAGAGGTCATGATAAATATGAGCAGTGTTACATGAATCTTTGTGCTTGATTTGAGTTGTATGAATTTGTGTGTCACAGACAGCAGCGGAGAATCAGACAGCTCAGACGACAGTGACATCGAGGGAGAGACGGCCTCTGCTCTGTTCATGGTGGCTAGTGTGTGTGTGGCAGAGTAAATGAATAGTTCTGTATTTTATAGGCTATTTTTGCTTGAATTGTGCCTTTGTTAAGAAACATGATGATTTGTTATATGTTGGCTTTATGCCAGCCCTAGTAAAATGATGATGTCTGCATACAACATAGTAAACGTCTCTTGGTCTCTCCCCTTCTCTCAGAAAAAGCGCACTCCTCCTAAACGTCCAGGTGGCCGTGGCTCTGCAGGCAGCTCTAGGACAGGCAGTCGTCCTGGGACACCATCCATAGACTCTGCCTCCACTTCCAGTACACTCCGTGCTGCTGCCAGCAAGCTGGAGCAAGGTGTGTGCCCGCACATCAATACAAACACACGTACATGTGCAAGATTGTAACTAGACATGACAGATGTTTCAACATACTTATGTGAAGCTTATGTGAAATTTCGTGTTATTGCAAATAAATCTCCCTTTCCCACAGGTAAGAGGCAAACTCAGGGCCCTGGCACTGACTCTCCAGCTGCTAAAAGGCTGAAAATGGAGCCCAGCAGTCAGAGCCCTGTTCCCTCTGGGAAGAGCACGCCTCAACCTCCATCAGGAAAATCCACCCCCAGCTCCAGGTACTTTGTTGCCAGCGTTTATGCCTCTGAGAAATATTGGGTTATTTATATCCTGTGAGAGTACAGTGAAACTGCAACAAAAGACAAAGAGAAAGAAATGTTGAACAGGGTGAAAGCTGTTCTTTTGTATTCATCTACCCTACAGTGATGTGCAGTTAACAGAGGAAGCAGTACGCCGCTACCTGATCCGCAAACCAATGACCACCAAGGACTTGTTGAAGAAGTTCCAGACCAAGCGTACAGGCTTGAGCAGTGAGCAGACTGTCAACGTGCTGGCACAGATCCTTAAGCGTCTTAATCCAGAACGCAAGAATGTTAACGACAAAATGCACTTCTACCTCACAGAATAACTGAGGGAAGTGAGTCATGGTGCGGTGAGGGTAGTGAAGGCTGAAAATGAACCTCTTTGTTTTCAGAAACCTTGATCCCCGGAAGAGAGTTTTTGTGTGTTTTTAAAACACATGCCACATGGCTTGTACTGTCACCTGCCACAGGATTAGATGTTGAAACTGTTTATAAAGGCAGCATGTCAAGTGTTTTGCTAAACATCTTGAATTATTTTTCATTGTCTAAAACCTCATTAAATATCAGAAAGTGGAAAAACAGCTCAGTCTTTGTATGATTATCTTCACATGTAAACAGTTTAACTTACAATTTAATGAATGGCAAAAGGTCTTTAACTTGTTTTCCTTAGTATGTTTTCTAATAAAATCTTAAATCTGCCGATGTTTAAGGTTTCTTTTTTCATTTAATTTCTTTTCATCATCCCTCTTTTTTCTGTATTTTTAATATGAGAAAAAAAACTTACTGCTTGCTTACATACTTAAGCAGGCTGTTTAGGTTTTGTTAATTGCACAAACACTAGTATATGGATATGTGAGATTCTAACAATACACAAAGCATTTTGCCTTTCATATAGAAAATTACATTATCAGAAATTGTGAAAATTTATCAGCATCAAATATGAGGTATATTTAGCAACTATTTTTTTAATTGAAAGAAACAAATCATACATCTTCATGAAATTAAAACAATTGTAAAGTATTTCCTTATTTTGTTTGTGCTTGAGATGTAGTAAACAAATGCTTGACCTGCAGCCTACAGTATGGCACCTTGAATTGAATTTTGTACAAGCTGGTTGGTTGACAGCCATTCGTTTGTGCTTTGTTTTGCAAAATATCCTTTATTTGCATATGAGAGGAAAGACAGTACTAGGGGATTGCTTGGGATGTTAGGTCTCTTGTATCGGTCAGGCCCCAAACCTGATCAAATATTTAACAGTTTTGTTAGAAATTTAAGAAAAGCTCTGCTAAAATGTGAAATTGCTTTACAGAGAAATATATCTGAAGAGGCCTCAGGACTCAGGACAATACATATTCTAATGAGGCACTGAATGAACCACTATTGCAGAGTGAAAATTATTGTTATAATAATAATAATAATTGTCTTCATGTCCGCACGATATTGTGGTTGGCCACAAACCAGTCACAGGTCATCTTTATAGCTAGAGGAACAGAAAAAAAGTTACTTTCAGCAGGCAGAGTGTCATGCAAATATTCATTCAAACCTCATTTGTATTTTAAGAAGCACAGACTTAGTTTGCACCAAGGCTTTATGTTATTGTAACAACAAAACAATCATCACGGAAGTGTATTTATTGTCATAAATGATATCAGTCTTATATCATGTCCACAGCACTGTTTAAACATTATGAGAAATTCTTCATTTTTCTGCAGTGATGTTGAGATTCTGGCATATTAAAAGTGCAAAAACACCAACAGCCTTGTACTTATTTTTTAGTCATCAGTTAGATTTACAGTTTAATGACCTTGTTGGAGTGGCGTAAAGGTGAAGTCGGGGAGGTAGTGTCTTAGTTTGGCATTGTTGGCTGTCTTTTTTATCTGACCATCAGACAGTGTGGTGTCAAACTTTTGTGAGGGGTCAAGGAAAGACCAGATGTTAAATAGACCTGTTTTGGGCTTAATAGGTTAGGATGGTTTGACTTAACTGAAATCCAAAAAGTATTCTAGTTGCTCAAGAACAAAGATGGTTTTCTCTGATCAGAAAATGAAATTCCCACATAATTTTACTAATAACCAATCCCAAAATATTTCTTGAAAGTAGGAAAGAAGTTTTCACCATTTATTATTGATCTACAGTATATTTACTGTGTATCCCAGATTCACCAAAAAGCATCTCAGTATACATTAAACTAGTCTATTCAGTTTATGAAGGGTATAGGATGGTTAGAGTGTGCTGAAAGGATACATGTAGTTTGCCTTTGAAGTCCAGAGCCTCTGCAATCATGTCCACAGCCTCTTTGATTGAGACCTCATCCTCCTCCCCCACTGATATGAAATCAGCAGTAAAAAAAAAGGAATGAATGACCTGTATATAATGACAGTGATTCCCATATTACCTTTGGTGTACCATGCAGACATATACCCAGAAGTGTGCATGCAGGTAATAAACTTTAAGGTGAGCACTGCTCTGTACTCACCAGAGAGGATAATGGGTTCAATCTCTTGATATTCTCTAAGGACCCAAATGATTAGGCGGCCCAGGTCCTGAGAATAAACACAGACAATTGTACAACATCTTAGTTGACATGCTGTAGTGTTTTTGTACTGCCCTATGAAATAACACACACTTATACAGTACACGTACACGTTCAAATTTAAGTTGTGATATACACACTTTATGCTGTACACTCACACTGCAGGCACACTGATACTGTACCAGAGAATAGGTGAATTGTCTTCTAGCAGCTCCAGAGCCACAAATATTCACAGGAGTTCCTTCTTCTGTGAGAGACACAGGAGAAAATAGACTTTACTATCCAGTTACTGTCTGTGTTGGTATATGTTATTCATTTCTTGCAGTCTGTTTGTCAGTTAAGATGGATTAGTAGGTCTGAGTTACTGTACTTTTGGCCTTGTACGTCTTGTTAATGAGTGCTGACAGCACATGGCCATTTACTATGTTGAAGTTGTCATGGGGGCCGAACACATTGGTCGGGATGACTGCTGTGTAACGATGTCCATACTGCTGAAAGTACGCCCTGTCAACACACAGACACATGCAGAGTAAGGATCAGACATACTGTAACATCAGACTACATAGGCTGGATTTTCAAACCTCAGTTTTAGACTGGATGTCAGATGAACACACAGTTCACTTCAGGCAGTAATGTAGTTCAGCTTGGAGTCACTATAAAATCTACAAAAGGAAATGTAGGAACTTGCCTGGCTGGGAACTGCCTCCTCAGCAGTTTACTGAAGCTGAATGCATGTCAGACTTATCTATTTGCCCACAACACATCCCCGTTTGCACTGCACAGCTCTTTACCTGTTTTGAACATCAATCATCCTTTTAGCATGTGAGTATCCAAAATTGGAGTCATGAGGTGGCCCGTTGTGTATCTGAGAGAGTGAGGGATCACAATAACATAATAATATAGACAAATTTAAAGCAATGACCTTTCCCAAACAAATAATTGTACTTGTAGCTACGTATATACAGTACCTGTATTTCCATGATAATTATTGTAAGGGTTTGAGGTCACTGAGAGAAACAAGTTTTGAGAATCGTGATCACTCTTTTTGGGAATCTGAGCTAATAAATGCCAAATATTTTGTGTCTCTATTTTATATTTATTTTATACTTTGTTATAATTAAACAGTGGCACTTTTTATTATAGACATGAAGCTTTAACCTAATCTTTTCACCTAATAACTAAACACATCTCGCTTAACTGAAAAGCACGTAAAATGTTGCAAAAAAAACCTAAGATTGGAGAACCTAAATTGAGTGAATAACTTCTTTTACAAAAGCTTACCATGGTCTCATCAATGGGGTACGTAGTTTTATCAGGAAAGATACAACTGGACAGGCAAGACACGACCTTGGTAACACCCATCTCGTGGGCTGTTTGTAGAACATTGTCATTGATTTTGATGTTGTCCCTCTGTAAAGTTGATCAGACTGTCAGTGGCCTTTATAGTTAAAGGACAATGTAGATATTTTTCACTGATTCCATTGTTACTGGAGGGTTAAAACGAAATTTCCTGCAACAGTTTATTTAATTGCTATTTTTTGTGCAAACTGTGATTGATCATTGTAATGTATGTATCTCACCAAAAAGTGCAGGTTGTTCCTCATGTGGACATAGAGTCCTCCAACTTTTGCAGCTAGGTGGATGACATGAGTGGGTCGATATTTCTTGAATGCAGCCCTGGTCTGCCCAACATCTCTGTTCATATTTTAGAACACTGTTTCAACATCATGTTTATTTATAAGCTGGATAAAGACTAGAGAACATATAGGTTTAAATGGGACAACACAACAGTGACAAAGGCTTCTCTAAAACAAAATATATTAAACAGAGTATAGATGAATAAAATCCTATTTTCTCAGTTTAGTGGTTTAGTTTGTTGAATGCATCAGTTGTGAAATTAGTTTGATGTTTCCATAACAGCTTTACATGTAATTATGTTTTCTCCAGCAGGCAGAAGGCACACAAGAAAGACAGGAAACATCACCATCTCATCATCTCATCACCATGAAGACGCAAAAGCATGATGCTGCAAGAATGGTGATAGAGATGCAATTACGAGAGATGGAAATCAACTCTCTAACTCTGGCATTGACAACATTTTGCTATATTTCAGACAAATTTGCTTGCAGGGTCACTCTGGCTTAAAAGGTAACTTACAAAAAATCAGCGTCTTTAGAGGAGAGGAAGATCCATTCTTCTCCCTCTTGTTTCCCACCTTCCTGCTGCACCACATGCTCAATGGCTTTACCAACCAGCCCAGATCCACCAGTCACCAGGACACACATTGGCCCTGTTTTGATCTCTGATCCCATATTCTGTGGTGTTAACTGAGTAAAGATAAATGTGTAAATGTTCCCGCATTTCTATAAATCTGTTTAAATGCATGCAATTCTTACCTGTGTGTCGACATCAGGTACTTCAATCTTTTGTAAACTGGTATTGTCTCTTGAACAGATAATGAAAAGGGTTTAGGTGTGTGAGGTAACCTGTGAATCCTCCTACAAAATGCCTTTTGTTTCACCAAGGTGATGGGCTGCTACCCTCTGCTGGTTGTAATGTTTTTTGTACTTGCTGGAAATACCTGCACAAATTACATTTGAAGATGGACTACAGCATATTTAAATAATAGAAGCTCACATAACAAATATGTCTCCAACCTTTGGTTAAAAGACAAAGATCACATTTTATTACTGGTCGTTTACTGTAATGGCAATTTGAATCTTTTTTTTTTTTTTTATCACTTGAACCTTAAAAATAGTAAAGCATATTGGGAACATGAAAGAAAAATAAGCAATTAAGAGAATATCGAATGGAACCACATGTATACGCAACTCTCTTGTTCTTATTTATAACCACAATTAGCATATTAATGTCCCCATTAGGAAACTTCATATGTTAAACTACAAGGTTCACTTATTTAAAGTGCACTGGATATAATTCACAGAGTACCTTACACAAATAAAGGAACTATTATCACCAAAGTGATGATAATCCATAAAAAACACAATTTAGCATCAAAACATTCTTACTGGTTTTTAATGTTAAACCAGTATATTTATAAATACATATTTTATAGATCTGTCGAGTCGACGTTGGTGTTAGACTGGAAGGTTCCGACAGATGATAGATATACGCCGCTGCCGAGGCACTTTCTGTCCATTGAACACAGACTCCTCGTCTTTCAGGATCTCATGAGTGAAGTTATATCTGGCTTCATCTCTGTACAGATGTAGGGAGAACAAGATGAAACACATTAACGCTCTGTTCACAGAGTAGGATACAACTACTGCACATTTCATGAGGAAGTATTGGAACTCATCCTGTAATACAGCTAATGTTTTACCAGGAAATACAAATTTACAGTACTTAAGACATTTCTATACATCACTGTGTAGTAATCGTGAACTCAAATGGTTTACATTCAAACAGAATCTAAATATATTATTTAAGCAAAATGCATTATATATTCAACCTCAATAAGTAGAGAGAGCGTCGGGGCAGCAGGAGGTCCAGCCATTCGTTGCTGCAATCCACTTTCACCAAGCGCATGATACAGTCGGACAGAAGGTTCAGTCCAGCGATAGTGCTGCCACAAAACTGAAAAAATAGAGATTGGACAGATAAAATGACAGTGAGAGCACAGCTGGTTCAACAGCACACCCCACACAAAATTTATTCCAGAGGTTAACCACCATTTGTGATGGTCTACTTTGTCTGCAAATGATGCATATGAGTTGTACCTTAATGCTGTCAACGTGAGGCTTGATGTAGCCGGTCTTGTCAAGATCTATGATGTGTACAGGCCCGAGCAGTGGACTGCCTGCAGGAAATGCTACAGAACGGACACGATTCAAGATCTCCTCGCACGCTGGCTCCCACCTCAAACGTTCAGTTTCCCTGTATCCATGAATAGCCTAAAGGTGGGTAAGTTTGAAAAGCACAGATAAAGTTAGCATCAGTCTCATTTCCAGTACATTCATACTGTATCTTTGCAGTAAATGACAATGGTCTAAATGAGTTCTTCCAATTAAAACTGACCATTAAAACTAACCAAAAAACTGCACCTGGAAACAGCATTAAACTAAATGTTCTTCATCAGGTGTAGGATTTGGGCAGAACTTGCACTTTAGATCGTCCTGTCAGGCTTAAGAGAAGCTCCCTTTGTGAATTTGTGTCAAACATAGACAGATAAACTCCTTAGCCATTCATAATTTCGCTAAATTAACTGTGAAAAGCGTGACCATAACTCACGTCATCCCAATGGTCAAATTCGTATCGTTTCTTCTTCAGGCCTGGCTCCAGCTCTCTCAGAAGAGCTCCCTCCTCCTCCTCGGTGATGAAGGCCGCCCTCACCTCCACCTGCGTGCCGACACTCTGCACCAGCTCCCAGCTCGAACCCAAGATCAGAGCCTCGTCTCGCTGAGCCGACAGGCCGCTGCTGTCGCAGGAGCTCAGACAAAGTTGGCGACTGGTGCAAACAGCTGGTTTATGGATTCGTTTTAATATCGACAGCAACAGTTTCATCCTCCTGTCTGAAGTATTATAACTTAGGTTAGCTACACAGTCCTATTTACCTTAAGTAGCGTTTTGAATTTGTTGACAAAAGTCACACAGCTATGGGAGACGCCATGTTGAAAATGCAATGCATCATGGGAGGCGTAGTCCTTCGGCAAAATAATCTCTTTCCCTGGTTGTACATTTACTCCTCTACCTCACCCTAACCCAGAGGTGCTAAGTAACTAAGTACATTTACTTGCACTCTATATTTCCTGTACTTGAGTACTTGTACATTACATGAATTTTTATGTTTACTCCACTACAATTCAAAGGGAAATATTGTACTTTTACACCACTACATTTACCGTATATGACAGCTGTAGTTAGTAGTTACTTTGCAGATGCAGATTCAAAATATAATCAACTAATAAATTATTATGTATTATTATAAATGAATCACCTGTCAGTACATAGTGGTTAAAATAATCTTTACTAGCTCAGAATTTTGCACCACACCAAATCTCTATAGATCTTTGTCCATCTTTTTCATTCATTACTAGAACATTTTTTTCATATTTGATTTATATAAAACATCAGAACATTAAGATGAAAAGAAATTCTCTTATAATTGCTCTCATAATTTGGGGATATGAACACACAAAGAGAAGAGCACAACACAGATAGGCACACATAAATGCAGATTGCAGTTCCTCAATGTCGCCACTGGTGGGCACCGAACCCTCATAATTGCAAACACACTGCACCCTTCTCATCATATTCTCATAATACATCCATAGTCAACATCTGCTAAAAACTTTAAAAATAAAACATTCACAGAGAACATTAAATTAATATTGTGCCCAATGCAAAATATTCAAATACAGTCGTGTAATTGCAGGACTGATATTTTTAAATGCATTACATGTTTTTTCTTCTGGAGGGAAGAGTGAATACGGCAACAGGAATTTGTTCAGATTGGCTTTATTTTTATGTTATAGTAATTTAATAGTTTATTCAGCTCTATTTAGCTCTGCAGCAAGTAGCTCAGTGAGTAGATCAGTGGTCTATCAGCCTGTGGGTGAGCAGTTCAATTCCCAATCCCTCCAGGCTACATGTTGAAGTGCCCAATAACAATTTCCCAGAGGGGATCAATAAAGTATATTATTATTATTACTGCATGACAACCTCGTTCATAATCAGAATGATAATACTAAAGTAAATCATTGTGGAAGCTGACATTGGCATTTGTCAGCTTTGTTGGCATTTGGAATGAAAATATGTATTTTAAGGAAATTAAAAAATAAATTGAAAAATACATAGAAAACAAAAAATAAAATTACTAACAATACAGCATTATAGTACTCTTTATTTTTATTTTCCTTCAAAGACACACATAGTGAAATGTGGGAGATACGGAACCTATTTATATTATTGGGGAACCCGTTTATATATTATTTGAAGGATAGAAAAAGCAATGGTTTGGAAACAGAGAGAGTGGAGACAGTTCTGAGAGCAGACAATGTGGTGACTTCATCCTCACCAGAGATTCTCCTAGAAAAAATGTTGGCCTACTTAGCACTAAGGACAGGTTACCACCCTCTGTCTCCTGCTCCCTCTTTTGCTTTATTTCATGGCAAAAACTCAGATAGAGAAAAGAGTTTTTGCTTGATCGGGATCAGCTGTTACCCACTTATGACAAGGTTAATAATTCTAGATATTTAAACATTTATTGTGCTTATTTCATCAGCCTAACATTTTTTAAATGTGGTTATATTTTTGTGTGTTGTACTCTGGCCTATTTACAGATACAGTCAGAATTTTGCTATTGATACTTCTAAGTATGAACATGTAACATATACATCAACTACTCTACACCCACTGGGTATATACAAGGATTATTAGTTCTCCTTCTGTGAGCCTGCTGTTGGTCTCGGTCACTGAGCATCCACAATGAAACTACCCCCCACCCCCACCCCCTCCGTGAACACACATACATGCACAGACACACACATGACTGATATGATGCCTATTTCATTGTTGGATGCCATGTTGCTGCCCCTAGCATTACATTCATCCAGCCATGATGAGTGTTTTGGATACATATTCTAATTCCCAGTTGGTGCACTCTACGACTCACTGAATTATCATCGGTTAGCTTGTCCTAGAGGCATCATTATGTCTACTGTTGATCCATGCAATTAAACTGGAAATTACCAGAAAAATACTTGGCAGTGGTCAGTTTGGATGGTACATGTGTGGAACCTGTCTGCCATTACTGCGCAAATAAGCTTCAAAGAGTGAGAATGTGGATGGACAATATTAGGATTTCTATGCATTATGGAAAATAAATAAAGGACAGTGTTTCTTATTGTAGCACCTTTGTAGGAGAAGTAACACTGGAGCACAAGAGGATTTTGACTTTCACATAAAGGATACTGTAAGTAAAACAAATTTAGGTTAAGCTCACATTATGTGGTGGGCCTTAGGACACACACAGATGGGAGAGAGGAGAGAGAAGGGGGAAAGAAATCCCCACCTTTCATGGTGTCAGTGTGAGTCTGTACACCTTTCTCTGTTGTCTGTCCTGTCAACCAGTCTATCTTGTGGAGAACCTAAAGACATCACTGCACAAGCTCCCATTTTTTCCACTCACTCTCCTACTTTCACCGGAGTTGCTTGTCGGGTCTTTTCCCTTGATTGTTGATTTCAGCCACTCGTGTTAGTTTCGGACACTTTTTGTGTGTGTGTGTGTGTGAACCAGTCTTGCAGATGTTCACATGTAAGTCTGTATTGGGTCTGTGGAGAACCGGGTTCAACAGGGGCGCAGTGCTCCACATGCAACCAGCCACTGAATTATTCAGTCTTATGAATCATTGAGTCACGACACTCCTTTTTAGGCCCTCGCCTCAGAGCTCCAGCCTCACAGCTATTCACTATTTGAACATCTGACAGAGAAAGAAAAGCAACAGAGAACAATCCCAAGATTTTTAAACTCAACAAACCTGCAGTAAACAGTATGTTTTCACTTCATTTAGACATTTTTGAATGGACAAAATGTCCATATCCATAGCATGTTGGGACCATTCATTTGTTCAGCATCATTTTTGAGTAGTCCTCAATGGTTTAATTACTCTCTCCATTCAGCAGTGCTGTATCATTGTCGTCATTTTGGAAGATGTGGTTGTCATTGCTGCAGCATCCTCACATATTTCACCATCCAAACAGAATGCAAAGCACTACCTGAAGGTAATACAACACTATAAAGCATGCTGATAGTCTTTATGCCATTGAAAAAGTCATAATCATTTGGCAGTAGATATTAGAACTTATTTCTGGACAATATAAACTTGTGTTAAACTGTTTTTTTTTTTTGTCTCAAATGAATCAAAGAGGTGTAGTTTCAGTCACTGTCAAATGCAGTACAATTTACACTGCTGGAGGATAAAGACAGCATGTTATAATGCATTATCTTGGAGAGAAGTGGCCTCTTTGCTGCCCTTCATGACACCAGATCATCGTCCTAAAGTCTTCGCTGCCCTGCTGCCATTCCTGAGCAAGCTCTACACTGTTGGCGTCCCAATCCTGCAGCTGAATCAGCTTTAGGAGATGGTCTTGGCATTTGCTGGACTTTCTTGGGTGCCCTGAAGCCTTCTTCACAACTATTACCAATAAATGGTTGATTTAGGTGCAGTCTTACTAATGGCAATATCCTTGCCTGTGAAGCCCTATTTGTGCAAAACAATGATGGATGCATGTGTTTCATTGCAGGTAATCATGGTTAACAGAGGAAGAACAA
>JAUMHL010000029.1:16512926-16528733 GCA_032362345.1 Sandelia bainsii
ATAATTACAATTCATCTGATCACTCTTCATAATGTTCTGGAGTATATGCTTATTGTCATTATAAAAACTGAGGCAGCTAACTTTGTGAAAATTTATATTTGTGTCATTCTCAAAACTTTTGGCCACCGGTGTAGTCTAGTGCAAAGATGCTCATTTCTGCTCATGCGCTGTCCATGGTCCTAAAGTTCCTAATGTATTCATTTAAGCCTCTTGGTGCTGTCCATGGTCCTGAAATTGTGTTAGTTACATTATCTATCTATCTATCTATCTATCTATCTATCTATCTATCTATCGTTATTAAATATTAAATTTATGTTCTTGGATGCCCTTGTGGTGGGGTCAGTCTCTTACGTCCGGAAGCGTTGCTTAAATGGACACAAAGCAAAATGATCCCTTTCCGACACATCGGATAGACGTTTAAGGTCGTGCATATATCGATTGGTGTTCGCACTTGAAAGGTTTTTCTGCTCATTCAACCTCTTGCAGAGGTGAATTAATTCTCCCGGTCACCCTTAAACCTGCACATATGTATCATCATTTCCCATTCACAGAGGGCGTTATTTCTGTAGACAGTCAATCAATTATAGGTCGTGTAACAGAGAAAGAGAATGTTGTCTGTGATGTTGTGGGCTACTGCCTTACTTTCCTCTTCTCCAGCGCTTAACACAACGTGGCACCAGCCATTGTGAGTGACTTATGACACTCACTCAATATGAGACTGCCCCTTTCGCATCTCTCTCCACTCTCTATGATCAGAAAATCCAATAAAATCATCCAACATAATCAAAGATGTAAATTCAGTCTGAAACTCGCACCGAATCAATAAACTGTACTGAGATGTTATCACCACAGTAAATCTTATTAACCCTCATTATCCATCTACGTTGCTTCTACTGTTTTATGTCACTGAAAAGCTTTGCTGTGCTACGGCTTTAGCGCAAACCATACGGTCGCACCTTAAACACGCACCAGTGTTTGGATGGAGCAATGAGAAAAGCCTTGAGGAAAAGAGAGAAGAGAAGAGAGGAGAACCAGAGAAGAAGAACATCGTCTACTCGGTCTCGGGCAGGGAGGGAGGAAAGAGCTCTCTTCGTCCATTAATTTCCAAATGTCTGTTGCTAAGAATAGCATCCCCCCTCCACCTTCCCTAACAAACACACGCAGACTGGAGCGCGTACACTTTGACTCTACTCACACGCCCGTGTGCGCGCAGTCATTGTCAGCTTGTGTTGCAGCTGTAGCTTTGCGCGAGCTATATGATGCCACCCCCTTCAGCCTCCCACACCTCCGCCACTCACACAGCCTACACACACATCTGGCTATAACAAGCATATTTACGAGGTCGTTTATGAAATACACACTTCTACAGAGGTGAAAGGAAATGAGAAACACAGTCACACCGTTGTCGATGTCACCCCATCCTTTGCTACAGCAGGTTATTTTAGTCTTTATTTGAAATTGATTCGGAGTTTGAAGGGTTCGAGGGGTCCAGTTCAACTGGGAAGGCTATAGCTAGAAGCGCCTTAAAATGAAAAGACGGTAGAGGATGCCTTCATATGATATATGTCTGGAACTTAGACGAGCTGCGTGCGTCATGTGCTGCGGCTGCAGAACAGATCGGGCTCTCATTATAGTTCACGCAAGCTGAAAGGCAACGATTTTACGCGCGGTGCGATTTATTCATTTTATATGTAGACTCTGGCCTGAATCCCACTGAAACAGCCGCTGCCCTCCCTTTTAATTTTTGTGTCCATCCATTCACCGATCCATCTGTCCGTCTGTCCCACTCCTCCTCCCCTTGGGGCCGCTGGACGGAGAGAGAAGAAACCGTGAGGAGCGCGCTACCCTACTCCAGTGAGAGAGAGAGAAAGGACGCCCTGCCAGGACATTTGGGCTTATCAGTGCGGACGAAGGTAGACTTTTCGGGGCGGGGATGGTGACGGACTTTCTCGGCACTGATGCACCCCCAGCAGCGAAACCAAGATCATGAGAGGGTGTAAGACGGCGGAGAAGCGGCCGTCATACCCTTGTCTTTGACGACGCCGTCCGTGTGTCCCTTAGCTTCTGGATGGTCGTGCGGGTGACGGTCAGAAGATGATGGTTGCAACAAGGGAGAATGCTACTGAATTCATTTGAGAAAAATATTTCTACAATGAAAGACACCGACATTTCAAAGGAAAACGGTATTTTCTCTCTCCTATCTACTCGAGATCGTGCATTCTGAAATAAGACTGATTAATAACAAATGTAACGATTTTCCTGGTTAGAGCGCACTGGTAAAACAACTGTAAGGTGGCCGGAGCCACGTTATAGCCACACACTGTATCAAATATTGCGGATGTTTCAAAAATAAATAAATAATAGTGGCTTTTCCTTTTTCAATGCCTTTTAAGTCTTCGGAAACGCGACTGTTTCCAAAATGCCAACTTAAACGTCACTGACGGCTGAAGGTATAGGCTGTTAATTATTGTCAGATTCGTTCTCGAGAACCTGATTTATTGAGGCCCGTGTGACATCAGAGGCGTTTATACTGTCATTACATGCTGTCATGAGAGTAAAGGAATAAATCGTCCAGAAAGGTGGAGGCTGAGGTGCGCTCTGATACAGGCATGAACCATGTTAACACAACACTCATGTTAAGTCTCCTCATGATTTCATGTTGGGGGCGAATCCTGCTCTGTACGGATATAAGAACGGACTAAGATTGTGATTACCCCACAGCATTACCCTACAGTGCAACCAGTCAGCCAACCGACTACACATTTAATTTCTTCACACCCACAATTGGCCGTTGGCAGAGACGCACAGAAAAAGAGACAGTACCTGGGTGTCCTCGTCTGCTAAAACCAAGAGCTACATAACACCGGGTGCAGGTGTTCAGTCTAACCTTACAAAACAACCCGTTGTGCATATGAGACGTTCTGATTCAGATGGGATGTAATGTTGTGTGGCTGCACAGCTGAGCATTGGTCTCCTTCTCCGCTGCTTCGTGAAGATTGGCTTTCGGTGTCCACAGAATGGCGCGGTTCGGAGACGAGGTACCGTCCAGGTATGGCGGAGGGCCCGGCGGAGGGGGCCCGGGTGGCCGCGGTGGTAGCAGGCAAGGAGGACCCCACGGACACGGTCACGGTCATGGCCACGGCCATGGCCACGGTCCACCTGGAGGGCCCGGGACCCACAGAATGTACAAACAGTCTATGGCGCAGAGAGCCCGGACTATGGCCCTCTATAACCCCATTCCCGTGCGCCAGAACTGTTTCACTGTCAACCGCTCGCTGTTCATTTTCAGTGAGGATAACTTCGTGAGAAAATACGCCAAAAAGATCACCGAATGGCCATATCCTTTACCTGGCAATGTACAGTGAGTAAAAACAGCTACTGTAGGCCTATCCCAAAAATAAGGTAGGCCTAATGTGCAGGCAGATGCTTCAAATTTTTTTCTCATTCCATGAGCTGCAGACTGTAAATTAAGCACCAATGGCAAAGTCATAACTAGCAGATGCATCAGTGTAAGCTATTGTAAGTTAGTCTACAGGAGGTGAGAGGAAATGCTGGACACATAATTTATAGTTAATTAAGAGGAGGGGGCATGAACCAGCGGCCCCTTTTACGAGCCTGTTGATCACCATCAATCACATTTGTTGAGTAATTTCATGTCACAGTCGCGTGGGACTCGTTTGATATACGTTTCCTGTATACGAGTGTGTGTGTGTGTGTTTATAGTCTGTGTTTGTACATGTGTGTGTGTGTGTGTGTGTGTGTGTGTGTGAATGTGTGTGGCGGTTTGGGGGGATGTCTAGGGGGCGCTGCTGGTTGCTGATGTCAGCATGTGCAGCTTAGATCAGCGCCTGGCGCGGGTATAGAGAAACAGGAGATAGAGGGGGAGGGGAGGAAAGGTGGAAGAGAGATGAAAATAAGCAGCTACCATTTGGTTGTGTATGCATACGTGTGTATCTCTGTGTGTGTGTGTGTGTGTGTGTGTGCTTGCAGTGATGAATATACAAGCTCCCATATCAGCATGATGCAGGTGTCTTTCTAGATATGGTGTGTGTGAGTAAGGGAAAGAAAGAGAGAGAGGGAGCAAGCAGGTGTGTATAGTAGCCTATTAACTTGTGCACTGGCACAGGATTTCATTTTTTCCTCATTTAGAGGCTCCTCTTCGTAATCACTCAAGATGCAGGTGTCACTGAATGAATATGCCATCATTTCAAATTCATACTGTGTGTATGTGTGTGTGTTTGTGTGTGCATGTACTGCAGCCAGCGTGCATGTGATGGTGTTACATTTCCAGCATTGCCCTGCATTTTCATTTTTCAGAAACTGGCACATGTTTTGGGGAGAAATAACAGTTCAGTAGTTTAATTTCCAGGATGTGTGTGCATATCTGTGTGAATGCATGCAAAGGTGGAAGCAAGTTTCTCTGCAAGTGTTAATGACAAGAGGGGAAATTGGAGTAATGATTGTATTGATCCATGCTGATGCTTGAGCTGTGACATAACTACACACACTAATTGGGCTGCTCTACTGAAATGCAGGAGCTACTTATAGTGCCTCTAAATCATGTCTATTCACCATCTAAATGATAGACATGTGCAGAGAGGGCCAAAGTGTACAAGAAATCTGATGTTGTATATTCACAGATTATTGGCATTTACAGTAATAACAAAGAAGCAATAACCCCAAAACTGCTTAAATAAACTTCACATTTCCATTTACTTTTTTTATAATTTATTTTATATAACTGATTTATTTAGAATGAACAGTCATACTCGTACTACAATGTGAACAATATATTTTGGAACTGGGGTGTCACTTTGGGGTGTTATCCATGCTAACCTATCAGCCTTTTATTATTAGTGTTTCCATTTTAATAAAAACACTCACTGCTTGGGTTTACATACAGATAAAAAAGAGGATATAAATGTATTGCAGCATAAACAGCCTCACTAATAACGATAGTGGTCAGCAAAAACTGGTCAATGGCAGAGTGTTTACTGACATTTGAATAGGTATTGATATATGCAGTAGCTTTAAGCATTTTCAAAGAAAATACAGAATTTTTTTTGTCTTATTACTCATTTTCTCATTTATTACTCTTTTTCTTTTTTCAGTATATTTGGTAGCTTGTAAATGACCATAACTTGGTGGAGATGGTGTGATTAAAGCAGTTAAGTATAGAGCTGAATTATCATAAACCAAACAGGTATCCTTGAAAAATATTAGTATTCATCACATTTGCAAAGTATTTAAAATATTCTGATACATTTTGTGCCCTTATCTGATATTATAGCTTACTGAAAAAAGAAAACAGGAAGTGATGGGACTAGCTGTAAACATAAAGACAAGCAGCACAATGTGTTTTGTATTGTACACTGCGCTGAAAAGCGCTGTTCTTGATAATAATTCTCATTTTATTATTCATAATGAATAAATGCATTTTTACATTTTGAGATTTTAAGCTCAAAGACAAACTTTACTGCATCTTTTGAAACTCTTTCCAGTCACGGCCTCATTAATAATTAGGTATGAAAGTAGTCATTCATGTTAATGATTTAGTTATATCTGCATGATCCATGTTTAGTAAAACCTTGAGTAAGCTGATAAGTCCTTAATGTGCAGGAGTAGTAGTTACAAAGTCTGTATCATAGTCATAAGGTAATTTCAGGTGACTCAAACCTCACTGCATCATTGTGGACTATATTAAGATCTCCATTAGCTCATCAGTTAATGTGCTTTCACATGACTGCTCCAAATCGAGACAAACAAAAGTAAGCAAAACCGAAAACCTCTAGTGTTAAAAATTGATATTAAACACAGTTAAAGTATCAGAGAGCAATTTCAGTTAGGATATTCTCATTGACAGCGAGGGTAGGAGCAATTTTGGTTGAATAATTCTGGATAATTTTGAAAGGGCATCTGACATATTAGTGATGAGGTTCATTAAACTATAGAGAGATTATGGTTAATTTATTAGAATCTGCAGCCAAAAACTTGTAACCATATGTGATTTTTTTCTTCGGCTGTTTCACTGAACAGAGATTGAAACTGCTTTTGAATTCACCAGATGTACAGTATGAGTCTCAGTGAATTCACTATTCAGCAGAATTATGACCTGCAGCTTTATTTAGTTGTGAAATGACAATGGACCCATGAGAGTACCATATAAATAACTATTCTTTCATATCCACATTCAGATACAGTAGGCAGATTTTTGGTTGTTTAATTTTGATTATAAAACCACAATGAACATAGTTCAGGTTCATTGTATTGTTTTGAGTGATAGACAAATAGCATCATTTATATTTCTCACTGAATTTGATATAAACAGTTCGGAATCTTAAATACACATAGCACAAAGTTCCAAAATTTTGAATTAAATTATTTTTGATAAGAATTAGTGCATACATTACTATGTGGGAAGGCTAAGGTACTTCAACATACAGTAATTTACAGACAATAACAGTAAATAATAATAAATACCAGTACATTTGGAAACACCTTCTTTCCATGTTTGTTCTTTCAGCAGCAGTAAAGATATCTAAAGTGATTAAAAACATTCCTTGTTATTTTCAGTCCCTAATACAGTATGTTTAAAAAAAAATATTATCATAATCTTGGGTCTGACGTTCTAAAATGCAAAATATAAATGTAACTTTAAAGATCATTATGAAAAAACTCCCACCTACATAGTGTGGTTGTTTGATATCAAGTAATGTGTAACTTCTTGCAAAGTTTACACATAGGAGTCCACCCTTTGTTTTATTGGTAATTAGTGAATGAAATAGAAAAAGAGAAACAAAATAAACTAAGAACCGAAGAAGATGGTGAGCTAGTGTAATTTGTTGTTGATTGAGTTAGTGCAGTAAACATGTATAATATCGAATACAACATGTGAGCCACTGCCACAGGCTGCAAGTAGCTGTGTCACTCTTTAATTTTAAGCGGAAACTGGTATGTGTTCGTTTCAAAGTAAAAGCATAATAAAGCTATAAGAAAAAAAACTTAATTATAAGAGATGATATTATTTGAATTCTGGCTTTTTAAGGTAACTTACGGTAACTTTGCCTGTATGCCACTTCAAGTGAGCGTGTGCGTGTTACCCGCCCCTCCTCTGCTCATGCTAGGAAGCTATAAGTACCAAAGCAGCTACCTGAAAAGGCATCATGCTGTAAGACGCCTGAAAGTGTAATTTGTCCAACGACACATCAGAGTTGTAAAAAAACAAACAAACCGTGCCACAGTGTTACAAACAATGCCACCTGCACCAGAAAAAGCGACATACTCTGCCTGAAAAGTCACCATCATCGGCAGTCAACTAGTAAGTAAGTAAAACTAATGTTAGCATCTGATGCTATTAGAGCTCTAATAAGATTATGAGGTATGAAGATTTCTACTGTTGAAAAATGCTAAACTTCAGACACAGGCGCTCGAATTGAGGCAAACAGTTTAATCAGTAGTTTAATCAGCAGTTTTCTAAGTAAAATTGTAGATAATATCTAAATATCGCAAATTTAGCTAGCCCCAATGAGCTAGCTAAATGTTGCAAATTTAGCTTGTCCCCAGTAAGCTAGCTAAAATTTTATTGTTCATAGTGTAACAGGATATATAATTTTCTGGAGCATTTCGGATTCAGTATATAAAACAAACAAAAAAAACATTCTTTTTGTCAGAATTTAGTCACTTAGTTTCAAGTAAGGAAAATTATGTGAAAAAAATAGGCCCCATGGTTACAGACAATTAGAAAACACACACCCTCCTGTAACCCCAGACTGAAGGAAATATAAAACAGTTGATTTAGAAATAAGGCCGTTTTTGGTTGTTTTTCGATCTCTTTGTCATTTTGTGTGGCATTTACGGTGTGGCTTTATGCTTATGTGGTCACTTATTGCTTTAGTGTGGTCATTTTTGCAGTGGAGTTGAGTCTCTTTGTGGTTATTTTATGTCATTTAACTGAGCTGTGTTTTAGTGTGTAAAATAAATTGTACTATTATTGTCCCTATAATATGCTCCGACATATCATGTTAAATAGCTGCTGGAGGAAAGCTGAAACTAAAATGGATCATCCTGCAGTATAGGACCTTATAAATGAAATCTGTATCAGCTTTCGTACTCACCTTTGACTCTGAATATCCATTTGACCTTGTTGAATCCATATCAGATATCTGTCAAACACTGGCATTATTGTAAACTCTGTTACTCTGCTAATTCATTTTCATGTATTCAGTTTTATTTGAGTGAAAATATTTTATGTATTGGTATGTGCGTGCTGTAGGCTGTGGCTTGTGTGAGTATGTAATTGCTTTGTGTGTTTGTAGTGCTTAAGTCCCTTAGTTCCATATCTGATCCTAGTATATGACCCAAAATCAATTAAAGATCTGATGACCATTCAAGACAGAGAGTATAAGGCCTTGGCTCAGCTGTTTTCACTAAGTAGTCAATCTCTCTCTTCTGTGTCTTTAAAATCTTTTCACAGATTTAGGTAAAAATTTAAGCATTTCATAAAACGAACTGTGTATCTTTGGTACACTGGTCTCCAGCTCATAGATTTGACTACGCATGTTGCAGTAAGTTGTGTTTTTGCAAACAGAGGACGGTAACCCTACACTACACCACTATTATGAGTGCTACCAACATTGATACATTGATGTATCATACTTGACGTTTAATTTTTAGTATAGTTACAGTTGTTACAGACTGAATGTGTCTAGAAATTGTCAAGGGGTAGAGTAGCAAGTTATATCCCCACATATTTTGGGTATCTGTTAAAGCCATCATAGAAAATAGTATGGTCTCTCACTTCTTGGCAACCATGCAAGTCGGGCTCAGAGACCGAAGTAGCCAGGGCTTGGTGTTTTTGGGTGGATGTGGAGAGTCAGTGATCTACATTCACTGCAGAATCTAAATTATTTATTGGCCTTTCTCCAGTTTGCAACTGTGAGCTGATAACTACGACTTAACATCAGCTTAGTTTGGAGTTGTGTTTGAATGTATGTGATTATTCACTACAAGTCTCACGGTCTGTGGGTCAGTTACCTTTATGCAGCCTGTTTTTTGTCTGTTCCCTCATTTACAAAACATTCATACACACGAGTGTTCATCTTTCACATCAGTCTAGTTGAGCAATTACAGGGATG
The DNA here is from genome assembly GCA_032362345.1 of Sandelia bainsii. Lineage (NCBI taxonomy): Eukaryota > Metazoa > Chordata > Actinopteri > Anabantiformes > Anabantidae > Sandelia > Sandelia bainsii. The sequence goes on from JAUMHL010000029.1 coordinate 16,522,061, forward strand.
TCTTGAAAAGAGCACTTTTCACTAGCATTGCACATCCAGTTGACAAAGAGACTTGATTGCTAGGAAAGTTTAGTGTTCATTGTCATGTGTGTTTGGCCTTTTACTTTTAGTTCTGTGTTGCCACAGCTTTAATACAAACATTTAGTGTTGAAAGTTATTTTTTGTCATCCAGATACTTGGCTAAGGGGTAAGGGTAATGACTTGTGTGTGTGTGTGTACGCATTTGTGTGAGTGTGCTCCAGCATACCCTGCAGGTTTGTTTAGCAAAGCTAATTTTATCCCATAAAGTAGAAGAGGTGAGAGAGAAGGGGTAGAAAGCTGTTACTCTTAGTGTTATATGCAGTTGCAGTAGAGAGACAGAAAAGAGAGATGGCTTATGGGGTGACAGAAACCAAGAAAGGAGGTAGGAAGTCAGTATGACACAGACATTATAGAGAGGGATAGACTAATGAGAAACAATGGAGAGAGACGGAGAGAGTCAAACTGCCTGTCTGCATATAAATCATTTAACGCAAAGTGGTGGAGAGGCAAACACTCAGGTTGGCTAGCTTCACCGCAGATCCAACACACACAGACTTATTTTTGTCACTTAGAAAAACATTCCATTGACTTACATTTAAACCTACATAACAGCTGTGTTCCTAACCTCATTCACAAACCTGTTTGTAATAGAATTAAAATGTCTTACCTTGACAACAATTTATTTTAGTCTCTAAATGGGAGGCAACTTTTCATAACTTGACAGCATTATTGTGCTACACCTTTTTTCTTCTCTTTGCCTTTCTGACCCTCTCTCTTTCTCACTCTCTTTCACTGATAGGAAGTGAAGTTTTGTCATCTCCTCTCACGTTTCCCTACCTGCACTTTTTCCTCTTTCACTCAAATCAGATCATTATAATAATATAATATTATATAATATAATAAATAATCATCCTTATTTCTGTCTCCTCCCTGCCACTACTGTTCCATTTACTCTCCTCCACTGCATCTTGTCCTCACTTGAATTGACCGCTTCTCTCTTTTGTGATGCTAATTTAAAGCATTTGTTTGAAGTTTTTTTGCAAATGATTCTGACAGCTGCAAGTCTTGTTTAGTTTGCTCATAATTGTTGGCAATAAGAATGCATGCATGTATTTTGCTTCCTGTTCTGTGTGTGTGTGTGTGTGTGTGTGTGTACGCCCTTTGGGCTCAATCTGCCTAGCTCAAACCTTTGACTGTCTGGTAATAAATGTGTGAATTGATCCATATCGTGAATCCCTACAGGCAGACTAGGCACAGGGGTTTCCATAAGTATGCACACACACATACACAACTACACACTCACAGATTCAGGAACAAAATTGAGCTAATACCATAGGCAACTCTTTTTAGAACGTTTTTTCTTCTTCTTTTACCTGGACAAAAAACATTTACAAAATACATCTCTATCTATCTATCTATCTATCTATCTAGAAACAGCAATATCTTTACTACATTTCTTCAGTTTGTCATATTCATCATTGACAGGACATTGTTTTGCTCTTACCTTGACTTGGTGTATGAGTGTGTATTTGTGTGTGTGTGATTTACTGTAATATATCCGTCTGCCCTTCCATAGTGTTCTTACATTAGAGGTGGAGGAACACTGAGGTCAGTTGAGGTAGTGTGGAATCTACATTATCTGTTTGTCTCTGTTTCTGTTTGTCTCTGTCTCTTTCTGCTTGCCTGTTGACAGAGGCTATTGGCTTTACCAAATGTTGGAAGCACTCTTCATGGAGCATTTGTTATTGAATAAATGTATCTAAAATGAAATCAAAACAGTGAAGTATGTTTGTACAATATTTATTACGGATGCATTTTGTGACTTTTGGCCACTGGGAAGAAGAAAATGTTTAAAATAACTATACATCGACAGAGCACTGAGATTCCACTGGACCAACATGTTATCTAATGTATAATGAATGGAAGTGCAGTTAAGTGCTGTGGAGCATCTGGTTACCATGAGCAGCTGGAATATCAAGCTATACTGTTCTCAGATTGTAAACTGATCCTCTAAAATCTACCAAATACATTGTGTTAGCTTTTTTTTTGATGGACTACAGATGGGTGCCCTTGTAACATATATGGCAGTTGAACAATGGAAGAAAAGCTGCCAGGACATAAATCACATAAATCACAGTAGAGATATTGGTACCAATAGCTCCTAGCAAAATGTACAAAACCTTGTCAGACTTTGTGTGTGCAGATGTTTTACACTGCATTAAGTTATTTAAGTGCTGTCTTACTGCATTGTTACGTCATTTTTGACAAGACATTTATGTGTTGACAAAACACCACATCAGATGTGGTCAGAAGGTAAAAATGGAGGTTAAATCTTTGCAAATACTTTCAAACACTAATGGTAACATTTCAATATATGAACATTTTAACAACATGTTGTCAACACAAAATTAACAACTGAAATGCCCACCTTGATTTTTTTTTTTTTTTTTGTACAGATCTGGATGTCTGTCTTTGAGATGCACAGCCAAGTTTGAGGTGTTTCACTCTTTGTTTGTATTAAGTATAAGTATATTTGTATCTTTAAGTTTGTATTAACGTCCTTATTCTCTTAGCGTTTAAAGTCAGACTAACTTGTAAGGTTATTTGTTGAGCTTGTCAGTGCTGGAGAAATCACATTCTATGACAGCTATTGAGGTGCTTTCGGTACCATTGGTACCACAGAAAACATGTACCATCACGTTTCCAGAATTTTGGTATTGACTTGTTACCAAAGTATAGGTTCTCATGACATCCCTACACTACTGCTAAACTATTCTTTTACCTACGTCTTCACTGTTTGCCATAGGTGTAGTGATTTTCTGGTCATCCATGTTTACTGTATGTACATTGAACAAAAGATCATAATTTTCTCTTTTTATTTTTAATTTGTATCTCTCCCCTTTCCCTCTACATTTTTGCATTCCTCTTTCTCTTAGCTGTGCATTCTGGGTGTGTTGAATAATTCAGTTTCAGTTGCAGGCTAGTCTGGACATGTGTGTGTGTTTGTGTTAGGTGTGTGTCTTAAAGTGTGTGTGTGTGTGTGTGTGTGCACATGGGGTGCAGTGACGTAAGGCAAAGCTATTTTTGGGACTTGGATATGTGGAGAGAGAGAAACATAGAGAGAAAGTCTGTGATAGATTTTTTTCTCTTTTTCATGCTTGTGTTCTTTAGTCACGTGCCGTGGCTGTTACTAGACAACCAGTGCTGGAAACCTGCTCTCTACCTGCAGGGTATGCTGGAGCACACTCACACAAATGCGTACACACACACACATATACACACATTAGCAGTGACAGCAGGCAAGTGCACATACAGTGCTGTGAAAAACTACTTGCCCCTTTTTCATTTTTTTTGCATATATGTCACACTTGAATGATTCAGATCATCAAAAAAAATTTGATATTTGATTGATATTACACTAAGATAACCCAAGTAAATACAAAATGCAGTTTTTAAATGATGATTTCATTTATTAAGAGGAAAAAAACTGCCCAAGCCTGCCTGTACCTATGTGAAAAAGTAATGTTGGTAGGCCGACCACTCCTGGCAAGTTTCACCACTGTTTTCTCCATTTGTGGACAATACGTTTTCACAGCACTGTAGTAAAATCAGCAAATGCTGTCAGGTACAAACACATATTCCTACAAACACCCGCATCAACTTCCTGAACCTTCTGCTAAAATGCCACTGACTATCTGCACAGAACATACACACACACACAACCTCGTCAGCATCTTGTACAAAGTGACAGCACACCTGTATGTGGGTGATGAGGGTGAGGCAGTAGCAGGGGTGAGACAGAGACACAACACATGCTGTATGGAATAAACAGTGAGGATGAGTGGGTGACTGTATTGCCCATACACACTGACTGATGTTAAATCAGACTGAGAGAGGCCAAGCAGGGCTAAACTGGCCTTCGGGTGCTACAATTTGTTTGGCAATGCAGCCAGATATGTTGCCAAAGTGGGATAAATGTGAAATGATAATACTGTATTTTTGCAGCATTAAGGACATGCGTTCTGTTAGGGTTTCTTGTCAGATTGTGTGCTTTTTTTGGTCGATGTTGTAATCATGCTTTTTGACCACTGGTCACAGTCATCTCTGAAAAATTGTAATTTTGTTCATCTTTTGCTTGTCAGTGGAGGCTATTTTCTTGTTGTGCACATTCTTAAAGAGCTGGTATGATGGAGGAAAAAAAAAAGTTTTAGAGTAGATTAAGGTGATGGCAGGGGGTGGGCGGGGCAGGGCGGGGCGGTGTGGTGTGCTGTCAAACTCATTGCTGTTTCTGCTGTTTTTAAGTTATTTAAAATTTTGAATCTCCCACCTGGAGAGTGAGCGATGTTGAAGCTGCTCCCGGTGTGATGTCACACTAAGGGGTGAAATCGGACACACAAGTCCACCCCTGTCCAGCTGCCTGTCTACCTGTCTAGTGCATACAAAAATGGTATGGAGAATACAACTTCTGTAGACATGAGTTTGCATCACAGCCAGGTGAGGAGCAAGGCAAGATGTTAGAGGTCTATCTCACTTTTACCAGAGAATGCGGACAAACTAATCTTCCTTGCACACAACAGGAATAGTGTAGAGGATAAACTTAAGGCTTAATGAGCTTTCAATGTGAAATTAGTTTGTGTATTAAAATGTGTGCTGCTCCGGAGCCCAAACACTGGTATTCCGGACAGCCTTAGTTTACAGATCTCTGCATAACAACTGTGTTACCCCATTTAAATTTCCAGTGGCTGCAATTGTGTAGGCAGGCACAACATAAGAGAATATGCATTATTCAGGAGGTTATGTTGCCTTTGGCCGGGGTTGAACATGCAGGCCACACCCTCAGCCAATCTGAGTAGGGGCTCATGAATATAGAAAATTTTCTGTTTATAGCTTCCGAATCAGCCTGCTTGATGACAGACAGGGATTTGGGCTCTTGATAAAGATCAGTTAGAGAAATCTGAACAATTTTGAGTGAATGTCATAGATGTGATTAAAATAGACTCTGTATTACTAAAAATGTGTAAAAAAGGCTGTCATACTAGCGCTGTAACTGCCTGACCATATGAGTGTAATGTAGGGAGACACAAGAGAAGTGAATTAATGCATATAGAATTAATTAATATACATCAGTATTTTCAAATAAATATATTACATGTGACAATGCTAGGAAACATCTGAAATGTGATAAACTTTAACTGTGATTTTGTAATTTTCTATTCAAAATGTATAATCTAGGAATTAAATGAAGTGCTTAAACCATGTCTCTTATCTTTTATGGCTGCTGATTATCAAAATAATTAGATAGGTTTCAAACACAGTGCTTAATCCCATTCCTTTTATCAAATCAGTGTTGCTGAGGGAAAAGTGACAAGAAAATGAAGTAATCATTTGAGCTGTTCAGCTGCTGCTCTGCAGCATAATGTCACAGGAAAGAGAGGGAGAGGAAGGGGAGAGAAAGCAGGGACTTTTTTCTTTTTGTTTTCTTCTGTAAAACATCCTGAATCAGTGTGTGCAGCACAAGTAGAGGACACTCATAAGTTATATTTGACAAACCCAGGAAACAAATTGTTAACTTTTGAGACATTTATTTGTATTCCAGGTGAACAATGCATGATTTTGAATCCACTTAATTTCATAATTGCAAAGTCAGACTTCTGTCATTGTCAAGTTAAGTATTCATTATAATAATTTAAATAAATAACTTTTATCCACATTTAAATGTGTTATCCAGTGGACTAATAACAATTAGGGTTTATTAGAAATAAATCAAGTGAGTTTCACAGTGAGAAAGGCCCATGCCATTGTGCTTTGTTTTATTAATAGGAAGCCTGGCACCTTCCCAAAGGGTAGCAGCTGCTCTGGACTCCATTGGCATACAAGTGTAGTGTAGTGATGTGAAGTCTAGTGTCGGTGTATATATGTACTGTAAATATATACAGTATGTGCCTGAATGTTTTTGTACATGCATTTTTACTTATACATGTATGAACATATAGGGGTGGGCGATATGGCTCAAACATAATATCACGATATTTCAGAGTATTCTGACGATAACGATACATTTGACGATATAACAACTGCACAGCTCCCAGTCGCTGTTAATATTGTGCACAGACTGAGGAAAGGCTCTGTCGTCCTACTTGACCATAAATCCGTGGTCAATGCATAGTAATCTGCAGATGACAGTGAGGCTTGTACCTTTTCACGGTACTCTTCATACATGTCTGGGAGTGCCGTCTTGGAAAAATATTTCCTTTGGGTCTAGCTTGAAGCCTTCTTTCTCCACCGTTTTGATTGGCATCATATCTTTTGCCAAACAAATGGTGACAGCTTGGGTAATATCTTTCCAGCGTTTGCTTTTTCTGTCAAACGGAGTACAACTGGCGAGAGACTCAGTGATGCCATGCTGAACCAGCTTAGTATGTTTTGGTTTCATAGCGTTAGCTGCTGAGCTTTCCTCCCGGGCTTTCAGACAATCCTGGTACAGACTTGGGTGCTGATGCTTGAGATGGTGAAATAAGTTAGAGGTATTTCCCCCTTTCGATTTTACAGGCTTCTTGCACTCCTTGTATATTACTGTGGTCTGTTCTGTATCTGCTCGTTTGTATCCAAAATAATTCCACACCACTGAAGTAGCTGCTTTTTTGGGAATTAA
>JAUMHL010000029.1:16543466-16583864 GCA_032362345.1 Sandelia bainsii
CTTTCTTTCTTTCTTTCTGTTTGAACGGAGAGCTGCTGTAACATGCCAAAATAATTTTCCTCTGGGATTAATAAAGTTTTTTGAATCTTGAAGCTTGATCTTTCCGCTTGCGCTCAGTTCAAAAGCCTGCATTTCTGATGGTATGGGGGCGCATTAGTGCCTATGGAAAGGGCAGCTTGCTACTTCATGGTAAACGTGTCCCAACATTTTTGATAGGTGTTGCTGCCATCGCTTTCAAAATGATTTTTTTTATGGTACATTTTTTCATTTTAAACATTTTATGTGTTTTCTGTGTTCTACTGTGAATAAAATATAGGTTTATGAGATTTGCAATTTATGTATTCTATTTTTTATGTAGATTTTACACAGCGACTTTTCTTGAATTGAGGTTGTAAAATTCATGAAAATTGCTAAATCTTAATACTGTATACACTGTGTCCTCCAGGCTTACAGGTAGTGCTCAAATCCATCATGAAGGCCATGATTCCTCTGCTGCAAATTGGCCTGTTGCTTTTCTTTGCCATCCTCATGTTCGCCATCATCGGACTGGAGTTCTACATGGGCAAATTCCACACAACCTGCTTCGACAATCACACAGGTAGCATGGGTGTATGTGTGTTTGTCAATAGAGTAGTCAGGATTAATTTGCTAACTGTTTGCACCAGTGAAAAGTGCCTGTTGTGGACAGACTTTAGTTGTAGTGCTAAAATTAGAAATGCAGTATGGTTTGACAGAATAACATCTTTGGCATTGAATTGTTTGTAATACTCCCATAACATGTTTTTTGTAATGTGTTTCTAAAGATGCCTGATTCATTGCTAATGTCTGTATAATTTGCCAGTTTTTTTTCCTGTGGAGTTGAGATTAGAAATAACATTCTATCTACAAAGAAGTCATCCTATTTTGAGCGAATGGAGGGCACTTTCTATTTTCTTCAATAACCTATTAAAAAAAACATATTTGCAAATGTGGGCCTGCTGTTTTGAAACACCTCCTGACATCCATTCATGTTCAGGTGAGATCCGAGAAGAGTTTCCATGTGGGATAGAATCTCCGTCGCGGCTGTGTCCCGAGGGCACCACGTGTAGACAGTATTGGCTGGGACCAAACTATGGCATCACCCAGTTTGACAACATCCTGTTCGCTATTCTCACCGTCTTCCAGTGTATCACCATGGAGGGCTGGACTGACCTGCTCTACTATGTATGTATTGATGAACAGTGTTTGGAACACACTCCCACACTCAGTGACTACGCTATTATCCACTTTAGCTTTAGAAAAGAGCGCTTGTCTATGCATGTAGTAAAGCAGGAATGATAGACGCTGCAGGAACCAATGAAGGAATATTTATGTTTAAGGAATATGAGCAATGGGCTACTGAGCAATTAGTAAATTGCAGTTCTCCCTAAAGAGAAGGGTCCAGTTAGTTGAAGACGGTAACCTAGAATGCTAAACCCATAAGACATTGTCATAGATGTGCTGTACCAGCAGACTAAGCACCTTTAGTCAGTTTATTTGATTCAAATTGGAAATGATTAGATTCAGTGTGGTTTCTTGCCGCCTTTGCTTAGGGACCGTTTGACATAAATATTTAAATTATTGTCACATTTGGTGGCCATTTTGTGTGGATAAAACTGCCTGACAGTATCTGTGGAGAAAAACGGTAAAAATCAGCGTAGTCAAATGCAGCTGCACTTAGGTTTAACCTTTCCAACAGTAGTCGGAATAGTACTTTAAATTTAATGTCTTAAGTTGCACAATTAAACATAATTTTTTCTCTCATAAAATACCAAAATCAAAGTATTACAGTGTTCAGTGATTTCTACCTGTGCACACGGTGCCTCTCCACATAAAATGGGTACCAGGTCTTGAGCAGTGTCATCACTGGGCAGGACTGAATGGTTCCTTGCTGTCAGTGGCAACAGTTGCTATGGAGACCAGAGGTAGATGATGGTCTCTGAGTGTTACTGTAGTCATCTGTTTTCCCTTCTCCTCTCCTTCATAGTCTATCTCATTCTTCCCATTTGTCTTTTTCTTTCTTAATTCCCTTTTTTCTTTATTACTTTTTTTCCTTCTCTTTCTTTTCCATCTTCATTAGTGTCTTCCTTTAATTCTCTGTCCCCCTCACTTGCTGTCTGTCTCCATGTGTCCCTCTTTCCCGGTGCTGCTCTATATTTAAAAGGGCCTGTTCAAGTTATTCTTGCAGCTGCTGGGGAGGGGAGCGATAAAAGTTTAATGGTAGAAAAAAGGGTCTGCGGTACATTGGGTACACAGCGGCAATTCCAGCTTACATGCAGGAAGAAGGAGAGATGGAGGAAGGAGGAGGCAGGGGAGGATATGTGAAGGAGAGTACAAACTGGGGAAAAGAAGAGATGGTGTAGAAGTGAGAGAGTAAAATGAAGAATCAATGTAGAGACTGATCAGTGACAGTGAGGAAGAATAGTACAAGTATGGCGCAGGGAAGGTGAGAAGGAAGAAATGAAAGCAGGAATAAACCAATGAGTGAACATTTAAGTAACTGAATTAAAGAAGGGAATGCGGGAGAAATCAGTCCTTAAGAAGGATGCAAAAGGAGGGAGAAAACGATAAGCAGAGAATAAACAAAAATGGAAGGCGAGTGTGGATGGGATGATAGTAGAGACAGAAAGGAGGAGAGCATTTGTTATACATTATTTACTCTGCACACAGCAGCTAAATAGAGTGGCAGATATGGATTTACTTATTGAGATGACTTAAAGCAATATCATGTCAGCCCTACTGCTGTTTATTATTTCAACAGAATTGGACAAGTTTGAGAGCACTGGCCACATTATCTTGACATTTAATGATGAGTTATAACATGATGTCCATGCCAGTTCTTTCTTTAGTTGTATGTATTGTATAACAGCTGCTGAGACTGATTATTTGAGACACCTAAACATGTGTCAGCATCTGGATGCAAATAAATTAATCCTAATTTTTACAACAAGCCTTTTAGATTGCATTTACTTTCAGTTGCATTAAAGATTGCCTGATATCTCAGTCCATCAAATCTCATAGATTGTGTTGAATTTACCAGTGATCACTTTAAGAAACTGTTTACCAAGTCATATTTCTGTTATTATATATATATTATTATTATTGCTGTTATGTCAAGCTTAGACATGCAGAACAAAACATTAATTGTGTGTGTGTGTGTGTGTGTTTCCAGAGCAATGATGCCTCAGGGAGTGCGTGGAACTGGATGTATTTCATCCCCCTCATCATCATTGGATCCTTCTTCATGCTCAATCTGGTGCTGGGTGTGTTGTCAGGGTAAGTGTCTGTGTGTGTGTGTGTACGTTTGTTTGACAAAGATACTGTAAAAGTAGTTTATTCATATATTTCTTCCACCCATATACATTAAGGAATGAATAGATTTTAGAAATGAGTGTGTGACTAACAATGTAATGTGTCCACTAAACCTGTGTGTGGTGTGTGTTTGTGTGTGTGTGTGTGTGTCCCTGCAGGGAGTTTGCCAAAGAGAGAGAGCGTGTAGAGAACAGAAGAGAGTTCCTGAAGCTCAGAAGACAGCAGCAGATTGAAAGGGAACTTAATGGATACCTGGAGTGGATTTGCAAAGCTGGTATGTGTGGTTGGTTCTTCACACACAAAAACACATACAACACACATACATACACATACAAGAAAAACATACTGCAAAAGAATACCTATTGTACTGTAGTTCAGTAGGCCCTCAAAATTCAGTAATAAATCTGTTATATACTTTTAATGTATTAATTATGAAATGTTTCCCTGTTAGTTTTAATACATTAAAATAGAAAAATGAAAACTGATGCTTGTGTTTTTAAAGCCAAGTCAGCTTACTTTTACTGGTTTTACTGGTGCTTCATCATAAATGTATATTAAAGAGAATATTCCGTCTTTTACTGTTGTCTCTGATGGTCTAGGGGTGTAATATGAAATGAAATGAAATGAAATGGTTACATATTTACCTGAAGGTTGTATTTGTAGTAAATCAATATTTGATCATTTCTTGTCAGTCAGGCAACATACATTATTTAATGTACTATATGTTAATTTGCGATTAATTTGTAAGAATAAAATTGAGATTTGTAGTGAAGTTATGTAATCTCAAGCATACTGACCACTTTACATTCATAATTTACAAACAGATGAATTATAAAATTTAAATTATCCAACATACTTTAAATGGTATCTTCTATATATGTTCATGTTCCTTCTTCTGTTACTTTTATCTGTCCCTATATTTATGCTGCCTTTTATATTATACGTGTTTGATTCTCTAGCGAGGATTGAAAACATTTGGATGGAGAAGACACATCATTTGCAAGTAGTTCTCTCGTGTTTTTCACTCTGATGCATCTAAGAAGGGCAGGAAAGTAGAGAGGATAAGAAGGACTGACGGTTGGATGCCGGAAACGGTGGATAAAGGGGATAGAAAGGATAGACCTTTGATCTTCTTGAAAAGACAATCTACATAAAAACAGGGAAACAAAAAAAAAATTTTTTAAAAGAAGGGAGGGATGAGTCACAAGCTCAGGTGCAGGCCAGGTTCAGGCAAAGACTTGTTTCCAGTTTTAATTAAAATGAGAAATGTCAGTTGATGAAATTGTATAAGTAAACAAACATGAACTGTATTAACATTTTGTTTTTGTGTGTTTTGTAGAAGAGGTCATCTTGGCAGATGATGAAAATGAAAGTGATTATGATGGTATGATTTTGCTGTTCTTATTGTAGTGTTGTAGTGCATGTATGAATTTGATTTATTTGATTTATTTATTTTTTTTAACCATCAGTACTGTATGACAGACTAAACACATGCTGATTTTCTTACAGGCTCCCGCAGGAGAGCCACAAAGAATCATAAAAGCAAGGCTGAGCTTCTAAACCCAGAGGAAGGAGATGGAGATCTGGCAGTAGGTAAGATACATATTTCTGTTCTCTCAATCTCTCTGTCACTCACACACACACGTGCGCGCACACACACACACACATACACACACAAAGGCAAACCAGAGGTACATAGATGTTATCTTATCTTGCATATCAGCATTACTTGACCCTCCTCTCCTTTCCTATCCCCAATCGCACTGCAATTCTCTCCTCGTGTTACTTTTTTTTTCCTGTCCTCAACCAAGGTTGAGATCTTGATGTGAATGATTTTGCTTACTTGTTAACTTCACATTAAAGCTAATAGTATACTATGTACCTTGCTAATCCCTTCAGGTTCACCGTTTGCCCGTGCCAGCTTAAAGAGCTCCAAGCTCGAGGGATCAACTTTCAAGCGGCGGGAACGACGGCTACGCTTTCTTATTCGACGCATTGTTAAGTCCCAGGGCTTCTACTGGACTGTCCTCTGTTTAGTGGGCCTCAATACGCTGTGTGTGGCTGTAGTGCACTACGACCAGCCAGAACCACTTTCAGATTTTCTATGTGAGTAGGAAGGACAGGGGTAGATGCATATTTAGTACAAGCAAGCACAGATTACCGCCACAAATGCATAAATACTCTCATCATAGATTACTGGAAGGGAGTGGGTGACCTAATTCTGAAGGAAATATGACTAAATGAACAAAGGAGCTGACCAACCAGTATTCCAAACATGAAATGCATTTTCTCTTAAAGATTCACGCCGTGTTTTTCTCTTTTTTTTTTTTTTACATCTATATGATTAATAGAGCATGGGCATGTGCACTCACAAATAGGATAAAATGAATTGAAATGAGAAACAAAAATACATAGACACATTACACAACTATATACTGGAATCTTTCTCACAGTTACCTTGCAAAAGAATTACTTTAATTTTTGTGTTTATTTCTAGAGTAAACCACTTTGTGATTCAGACTGTGTGAATGTTACAGAAGTAAGATAAAAAAGTTATTTTTGAATCAGTTCACTATACTTGACCCAAATAGTGCAACCCAGGTTACTAATCAACACAGTGAGAAGTTGAGCTTGGAAAGTGAGTGAAATATACTGATGCAAATCTGATGTTTTGCAAACAGTACTTAAAATAACATTTTGTAAATTAAATGCATACGTCATAAAGCATTACCATTCCATCCACACATGGGTGGATGAATGTGGGTGGGTGGGTGGGTGGATAATTTGCAGACACAGGTTGAAGGAGTTCTCTATTCTCCTGCTTTTCTTCCTCATTGTCCTCTCTTCTTGTCTTTTCTTATAGATTTTGCTGAATTGATCTTTCTGGGAATATTCTTGTCTGAGATGTTTATAAAGATGTATGGCCTGGGCAGACAGGCCTACCTAAACTCCTCCTTCAACTGCTTTGACTGCATTGTGAGTCCCATCGCACTTATGGACAAGCCCTACATAATGAAACACTCACTGCACCGATATGTGCACTACTGTACATGCACATTTAGTCCATACACATACAAACATTCCATGCTGCACACTAGAAGCAAAAATGCACTGATGATTTGCTGATGTGTGGACATCTTTGCTTGTCATGATGAATAACCACATGCTTGCATTATGATTGGGTTTGTATTAGGTGATTTGTGGTAGTATATTTGAAGTGCTGTGGTCCATCATTCAGCCGGGCACATCATTTGGTATCAGCGTGCTACGAGCTCTCAGGTTATTGAGGATCTTCAAAGTTACCAAGTGAGTAAATAGCAAAATAGTTTTATTTATTATATTTGTATAGTATTAAATAAAACACAATAACTAAACATGCATTATTTTTCAGGTACTGGGCATCTTTACGTAACCTCGTCGTCTCTCTGCTCAACTCCATGAAGTCCATCATCAGCTTGCTCTTCCTCCTCTTCCTCTTCATAGTTGTCTTTGCCCTGCTGGGCATGCAGCTCTTCGGAGGACAGTCAGTACTGTGTTTTTTAATTTTTTCTATTTTTAACTTTTGCTTCTACCTTTCTATCTCTTTGTTTCTCTTCTTACCTTGCAATAGTCCCCATTTAAATTTCCACTAAGCTGTGTCACTTTTTCAGTAGTTTTACAAAAAAATATTTGTTGTACATGTAGGATACTTCTTGACCTGATTGCTCTTTGGCTTCCTCTCCTTACCTCTGCCCCTCTATGTTTGCACACACACTTCTTTTTTCCATCTCTCTCTTCCATAAATTTTTCTCCCTTCTAGGTTTAATTTTGAAAATGGTACTCCTCCGACCAACTTTGATACCTTCCCTGCAGCAATAATGACAGTGTTCCAGGTGAGCGGAGAAGATGATGTACTGTAAAGGGGACAGAGGGAGGGAGGGAGTGAGAGGAGGGAGACAGAATGGTAGGGGTAAGACGAGGGCTGGATTAGGACTAAAAGATTAAAGGACTAAAGAGGATTTTCGCATGAAGAAAAGATATAAAATGTAGAATGCTACTTTTGAATTCTTAAATGTCATTAGGCAAAAGCATGATTGTACTAAAGCTTGTCTGCATGTTTAAGGTGTGAGAGAGGCTGAGTGTGAATTTTCATCTTTGCCTTTTAAATGATTACATATTGGGTGCAAGTGAACAGTAGGCACTCCATATCAAACCATCAACCATTCGTCAAATCACTAAATGTGTTTTGAGTGGCTCTGACATTGCCTTACTGCGTGCGTGTGTGTGTGTGTCTGTCAGATCCTGACTGGTGAGGACTGGAACATGGTGATGTATGATGGCATCAAGTCTCAGGGGGGAGTCAACAAGGGCATGGCCTTCTCTGTCTTCTTCATTGTGCTCACTCTTTTTGGCAACTGTATCCTTTGACAGTGAGAATGCAAAGACTCACGTATGCACACAAAACGTTATGTAGTGTTATGTTTTACATTTTTTTAGTTACTCACAATAGATTGCACATGTACAGTATATTTTCATACTGACACTTCAGTTTATTATAATGCACTTAGTGCTCATTCTGTAATCCACACATTTCTGTAATTTATTCCACTAACTCTCAGCTATCAGCTGAAATGTCAGCTGTGATAGTGATGCTGATTTAACAGGAACACTATGTTGGCTATGACCTTAGTTCTTGTGAGATCCAGCAGCTCGTCCTGCCAAGAATTAGAATATACAGACTGTTTTAGCCAATTGTTTTTGTCAGTTGCTATAATGTATGTGCATATTGTATATGTTTGTTCCACGTGCTGGATTTCTTGAACTCTGTGTTCAGACACTCTGCTGAATGTATTCTTGGCTATCGCTGTGGACAATTTGGCCAACGCCCAAGAACTAACCAAGGTACAACACAGTCTAGATTCCTTAACACTGTTTAAGTTTTTAGTATTTGATTTCTCTCCTTATTTTTCTCTTGCTTTTGGTGTTCTTCCTAATCTCTGTCTCTGCAGGATGAACAAGAGGAAGAGGAGGCTGCCAGTCAGAAGCTTGCACTGCAGAAAGCCAAGGAGGTGGCTGAAGTCAGCCCCCTGTCTGCTGCCAACCTCTCCATTGCAGCGTGAGTTTCTGTCTGTATTACCCTTGCACTCTTTTAAAGAGAAATCCATTTTAGAATATTTTCACACCTGGCAGGAATTGTTATTGTAGACCATTTTCACTCATCTATAAAAACCCTCTGTGATCTGTAAGTTTGGTTACTCACCATATTACACAAAGCACACTCCATGATGTTTCTTAAGCTTGGAACCACACTGCTATTGGTGAACCACTATCATCAGTCCTGATACTGTTTCATTCTAAGAGGGACAGTGTTGTCACTGATCCAAATTGCTGAGTAAATTATACTCATTCAATGTGATTTTTTTATATATGGAACAGATTTACTCCAGATGAGGTGTGGGAAGCTTGTAAACTGAAATTCTGCCTGTCAAGTTGTTGTTTTTTCCATCACATTTTCTCATTACACTGGTGTGAAACTGATTTTACTCTGCAGTGTTTTATATGTCCACCAACTATATACATTCTTAATCTATACAACATTTCACTTTTTTAAAATATCCTCTTGAGCACACACACACATACATGCCTGCGTACGCGCGCGCACACACACAGTATTGGATTGATCTGGTCCAGCCCTCCCGTGGTCAGCAGAGTCAGAGGCTTTGATCTCTTTTCTGTGTATATACAGGGGTCTTTCCTTTCACTCCTGGTAAAGTTCACACACTCTCACTCATAGACACACTGTGGTCTGTCCATGAAAAGGCAGAACAGGAGAGCTGGAGTTAAACACACATTATGTACACACAGTCCTGACCCTTACTGCTTTGATACATTGTCCATCTACAGCACACAGATGCAATGAACAAGCGTGTTCAAAAGTGAAACTCTAAATTATCCTTGCAGAGACATATATCCACACGTGTAACATGTTCATCATTTTATGAATTTTGTTACAGTATGTACTTCACTGTGCTGTGGGAATTTCTGTCTGTCTGTGCATCAGCAAACGTTATTTTACCTGGGAGTTCTTTTAAATTTAAGTGTTTTTCAATACAATGTATATGTATCTATGTGTGTTTGTGAGAAAGAGAGCGAGAGAGACAGAGAAAGTATTTCATTACAAAAGCTACATTTGCATATTAAACCAGACCCAGAAATCTGGACACATCTATGACAGATGTCTTTACATGTTGCTTAAAACTAAAGGGATAGATTTGGGTTTTGCATTAGATTTTATTTAGGGCTGCAGTGTATCAGTGTAAATCCAAGTCCCTTACAGGATTCCCTCATCCCAGTATAAAAAAAGGAGTGACATTGAAATTCCTATGGACATAGGCCTTGTTTTCTTAGCAGGGGTTTTAAAACTTCATCAGTGGTGCATGAAGAATCTCTTTAGAAGATTCTGTGGTAGATTCATGGATGAGCCTGCCATGAAAGCTACATAAAAGTGATGTGATTTATTTTTTACAAGCAGTCAATGCATTACAATTGTGCAAATTGAGTAGTCCTTTGTGTCATTTATACTCAACAACATAAGCTTATGAGTTGCTTTTTTGAAATGGAGGAACTCCTTTCACAGCTTAGTAGTTAAGTTTGTAGTGTCATGTAGTGCTATCTTTAAATTTAAAATGAAAGATACTGGACAGACCAACTGGAGCCTCAGAGATTCATATACAGTAGAGGTTAAGAAGAATATTGCAAAAGATGCAAATAATAATCTGTACAGAGTGGTAGTAGTCATGTGGGGTAAGTGACTGATGCAAGAAGGATGAAATCCATAATATTGCAAAAAATTGAGAGCAAAGAAAAATAAATGGGATTTATTTATATTCCAAGATGGAACAAACCGCATAGGTGGGTGTGAAAATGTGTGTTCATGTTTGTTGTTTGTGTGTGTGAAGGGTTGCATTCCAAAATGCTCAGTGTTTTTCGGCAAAAATGTTGCCACTTTTAGATGTTTTTTTTTTAGTTTTTACATTTCAGGGACATATTTTACTTTACTATTGTAGTATTCAGTTTTTGCATCATGTTTTATTTGAATAGTGAGCATTTGTCAGGGTAGACAGTTTTTTAAATGGATAGCCCATTTTGGAATGAAACCCTCCCTCTGTTCTTTCGTGCCATCTCACTCACCAGCTGTTTCCCTCCTCAGCAACAAAGTACACAGTGAGTGTCACAACGCTACCGACCCCTTTCTGGACTGGTATTTATTTATTTGTTTATTCATTTCTGAATCCCTTCTGTTTTTTGAATTTATAACCATTTCTTGCTTTATTTTGTGTTAGAGAAAACCCTCTTCCTCAACCCTTTTGTTCCTGACTTTTTTTCTGAATTCCATACATGGCTTTCTTTAGCTGTTATTTGTGTTGGCTTATTTTAAGAATACATTTTCTGTTGCCTGCACTGCGCAGTACGGCTGTTGCTTTACTGTGGTTGACTGTCGGCCCTAAAAGGAAACAGAGTTAAAGATGTTTACTTGTAGAAGTTTTGGAGGGTAAAAAAGGAGGTGGTCACTGATCATTCTGGATATTTTTTGTATGAAGTAAGTTTAAAGACTTGCTGTCAGTCTAAACAATAACAAATGCATGTGATCATTGTGGCGTTTATCTATTCAGTTAAGCACAGTGGTTATTTAAGGTGCCATTTTGGCTTTTTGTTTTTCATAAAGCCTGTTCATTAAATTATAAATTTTTTAGTTTAGTTAGGTTCATTACAGACTATGTATAACAAACTCTGACCTTGCCTCAGCGTTATCCTCCATTTTGTGTCCCCACTAGGTTTACCAAAGTAGGGTTGTCCTGCCCTGTGCTTTGGCAAGCTGTGTAGACACCCAGAACCTTGCTCTGTTGAGCTGTCTTGTTCTGTAGGTCCAGCCAAATGATCCTTTAAATGTCTGTGGCCCCCAGTGTGTCTTTATGTCCTGGCTACTTTATGTACTTATATTTTTGGTGTTTGGTTTTCATGTCATTCTCATGTGTTTGTGTGTATATTTGCACAGCAACACGTCTTTATACAGGTCTTTAATACTATCGACCCCCCCTATCTCCAACCTGCTTTATTGTGCAGTAAAGAGCAGCAGAGGAACCATACCAAGGGGATCAACAAGTCAGTGTGGGAACAACGCACCAAGGAGCTGAGGAAGCAGACCCTGGCATCTAGCCGCGAGGCCCTCTATAATGAGCTGGACCCTGATGACCGCTGGAAGGCAAGGACAGGCAGGGAAGAGCACAACAATGTAAAGGACAAGGCAAATAAAGGCCCCTAGACTTGTGCTATCAGTGTACACAAGTGATGGCGATGATGAAAATGATAAAAATTTGTAGTTTATCATTTATTTGGAATAGATGCTGGACAATACCAAAAATAACTATACAGTTATGGTGTTAATTTTTTCCCAACTCTCCCCCCCCTTGCAGGTGAACTATTCACGGCACATCCGTCCAGACATGAAGACTCACCTGGATCGACCCTTGGTGGTTGACCCCCATGAGAACCGCAACAACAACACAAACAAAACTACTGCCAATAATTCAGACTATTGCTTCAGTCAGCATCATCCTGCTGATGAGCTCCACAAGCAAACATGCCTCCATGAACACAGTAGCCAAGTAGCAGGGGGTAGTGGAGGAGGCCCAGGTCCAGTCAGGCCTCCCTTGGAACGTGGGGAGTCCACGGAGAGCAGGCGGAGCCGTAAAGGTGAGCACCACCACCACACCTCTCAAGTCCGATTGGATGCAACAGTGATTCCTGGGCCAGGCTCAGAAGAGAGGCCGTCTAGGCGGCATCACCACACTCGGAGTGGCAGTCGAGGGGGAGGGCAGTCAGAGCACAGGAAGCCCAGGTCCCATCGAAAGAATGCAGAAGATGGTGAGGACAGCGGTGGAGGAGCTGGAAAAACAGGGAGGAACAAGAGCACAGGGGTGGACAGAAGTGGAGAAGGAGGAGAGCAGGAAGGAGCTGGGGATGGCAGTGAAAAGAGGCCAAGAAGAAATCGCCATGGCAATCAAACGGATGGCGAGGGGAAGAGGATGTGCCAACGCAGAAGGAAGTATGTCTAGTGCATATGACAAGTTACAATTGCAAGGGCACTTATGGTTACTCACAAATGTCTTCTAAGGTCTCCTGATCTAAAAATATTATACATGTTATGTATTCCATGTTCTTTGTACTGATATTTTACTTTCTTTCCTCTCTTTTTATTTATCTTGATCTTTTTCTTCTTCTTCCCTCTATCAAGGGATTGCAATGTTCCTAACCTCTCTACCACACGACCCATTCAAAAGAGCCTCTCTCGGCAAGACAGCCAGTACAGTGAGGACATGGACAACCTTATGAATACCAAGCTGGTCTCTGGCTCTACCCCTCCTATTGAGGGTCATCCTTATCCAGCGGCCAATCGCACTGTGGCCCCTGGTTTTGGATCTGCCCTCCATCTTGCTAACAGTGGCACTCATGGGAGTTTGGTTACATTAGATAGTTATGGGAAAATCGGGCATCACCGTGCCAACAGTGTCATCAGGCTTCCCCACCCTGACTACACAGCTATAGACATGCCAATTTTTCCATCTACCAATGCCATACTGCAGGGTAAGGGTTGATTGTTGTTCTTCATTATGTAATCTTGTATCTCTCTTCTTTCTGTTTATTCTTAAACTGCTTATAAATAACAAACTTTCATTTTCACTCCCCCTTTTTGTTATGTTGTTTAGTCAACAAGAACGCCAACACTGAACCTTTGCCAGCGAAGGAGGATAAAGATGATGATGATGATGAAAAGGGAGGTGAAGGGGGACCTAGGCCCATGCCTCCTTTTACCTCCATGTTCATCCTGACCACTACCAACCCGTAAGTGGAATGGTTACCGATTTGTGCATGCACACTCAGGAATAGGAAGGATGACAGGATGACACAGGAATACAGAGGAATATGTAGTTGAGGGATTGAAATTTGTTTAATTTTTGCTTTGTATTTGGAACTAAACTCTTGATGGGGGGGGGGAGACGACCTTCTATAACATGTATGCAGCTACAACACTACTATAGAGAGACACATTAACAGTAAAACTTACAAAAGCAAATACATTGTACTTACAAAGCAGATCCAGTGGTATGCATAGCACAAATGCAAGAGAACAAAGTCTTTTGTCTGTCCCAGGTTTCGACGGGCATGTCACTACATCTGCACCCTGCGTTATTTTGAGATGTGTATCTTGCTGGTCATTGCCATGAGCAGTATTGCTTTGGCTGCAGAAGATCCTGTCTGGCCTGAATCCCCTCGCAACAATGTAAGAAATCTAACATGCATACATTCATGTACCAGTGTTTTGTTGAATGAATGAATGTTATTACCCGTTAATACCCATTTTTGTGTTTTTTCTCTCTAGTTATTTTAGCAAATGATAGAGTTTTGTTTTTTAAACTTAGCCAAGTTTGCCATCCAAACTCTTGCATTTCTTTTGGGCAGAGTGTTCTTTTGTTTATCAGGTATATTAGACTGTATGTTGGAAGTACTCCTTTTACCACTGGTACTTAATATGATATGGATTGGATCTTTGAGATTCTCTTATCATAAACTAACTAAACAATATTATCAGATCATGTACTACTGCATTAGCATTTAATTATAGTATTAAAAAAGTGAATTGCTCCCCAATGTAAAATTATTGGTCAACATTGATTCAATGGACCAATCATACTGTCTTTCTTCTTGCGCAGGTTCTACGCTATTTTGACTATGTCTTCACAGGAGTGTTCACTTTTGAGATGCTGATAAAGGTAAGGCAGTATCCCTGTTTATTCAAGTGTTGATCTTAAATGAGCATAAGACAATTTTTTTATTTCACATTAAGGTCAAATTGCACCTCCATGTCCAGAATCTCACATTTCATTAACAGTGCTCTCTTTTCCTGTTGTAGATGGTGGATCTGGGCTTGGTCTTGCACCAGGGCTCTTATTTCCGGGATTTGTGGAACATCCTTGACTTTATTGTGGTTAGTGGTGCTCTGGTGGCCTTCGCCTTCACGTAAGTCTCCCTCCTACCTCCCCCTGTCCTCTCTTCCTTCTTTGCTCCTCCTTCTCTGCTGCCTCTCTGTTGCCTCACTGGCACCTTGGAGTATAGCCTCTCCTGTTCTTCTCTATTACCCACATTCTGTCTCACATATTATCTATCTCCTTGTTAGCATTTCTCTGTCTTCTTGTGTCATGTTACCACCTTTAACTTCTTTCTGCCTATGCTTACAAATGGCCAATCCTCTACAGTTAGCCATTTCCTGTGCCTTTTCTCTCTCATTTGGCTTTGTCTCACAACCCTCTCATTTCCAAGCCCCACCACCAACCCCCTGTGCTTATATATATAAAATAATATCCCAACATTTCTTTACAATCCACCTCCTTCCCCCCCGTGAGAGGTGAGGACCACCTTTTGCACCTGTAACCCTTTAGTGCCCAGGACGTTCTAAAGTTAAAGGCCCATGCAAAGCCAGGCCAGGTCATGCGGAGCTTGCTCCCAAAAATCTCCATGACAACACAGGTACTTTAAACTCTACATAATCTGCATGATTGTGAGGATAAAATTAATTTTTATATGCATAATTTGGTTAAATTAGAGCTTTAGGTTATGAATATGATGCTGGGTACAAAGCATGCATGTTTTGGGATTTACTGTAATTTAAGGTAAAAGTGAAGCAGACCTACGAGACTGCTGTCAGTGTAAAAAGTGATATAGTTTAAAGAGATATAGTACAGTGAATATAATGATAATGCTGTGAACTTGTAACCTCTGACGCACATTTCCAGACAAGTTAGCTGCAGAAATATTGTGAAAGATTGTACTTGATTCCATTGCATGACTTTAAAAATCCAACCTGTATATTCAGTAAACCGTCTATGGGCATTAACGGGCTATATTTCATTTTTGTGGTCTTGTGTGTGAGGTACACGCGAGTGGGAAAAGGTAAGGGGGAATTGTAATAGATCTGGCAGATGGAAGAAGTGGCATCACAAGATACTCTGGAAACTGGACAGTTTTTTATTAGAAAAAGAGAAAAGTACTAGTAACATTGATTGTGTCACATTTTCATTGTGTAAGAAAGTGACCATTTGTAATTTCCAGAGACATTTTCATCAGCAACATCTAGATTTTTGTTGTTTCAATGGGGTGGTAACAGATTCATATTTTAAGCTTGAAGAAAGTTAATGTTGTTCTGTCAGTTACCTCTGCTGTATGTGCAGTCTTTTTGGAATTTTCTCCTTCAACAGTCCATCAACCAAGCCTTCTCTTATGTTGGGTAAGTGAAGTTATTTGACTGGGATGGTGGCTGTTCCAGCCAATACATTTAACAACCACAATAATATAGCAACATTCTCTAATATACCTGTTTATGCCATAATCTGTGCAGTCAAATGAAGTTCAGTACATTAGACCTGCACTAAAGGTCTCCATGGCTAGCCATGGAAATGGCTATGTGACGTAAATAATTGAATGCATTCTTTATAATGCATTTGAACAAGCCATGTTGCCACTTTAATTCTGGATGCCTTTGAGTCATAAGCTCATAATACATTTTCTATATATAAATCAAAGAAAACCAAAATCAATCAAAGTTTTTCCATTTGTCTGTTGTCTGGCCCTGATCATTCAGCCTTCAAACTGTTGCTACTGAACTTTAGTAGAGCCCTAGCATTTGGAACTTTTATTATAGCCAGAAAAGTCCCTAGTTAAGTCTCCACCCTGTCTTCTTTGCTTTTTGTCCATTCTTTCATCTTATTCATCATTCATAGCGAAACTCAAAATCTCATGTACCTGTTACTTCTCATTATTCTGTCTTAAGCATTGTCCATGTAATGGAGTTGTTTCTCTGAATGACGAAGATAAGATTCTACAAACTTAAGAATTTGGGGAAATTCCTCTCATTCACTCTCACTTCAATTATGCTCATCTCCATACCAGATATTTGAAGAAAAATAAACAGTGTTTATCATCTTCTACTTTTTGGTTTGTGATCAGAAGTATCCATTATTTTTGAATCGATCCATTTAAGCTAATTTTATGAATTCTTTTCATATAGTATTGTGGTTCGAGCCACAGCCTTTATTTTGTGAAAGACCAGCATGAATAAAGAAATATGGCAGATGCTCCAGGGTTCTGGTGGTGGTGCCCCATCTATTATTAGACTTGTCTTTATTTGTGTGTTTTTCACTAAAACTCTTCCCCCTAATTTCTGGTTGTTTCTGTGGTACATGTAAACCTATCTGTGTCTCTGTTTTTTGTGTGTGTTGTGTGTTTTTGCCCTTAACTCTGTGTACACTAAGGCCTTTGTTACATGTTTTATGTGGTTCAAGTCTATAACTATCCGCATTTCTTCTTTCTATATTTCCTTTGGAAATGTTAAAATTAATATAGTAAAGACTGATAAGTAGATGTATGAAGTGAGAATTTAGGGTCAAAATAATGACAAATTCACAAAACAATCAATTAAGCCAGTATAACCAATAAAGTAAGATGTTACTACAATAGGGGTTAACAACACTAATGGTCGATGGGGAGATTTGAACCAGTTGGAAGAGATTCGTATATATCCAGATAGTGCCTTAATTCAATTGGTGAAAATCAAACATCACTCCAGAAAGGCTCAGCAGTCTCATTGGAGATGTTTATCGCTCCTTTAATCCAATTAGTCTGGTCTGAGGGCTGGTATCTTGGACCGCTTGTGCCCTGTCACACTTCTGCAAAAAGGCAGAGCTTTATATCCAGACAGACTTCTGAAGCAAAGTTTGTTCTAAACCTTGACACATTGCATTTTTTTTTTCACCATGTTTCTTCTTATAGTCATTTTATTTTAAAAATGAATTTATATGTGGGCATGTTGGCCTTCCACTTCCAGCTGTCCTCATCAATAGGCACTAGTGTATAAATGAGGTTTTAGCTCATCTAGGGCTTTGAATGGATGGTCGTGGACCAAGTTGAAATTATAAACTTGATTTTAGTAGATATAGCCTTGATATAGATAGACTTGATAATAGTAGGAAAAGTCACTCCTAGATGCAACATCTGGCTTGTAAACCCGTGACTCAGTACAGACACTTTTTGTTTAAGCTTTGAGTGTTTTTATGCATGTGTATGTTTGGATTGGTAACAATAGTCTATGGGTGGGAGGGTTGATCTAACAAAAAGCAGGCCTTGTCTTCTCTTTTTTTCTCTCTCTTTCTCTCATATGGATGTTTTTCCTCGAAATCCCTCCTTTCTCTGTGTCCCATTCTGTTTCGCACCCTGTGTGTTTGTCTCTTTTTCCCTTTGTCTTGCTGTCTCTCACCCCTTTCTCATCTCTCCGTCTGGACCACCAACAGCGGCGGCGGGTAAAGTTCTTTCTTTTTCCTCCTCATTTTCTCCTTCTGCACTCTCTGTGCTTGTTCTTCTGACCACACATCTCTCTTTCCTTTTCATCCATCCCTCATCCCAGTTGTACTTGTCTGTTCTTCCCTGTTTTCCATTGTTCACCATGGAACAGCTCTTACTCAAACACAACTAAACCTCAAGTTGACCTACACTGGGCCATTTATTAAATTACAGATACCATGTGATATTTTCTGACATTGACAAGTTTATAACAGAAAAATATGATTAATGAGTAAATGTGGACAGAACCTAAAGCAAAAAGTCTTCATAATGAAACTTCTCAATAAGACTGGTAAAATGTGACCAAAACAAATGCTCACAAGTACAAAAGAGTGCACCATCAGTGTTAGAAAAAGAATGGTAGACTGCATGAACACTTGCAGTCAAACCATATGGTTTAACAGCTGTAAGACACAGGCAGCTGTACACACAGCTGTCTTCTCCCCCAAGGCCCACTATGAGTGACCTTCAACCTTAATCTCTTTATCTTGATCTTTACACTGAATATGTGAGGAATTAAAAAAAATACAATGAATGAAAAACAGTTTTTCACAATGCTTAGAAATTAGCCACTTAAAAAGGTTATGATTTTTTTCTCCGTAGATTAGCCCAGTACAATTTTATCACGAATTAACTCCCGTATTGTTTCTGTAGAATCTCATTAGATATTTACTTCAGTAAAATCCATAGTCAGTTTGGTTTTTCAGTCAGGTTTTTCTTCTGTCCTCACACATGTATCTTTATAGCCAAAGTGATAAAACAAAAAATGTTTGGCTTAGCGTTATCTTAGTCTTTGCCAAAAGCCCTACAAGACAAGATTCCATGCTGTTTGAACAATGCTTTGAAACCAACTAATCCTAGTTATAGTTTAGAATTTATAGAGATTAACAGGTTGAGTCATCAAAAGAGAGAGTTTGGCTGTTCATTCTAGTCTTTACCACTTAAATGGTGACATAAGTCACTATATTGTGACTTATGTTTAAAATGTTTAAACTATCTAAAGTGGGAGGCACCTCTAAGTGCCTACGTAAACAGGAGGGCACTTTAAGGCTTCTGTGATGCAGCTGCTCACAGAAAATATGGGGTTGTTTGCATCTCCCTTAGACCACGACTAAACTCTCTCTGCAAATGTCTCTGTGTAGAGTACAGTTCACCATCACTCAAGCTGCTGCTTAAAAGAAGAAATATTGCAGCATGGAAAGCAAGGTTTCGATGCAGCATGAATATATTTCACCATTAGCTGGGCATGTGCAAGCCGAGGCTTTAGCCGTCTTTGTAAAAAATTGAAATACTATAATGAACATATATGGGTGTGTCTGCCAGATAGCATTCAGACAGGAATGATATCAGTTATTCCCATAGCATGTACTATAGTTGCAAAACACCAACTAATTCTAGCATGTAGCTACAATGCTAACCTCACATTTAGAAATAAGGCTAAAGCATAATATAGCAATGCTGCATGTGTTGCTATGTATTAAACCCAGACGCAGTTACTCATTTTGAGTTAACTCGGACACAAACGTCATCAAGGAATGGCTGCTCACTGTTGGAATTGAGAGGACTAAACCTGTCATTTACATGAACTTGCTGACACTTTCAATTTGTGTGTATGTTTGTGTGTGTGTGGTATGTATCTGTTTCTGTGTGTGTGTGTGTGTGTGTGTGTGCACATAAAGGGGGAGCAGTAAGGGAAAAGACATCAGCACTATTAAGTCTCTGAGGGTCCTCAGAGTGTTACGACCCCTGAAGACTATTAAACGTCTTCCCAAACTCAAGGTATGTTCACACAGAAAATGTTAGACCTTTTAAATTACCTTTACTTTTCTAGAAGCAAGGGGAACTTCTGATCAAGTCTCATTCTTTGCTGTTCATTTGTATATCACATCATTCTGAAAATAATCTTTTCAAATTACTTTATCTGCTAGCAGACAGCAAGTAAAAATTGGCTTATAATGTACCATCTTTGAATTTTTTCCCCTCAACTTTTCAGTAGCATTTTCTGCCACAATTCAAAACCAAAGTAGACACATAATCCAATTCAACGTGTTTCTTTCGTAAAACAATTAAAATCTGTCTCTCCGTTCTTCTTGATCCTCAGGCTGTGTTTGACTGTGTGGTGAACTCTCTGAAGAATGTGCTCAACATCCTGATTGTCTACTTACTCTTCATGTTCATCTTTGCTGTGGTGGCTGTGCAGCTTTTCAAGGGACGCTTCTTTTACTGCACAGATGAGTCCAAAGAGTTTGAGCGTGACTGTAGGTGAGGATATACCAACTCCGTTTACCCGGGGCATTGAAAATATTCTTATGTCTTAATATACCCTTCATGTATAATACTTTCCTTAAAGTATTTAAAGTATTTTACACACTTTAAGTGTTGCTGCCTTGCTTGGCATCTTTAAAATACATGAATTTGTGAGCCTCTCCTCTGCATTTTGTTGACTTGTATTTCAGAGGCGAGTATCTGGTGTATGAACGTGATAACGAAGTGAAGGCGCAGAGGCGGGAGTGGAAGAAATACGATTTCCACTACGACAATGTGGCTTGGGCCCTTCTCACCCTCTTCACCGTGTCTACTGGAGAGGGGTGGCCGCAGTGAGTATTCATGAACATGCACGGTCACGTGAAGCTCACATGCTTTCTGACAAATTATAACTCCTCTTTATCTTCATCTGCAGGGTGCTGAAACATTCAGTGGATGCGACTTATGAGAACCAGGGCCCGAGCCCAGGGTACCGGATGGAAATGTCCATCTTTTACGTGGTGTACTTCGTGGTCTTCCCCTTCTTCTTCGTCAACATCTTCGTGGCTCTCATCATCATCACCTTCCAGGAGCAAGGGGACAAGATGATGGAGGACTACAGTTTAGAAAAGAACGAGGTGAGGGAGGATCAAGCAATTGAAGGAGGATAGAGATTAGGGAAGGTATTGGGAGGGTGACTGGAAGGAAAGAGGAGGGAGGATTACAGCACTTCAGCAGAGAAGACGGTGTAGATAGAGAGAATGAGGGAAGACTGGAGAAGATCCTATCCTAATAAAAATCTTTTTGTTATTTTGCAGAGAGCCTGTATTGACTTTGCCATAAACGCCAGGCCTCTAACACGCCACATGCCCCAGAACAAGCTGAGCTTTCAATATCGAATGTGGGAATTTGTGGTGTCACCGCCATTTGAGTATACTATCATGGCAATGATCGCGCTCAACACAGTTGTGCTGATGATGAAGGTAAACGTCTATGTTCTACAGCCATAGAAACATCAATTCACATATAAACAAACACAAAAACAAAACAACATGAAGTAATGACTACTAAGTCTGAACTTAACATCTGTCTCTGTACCTTTGTGTTTTGTTGTCTATCTTTCCTCAGTTAAAACATACACTGTTGTTAGGCTGGCCTATTTAGATATTGCTTGTTTACACTATTTTCTGGGATAAAAAACACTTGAACTAATATGTCTGACTCTCTGTTGTGTGAACTGAACTGTGTCTCTTTATTTGTCTTTGTACTTGCCCTCCTTCCCATCCCTGGCGCTGTGTGTGTGTGTGTGTGTTTCTGTTTGGACGTGTGTCTGTGTGAATCCACAATTGTGTGTATGGCAATCCATTCTTTTGTATTTGTACACTGGTTTGCTGGTATGAATGTGTGCCCTGCCCGTGTGTGTTTGTTTTTAGTATGATGGAGCTTCTGGTACCTATGAAGCTGTGTTAGCCAACCTGAACATCGTGTTTACCTCTCTCTTCTCCTTGGAGTGTGTACTCAAGATCATCGCCTTTGGAGCACTTGTGAGTGTACATATGTGTATTGTTCTGAAAATCTGTTATTATACTTGTATTATTATTGTGTAGTGTCAATGTACTTGCATAGATTTTTTACAGGCATTGTACAGCATCTGATATGAGGAAAATTCAGTGAACATTCACTTTAAATTTGAAATATTCATCCTAACCTTATAGCCTGGGAAAGCTGTTCTGTGTTGGGTTTTACGTTAATTGTAATAGAAACAGTACTTAAAGTACGCTGTTCAATTTTTGGTGGGATCACACAAGGCCAATTTATACATTTAATTTGCCCTCTGATAGACACGTACCCAAACTACACCCGCTTCCATTGATCCTACAATTGTGGAT
The DNA here is from genome assembly GCA_032362345.1 of Sandelia bainsii. NCBI lineage: Eukaryota > Metazoa > Chordata > Actinopteri > Anabantiformes > Anabantidae > Sandelia > Sandelia bainsii. Next base: position 16,565,360 of record JAUMHL010000029.1, read on the forward strand.
GCGTACACTGACACATTTTGCATGTGTGCTACTTAATTTGATGGCAACTGTAGGCAGTAGCGACACTGTGAAAACAAGTTATTTTATTTGTTGTGTTTGACTCAACAACATAAAAAAATAAAAAAATAAAACCTTCTATTTAGGATACTATTTCCCCATAGTTTCACAAGTAAAAAGATGCAGATGAAAAATCTAACAGAAGTTAGCAGTTAGACGTGCGGCCATCAGAGCTGCTGAGGAATGACAGGAAGGCGAAGAAAGGAAAATATGGATAGAAAACATAGTTTAGGGATGAATTTTGAGAGAAGATACAAGACAATGGGGGAACGGTAATACACTAATTAGAACAAGGAGAGTGAATGACAGATAGGCGTAAGACGAGAAGCATAGATTACAAACAGGGTGGAGATTAAGCAGGAAAGGATTTAGATTTGGGAGAGAGCACTGAAACACGCCTCTCAGAATCATAGGCACAACTAACACTGGGCCTCATAGATGTTTGTATATGTGTGTTTGTCTATATAGGTAGTTTATTTTAACAGCCATCTTCCTTACTTAGTCCATGTCACTCTACATGTCTAATGCACTGTTTGACTACAGGCAATATGTAGGAGAGGAAAGGAAGCCTACTTTTAAAGAATTTTTTTTTTTTTTAACTCCAATTATGTGTGGATGTGTTTGTGAGATGTATGGGTGGAGTTAGCTAATTAGACATAAGAGTTTAAATGAAACTTTTTGAAACTGAAAGTGAGTCAGTATGACTTTGAGTTGGTTTGTTTTATAATATATAGAGATGTTCCGTATGTGATGTTTGATTGCTGGTGTAGTCCTCTGATGCAGTACAATTTGTCCCCAGCCTGTCTGCTGGCATCCATCCAGTATGCTGTCACTGATGGTCCATTTGTCTCATCCAATTTCTTTCCTTGTCCTGTTGGACTCTGACATATCTTTTTTCACTTTCTTGTTCTCTCTCTCTTTCTCTCATTCTCTCCTTCTCTCTTTCTTTCTCACTCACTTCAATTACTTCAATCATGCCATATTCTTTTCCCTGTGATTTTAATGTTGTCTCTTTACTTTTTTTCCATTGCCCATTTTTCTATCAATATTTTATCTGTTCGCTCCCGTTCTTGCTTTGTCTGTTTCCCTGCTGTATCCATGTTTACATTTCTCACCTCACTTATTTCCACTTCATTCTCTTCTGTCTTCTCTATCACTGCTTCCCTCTTGTCCTTCTCTTTTTGGTATCTCTCTTGTCCTGCTCACAGAATTATTTCAAAGATGCCTGGAATATTTTTGACTGTGTGACAGTTCTGGGCAGCATCACTGACATCCTGGTTACAGAGCTTGGGGTAAGTAGCAGGATCTGGGGTATTTGTGATAATATTTGAGAGAGCTATACTCGGTAAACAGACAGACATGATGTTTGTGTTGTTTGAGCAAGTATGACTATCTGTTAGGTGAGCTTCAGCAACTGTCTGTGGGTTTACACATCTGTCACATTGTCTAAAAAACACAGAGTAGACAAGACAAGGAGTTAGTGGTGAGCATGAGTTAGAGGCCACTCTTGAGTCTTGCATTGCTCAGTCATGCGCGAACATCTCTTGAAAGTCTTATATAATTGTCCCAGTTGGTGGGACGAAAGAGACTAGATTCCAGGTAACCTCAGCTACTGACAGTAACCACCTTCAGCAAGCAACCTAATATCCATTTCAATCTCAGGTGGCCAATAGAGGCTTTGCAGTTGCATCAGACATCTATTAGTAACTGCAGCTGAAGTTAAAACAAGTAAAACATCTGCGTCTCAAAGATAAATGTCATGGGCCCATTCTGCAATATAGGTAAAGGAGAGTAATCTAATCTTAAAATTAATTTGAAAATTTTCCAGAGTTGCTTTTTTGCAAATTGCTCTGAGCTGGTGATCATATGCTTGGCAGGTATTTGGGTAGCAAGCACAGCAACAAGATGATACTCAGGCATAATCTGACTTAGTAAGATAACTTTCTATATGTAATATACTGTCGTAGACACAACTCCAGTTTATTCTGGGTTTTAAGTTAACAGAGTCCGTAGTTTGAGTTGTTCTTTCTCAGTTTGCATCTCCAGGGCTACTAGAGGTTGTTTTACATCATCTTAAAACCCTAGTATGGCAATGAAACACAAACTGAAACCAGTGAAAACACAAAGGTTATTTCAGTTGTCAGAAAGAGATAGCATAAAGTGTTGTTTTTTTCATTCGAGAGCTGCACAGTCTTTATCAAGTGTTGTGACATACACACCTTACCTACCAATACTGTCCTCGAGCAAGAGATACCACTGACTCAAGGCCTGTCATGTCGTATGCTATTGGCCAACCAGATACTAGTAAATGTTTTATATCTCTGGTTTTTATATTGGTTTACAGTTATGTTTGTTTTATTTAGACTCCATACATTTTCTAACGCTTGCTGTCTTGATCATCGGTATCTCTACTGTATAAAATGTACAGATAGAAAACTGTTGCTGTTCTCTCTTGTCTCTGTAATGACTGTTAATTTCTTGTTGTTTTTTTTTATCTTTTTACATGCTTTCTTTAAATCGTCCACAAACTTAACGACGATCTACTGTAATCTACTTCGCCCCACCCCCTTCTACCCTCGACACCTACTACTTCCTGTGATTCCGTCCAATCAAAATGCACTATAAATCCTCTGTGTCCACCCGTGACAACCGGATTGGTCAATCTCTCTGGTTGTTCTTCTAACCAACCAATAATCCAAAAATTGGCTGCTATAAACCATATATCTGCAACATCCACATGTAGATGGTTTGTAATTTTTTGGAGATATTATTTTATCGCATTAGTTTTGACTGCATGCCAGCCAATGGTATGGCTGTGAAATGTGCATGTTTTGCTTGATCCTCACCAGCCAGAACCCTCAACTCTGAGTGAACTGGAATTTTTTTATCACCAAGTTTATTAACCTCTCTGCCGGCCACTGTATCAATATATGCTGTGTTTAAATGCATACATATATATTTATTATTAAGCCATAATTCCCATCCATACTGTACATCCTTTACAGAAAACGAGTACTTCATTTGTAAAGGATTGGACACTGTAGACTGGAATAGGTTGCTATCTGTCCATTGAGACTAGTATTCATTCATTGCAACCACACACATACCAGCTCACACATATGACAGTGACTGGAAGTAATGGCAGAGTGAGTCCAAATTTTTGCCTGTGGCAAAGAGAACAAGTGATGCATGTTTCCCCTTGCATGTCTTTACTAGGAGCCCCTAATTTTCACAAGACGCCTGCACATACACACATAGCAATGTAATAATCTTGTATTGTAGATGAAACCTGCATGTGCCTGCAGCCAGTTCCTTTTGAGCCAAGTCTCAAATTGTAGTTAATTGTTTTGTTTTTTTCTGTGGTAAATGGTTGAAGAACTATGGATGAAAATACAGTTATTGTATACATTGATAACAGTCAGTCTTTTGTATTTATAAAATAAAAACTATTAAAAAGCTATTTGAATTGCCACATAGATGTACTGCACTCAACTTACTATACAGTACTGCAGACTGATGAAACTGCATTACCTGTAAGAAATTAACTTGAGATTATGACTGCAGTTTGTCCTTCAACCACCCTCTTGTTCTTATTTGACTTCACTACTGTATATCATAAGATTTCCAATCCTGTTGGATACATATGTTGGTACATATGCTGCTGTTTGGTTTGCTGCTTTGCATTGTACTAGCGCACATCTGCATGCTGTGGGTTTGCTTTGTATTAAAAAATTGATATATTGCCTTGAGAGAATTAGTGCATTTGGTTGTCCTTCCAAGAAAACGTCCTGACCTCCCTGCACTTTAACTACACACCATTCCTACCACAATGGCTACTACATAACCCAATTGGATGAAACTAGTTACATTTTGGATGACTTCCTTTCCCCTGTGTTGTTTGGTTTGCGTCTGATTTAATGGATATGAAAAGCTTGTTGGAGCCTTGCTGATTTGAGTTTGCTTTGACTTGTTTGGCTCCTGATCCTTCATTTGTATTTAGTTTGAATCTCCCTCAGTTTGAGTTTGACTATTTTTACGTTAATGTATTGATTGTCTAAGGTAATTTTTTTGCACACTTTACACTACAGCTAACTCTCTCTCTCTGTCTCTCTTTCTCTCTTTCTGATTATTTTGTCACTGTACTGTAGAATAATTTCATCAACCTAAGTTTCCTGAGGCTGTTCAGGGCAGCTCGTCTCATCAAGCTGCTGAGGCAGGGAGAAACAATTCGCATCTTGCTCTGGACCTTCGTTCAGTCCTTTAAGGTTTTCACACAAATAATACAGCATATTACACACAAAGATAGAAGACACGAAGATGCTTTCACATGTCTGAACTTTACAAAAATATACACTGTTTTGTATGTATAGATAGACACTGCCTACATGCAGTTTCACATATTTTTCACAGTGCATGCATATGCTTCAAACTTAAAACCAGTTAATGTTTCTCTCCTCAGGCACTGCCTTATGTCTGCCTCCTCATTGCCATGCTATTCTTCATCTATGCCATCATCGGGATGCAGGTGGGTGAAAGCCCCAAGCTAAAATGTACTTCAGTGCTTGTGGGATGCATTAAACATATTTTATAGGATAATGATGATGAGAAGAAGGACAACATAGAGAGGAAGAATGAGGTTGATGATAATGGTCATAAGGATTTTGTGCATGATGGGAGAAGGATGTTTATAAAAACATTAGCAGTGGTGTGTGGAGTTTTGAACTTTTTAGCCTTGCTTTAGGAGCAGAGACAGCTTAAAAGGTGATTGGTGAATGACTTTAGTTTGTTTTTGAGTGTTAATAGTATGGTTGCGTTCAATAGCTGTTTGGGAACATTGCCATTGAAGAAGAAGGAGAGAGTGCCATAAACCAGCACAACAACTTCAGGACCTTCGTACAGGCTCTCATGCTTCTATTCAGGTGTGTGTGCGTGTGTGTGTGTGTCTGTGTGTCTGTGCGCGTGCTTGCCTGTCAGCCAGCTTGCCAGCTTAAACATCCTACAGTGTCTTTATACTTTACACTCATCAAATCCTTCGTAATACAAGGCATCTTGTCTTGTAGGAGTGCAACGGGAGAGGCGTGGCACGAGATCATGCTAGCGTGTCTGGGGGGTAAGGAGTGTGACCCCCTGTCAGGGAATACAGAGCCAGAGTGTGGCAGCCAGTTTGCCTACCTCTACTTTGTCTCTTTCATCTTCTTCTGTTCATTCTTGGTGAGCACATACTACACAATCCAACATTCTCATCCACACCCTGCCCCAGCCTTGTTGACCTAGTGTTATTCAAACAGCATAAAACATATTACTTATGGATGTATTTCAAAAATGTCTGGTAACATGCCCCTTGCAGCTTGGAGTACAATACGGAATAGTATATACTGTGAAATTCTGCTTGAAATTAATGTGCTATAAGAAGAAAGCCCTGTTTGTGTCAGCATAACCTCTTCCAGCAAGGTTTTCCAAATCCCAGGGAGTCCAAGTTTGAATGTTCCACTTTTGTTTTTACTCTAAAGAAAGAACTGACCAGATATGCTTTTTGCTGGTATCTCAGTTTGTTCCACATCTTAGTTACATCTTTGTAAAGAAATCAGCGGGTTATCGTGTTTCTGTTGGTCTAAAAATTGAATTATTCAACTGATTATTTCATGAAATCAGTTTGGATCAGTGTGTTTGTGTTTATGTGTGCACGTGTAGATGCTGAATTTGTTTGTTGCCGTCATCATGGACAACTTTGAGTACTTGACTAGAGATTCATCCATATTGGGACCTCACCACCTGGATGAGTATGTGAGGATATGGGCCGAGTATGATCCTGCTGCCTGGTGAGTGGTAACGCGCATGCCCTCAGGTGCACGTACACACACATACAAAGAAACAAAGAAAAAGTGTAGTTTTTATTTACTTGATTATTGACTGATGGATTATTATAGGAATTAATATATTCTGTTTACAAACATTGTTGCATTTGAAAATTAAAAAACATATCACACTACTGTATATGCTTAATTGTGCTACCTGTTTTTTGTGCGTAATAGATTGTTTACACAGAGAAAAGGCCACATAGTGAAAGCGGTGACTTATCACAATTTTGTGATAATGTTTACTAAAATATCAATACAACATATTTTAAATGGCATAAGGAAAGACAGACAATGAACAACAAGCAAGCATCCACTTAAAATGAAATAATGTTCTAGCTGCAAGGTGGCAGTAACATGCCTGAATAAAACCTCATCAGGCATCTGGTTATTGCTGTCACACTGTACAACCCCTTGTTCCCTTCCTCCTCTTCACTGTAAACTGTCTTGAGTTACCCCTTACATATCAACACCTTTCCTTTCTTATGGAATCTGCATACTATTAAAAGTTTAATGTTGCAACGTCTACACTCCAACAAAACTCCCCTGTCCATCTCTAGCATGCCTACTGTAGACATGCTAAGTTTCATGGTATCTGTATTCCAGTGCCTCTGTGTTGTCCTCATGCTGTCTCGTAGACTGCACATAATCTGCTTTAAACGGGGTAAAATGGAAAAGAAAATTAATAGACACTGAAAATGAAACTGTAATTATCCAATGTACATGAACAAAATAAAAGCTAATAAAGTTAGGACTGTCAAAGAAAAGTGGAGAGAACTAAACAGTGGAATGTAGATTTTCAAAGGCTAAATTCATATGCAACATGTTAAAACATGGTTTTAATAATGTTAGTTTTTAGAAATGTATTAAGTCATATCTGTCTTTGCATAATTGTGAGAAACACTGTATTTCTTGAAACTAACTATTTTTCAACCACTACTGTACAGTCTGTGAAATGGACAAAGCTGCACAGGAAACAGAAGACAGAGAACATAGACACATGGCTGACACTGAACATATATTTAAGAGGGAGGGTATCTCCATGCTACAAGCAGTTATTAAGCATTTAGCTGTTTACCCAAGCACATGCTTTTCTATGACGTTAGCAATTCCTTAATTACATTGTACACACATCCAGTTGGGGGTTGGACTGGAGAGAAGATGCCAAACTAAGGAAGAGGAGTAAGAGAAAGAAAAAGATTTGTATTTGCAGAGCTAAGGATCAAATTAAACAATGTACTGTAATGCATGCAGTGAGCAGCGAAGTATTGTTTATTATTTGTGTATGTGTAGTTTGCATAGGTGCATTCAGGTGTAGATGAATTTAAAGCATTTGTTTTTTACAGTAAACATGTATTATATATAAGTATTTTCAGATACTATGTACTTGTCAAAGTGTGCTCTTCCTCCCAATGTTCAGTCTTCTTTCTGTTTGTTTGTGTGTGTGTGTTTGTGCGTATCTTAACTCACCTATATTCTTCTTGCAGCGGGCGCATTCATTATAAGGACATGTACAGTTTATTACGAGTTATCGACCCGCCTCTCGGCTTAGGCAAGAAATGCCCCCATAGGGTGGCCTGCAAGGTTTGACTTCCATTCAAACAAAATCTCTCAACCACACTTGCTAGCCACAGCATCCAGGAATGGAGTGAATGCCGCTTTGTATTTTTTCTTTTGTCATTTCAATTTTACAACTTGTTTTCCACCATTATCGACTTGCATTCTGAACTGCTGAGAGAATGTGCGGGACAATGCAGACACCCAGAGAAGCATGTGAAATGCACTAAATAAAATGAACAAATACACCCTAGAAAGTTTTACAACATTGTAAAATAAATCATTCTTATTTTTTTATGAATATTTTTTGGGGGTTCTTTTTTTTTTTGCTTGCTGTGGAGCCATGGCTATAATGTAGCAAGCTACGGTTGCCTACTGTAGTGTTGCATTGTTCTTGGTTTTTGGGGGTTGGGGGAAAGACAGAAACTGCATTGACATCCCTTCCTCTTCCTCCTCTCTCTCGTTCGAGCAGGAGCAGCTTGATGTCTGCTGTCAAGCTCTGCCCTGCTCTTCTGTGCACAGACATACACACACACGCCATATATACTATTGTCCTGTTTGCACAGATTTGTCTTCAGATATAAGAGAATATTTACTTCTCAAATTCCATTTCTTGTCTTCCTCCTGTTGTCTCCCTTCCCTTTGTCACTTACTCACTCTCTTTAACTGTACTGTAGCTCACATAAAAACCAAATGGCCACAGTCTCTCCAACTAAGCCCAGTAACCTTGTCTTTCTGTTGTAACTTCTACTTTGTTTTTGGTCTTTTTCTGTCTTTCTCTACCTTGCTGTCTCTACCTGACACTGCAATCGTCTTCTCACATTTTTTTTTTTTTTTTTATCCCCCTACCTCCCTTGACTATTTCCCTCTCTCCATCTCTCCCTTTATGTTACTTTTGTTAACGGGGTGGTGGCACTGACTGATGATGCAGTGGCAGGATCAGTTGCAGGGAAATGTATGACATGCTGAGGCACATGTGTCCTCCACTAGGCCTCGGGAAGAGGTGTCCAGCACGGGTGGCCTACAAGGTCAGAAAGGACCCCATCTTCACTCGAGTCTCCTATTGGTGTGCGTGGGGTTTTGAGAGGGTGGGTGGGTTCAGGTGGGAGGGACCAGGAATTTAAGTGCTCAACATGGTGTGAACTTTAGTGTTGTCGTTTTTTTGGTTCTGTTTCTTTTCGTGGGAAGTGGGGGTGGGCTGGTTGGTGTTGTGGCGTTGTGTGGTGGTGTGGAATTGGTGGGTTGAGATAGGAAGACAGGTTGAAGATCTAGACAGGGGTGTGCATCCACAGGAGGGGACGAAAAGAGAGACCTTCTCAGCTCGTTTGCACCATGTACAATGGGCACACAGACTCAGTAACACAAACATGTATCTATAGAGTATCTATAGTAAATGTGTAAATCAGTGTCAATACTTAGACATCTAAGTACAAAAACATGTTGCACAAACATTTCACACTTGTAGACTCTGCTGAAGACACAAACCCTTACACAGAACATTGCATGTGCAGCAGGGCTTGGAAGGTCCACTAGACTTATGTCTTCTAATTCGTTCCGTCCTGTGGATGGGGCAGACGCACACACAAACACAAACACAGACACATACAGAATTAGGTCATATCAACCTATACATAGATATTTTTCGTCATGGTAGAGAGAGCAGAAGGGCTTGTCAGCAATGTGTTTTCCTTAGAGAGCCTTTGGTTGCCATACAGAAACAGTTATTTTTCTGTCACCCTTCATGTAGCAGCTCCAAGCCCCCAAGCAGTCTCTTCTATCTGCAGGTTCAATCTTCTCTTTGTCCTTTGGTTCTGTCGTCAATGCAGTTCTATTCTGTTTCCAGCCCCCCCTCATCTCTGCATATTGCTCTCCTCTCCACACATACAGTATACACTCTTTCTCCTGCCTTCTCTGCATGGCTGTTAACCCACCACCACCTCCTCCCCTCTTGCACATGCCCCTGTCTGTCATATAACAAGCACAGACACAGCTCATCATACACACATTGTTATCATAATAGACATATATATAAATTTATAGAATGATAACAAAACATTTACCATCATATTACCATATATTCCCTATAACTGCTCATGTGATCAACTTGACAGTTTCATGAAACATCATTGGCAGATCACTGTGAGCCTCAGGGGGCAGCCGGCCACACAGCCTGTAGGCACAGGAGATCATTCCATTGCTAACCATTGCTTTATCCAGATCTCTTTCCCCAGCAGACCTGGGGCAGATAGTACTGACATTTTGTACTATTTATAGATTGGGCTTAAATACTACTGCAGTCAAGGAAAGAATGGCAAATTCATATCTCTAGGCTACTTTCGTTGGCTATATTATACAAATATTTGCACTTCGTTGTATTAAAATTGATTGCCACCTGAGTGGTTAAACATGTACTATTTGACCCAGGTTTTGGCACCTCTGGCGCTGTATCTTTATCTGTTATTGACTATTTATTTTAATCTCCATCACTGCCACCATCCATTCATTTATTAAATTTTCTTTTCCTCTCATTTTAGTTTTACCTTCATGCTATTTTCATAAAAGCCTCCTCCCTGAACTAAAAGTTAAACTATCCTAACAGCCTTCACATGCTTCTCAAGCATGTTTTTGGCAAAACTTCTCTAACCTCTTAATCTGCTCCTTGATAATTATTACTGGAACAGTTTTCCAGAAAGTCACTGTCTATGTTTATACCTTACCTCTCTTGACACTTTCTCTAAGCTCCTTGCCAAGAGAGAAATCCGAACCTTACCTCTGACCTTCCAACGAGTTCACAGAACAATGATCCATCTAGCTCCACTTTAATTTCTGATCGTCTGTGCTGCAGAGCAGAGTCTTCAGGCAGGACGCTTTTTTACAGGCACAGCCAAACAAATGTGATGATGGTCTTTCTGGGTTTTTTTTCTTCATTTTGTCTTTTGCTTGTCTATTTTTTGTCACATATCGATTGTGGCTATTTCTTTACACCTCATATTTTCTAAATACATATAGATTACATTTACTTGAACAATCATAATGCATCTTGGTACCAAAACAACACTTTCATGGTGGCCTTTTTTGGTTTCTTCTTATTTCTTATTCCACAGAATGCTGCTCTCTCTCACCTGTTAACCCTCAAAGTCTGTGCTCATTTTTTCACACATTAGACATCACATAATTAGCGACAGAGCGACAGTGCTGTGAAAAAGTATTTCCCCCTTGCTGATTTAAAATTAATAGCATATTTGTCGCACTAAAATGATTCATATCATAAAATAAATTTTGATATCATACAAAGATAGCCCGAGTAAATACAAAATGCAAATTTTAAATGATAATTTCTTTTATCAATGGAAAAAACAAAGCCTGCCCCCTAATTGCCCCCTAAACCTAATAACTGGTAACTGCAATCAAGTGTTTGCGATAGCAAAGAGTTTTTCACATCGCTGTGGAGGGGGGAGGACAATTACTTTTTATTGTATTTACTCATGGTCATCTTTGTGTAATAACATTTTTTTATGATCTGAATAATTTAAGTGTGACAAATATGCAAAAAAAAAATCAGGAAGGGGCCAAACACTTTTTCACAGTGCTGTATTTGCTCTGTCATTTCGGCCTAGCCCCATCATCTACAAATCGTTTATTTTCTCCAAGAACAGTCACGTTAAAACAGTTCACAAACTCATCTTAATGTCGCCAACAGAGGATGCTTTCTGTGTACGGCTGCGCAGCTGCTTGTCCTGTGAGGCATATTGCGTGTGCATTGCATGACGCATGAAGGTGGGATGTGCAAGAAGGGTTCAGGTTAATAGGGATTAAAAAACTTTTAATGGATGAATTAAATGGGAGGTTTTTTTTATGTGGATGTAGGGGGAAGCATGATATGATGCATGTCTCAGTTGTTGCCGTCTTCTGTCACAGGACACACACGAACATCGCTCAGTGAGTTGGTGTGTGTCTTCTTATTGTCTATTTCTAATATAAACCAACAAGACCTGTAAATGATTAAACCATAAAGCAAAAAACAAAGTGTTCCTGTTCCTTTAATCGGTCCCTCAGTTGTTTTTGTTTTATTGGTTTATCATCTGGTCACTGTTGTTTTTACTCTGAACCTCCAAACCACTAGGGGGAGCTCTGGATAACAGTAGCTGCTGCTCAGCCTGTCCTCGAGATTGCGAATAACCCAACCTGTGACATATTTTCCATATAGGTTAGATAACACAACAGTTTTGAACAATTATATAAGTCGGGGACAGATGTAAAAGCATGTCTTAAGTTACTTTGGTTCTTTCATATCACATAACGGATTAAAATCAGTGAAATCCCTACATGTGGATTTATTGTCACTGCAGCACTGAATTTCATATTTGTGTAATTGCCACTGTAGCTGGATACAAGCCAGTTTTTACAGCCATGCAGCAGCTGCTACATGCATTGCTCCTTCAGCCTCCTTTACCCAAACCCTCCTTTTTCCTCACTCCCCTTCCTGCCATAAACTAAGTACCCCTCCCCCTTATTACCTGGAGGTTCCGCATACATGCCACCACAGTTGCTTCCTGATTTTTCTCACTTGCTATCCCGATTGGCACTCCCACAGAGACTGCTCCGCATGGATCTACCTGTGGCCGATGACAACACTGTCCACTTCAATTCCACTCTCATGGCTTTGATCCGCACAGCGCTGGACATCAAGATCGCCAAAGGTACGGAAGGTTTGGCAGGCCTTTTAGGTCCTTTAGTTGATTTTGATGTTTTCTTGTCCTTTAATTTATGTTCATCTCCGTACTGTGCTGTCTGCTATTTCTTTGTTGTCAAACCAGAGCCCAACTCTTCCTGATGCTTCAGTCTATGTACAGCTTCCATTGCAGTTATGATTTGATAAATAGTGATCAATATTACCATACTAATAAACACTTTCTTCTCTTTTTTTCATTTTTATATGTCCTCTCTTATACTTTTTTGTATCAATCTGAATGCGTGAATGATTTGTGTGTGTATGCGTAAACTTTTTTATGTACACTTCTGTGTGCATGTTCATTTGTCTGAATTTGTGTGTCTGTTTACTGTATGTGTTTGTGTATCTGTATGTGTGTGCATGTATGCATTTGTTAAATATGCCTAGGTGGTATTGACAAGCACCAGATGGACGCAGAACTGAGGAAAGAGATGATGGCAATCTGGCCCAATCTCTCCCAGAAGACACTGGATTTGCTGGTTCCACCGCACAAGGGTAAGTTGCAGAATATTGAAGCAGCAGCCACCCTGTGCTGCCCAGTGCTCCAACTTTGTTTCCCTTCACCCGCCACCTGAAGGACTGCTTCTCTCAACCAGTCTTTTTCACCGCTGCACCCTTTGAATCCACTGGCACCCCCCACGTCCACACTCACATACCGCAAATAATATCAATTGCATCGAGAAACACAAAGAGAAGCACTGACAAAGCAGGTTGGACACAGCACAACTATACACACACATAAAGCCTTGTCCTTTCTTTCAACTACAGAAACCACACTCTGTGCCTGAGATCAGAGGGTGCCTTACTATAGATAAACTCTCTATAGAAGTCTTTTCACTCCAGGGGCTGTCACTTTTGTACACTAGGTGGCTGGCTGTGCATAATAGAAAAATATTCTATATTTTTAGACTTAATTACACTGAGAAAAAGTGCACAGGTGCCAAATTAGTTGCTTTAATTTGTACAGTGCATGATATTTTTGCTAAGCTATAAGCTCAGAAGTTGATTATGTATTGTAACAAAGACTCAATAGATTTTTATCAGATTTTTGATTTTTAATGACTTGGTTGGTTAAATTGTTGTTGATTCTTTTGACTCACACATTTCTGGAGGGACAGCATTTTGTTTTGTTGTTTTTGCATACCAAGTATGCTCTGTATCAAAAGTTGTCTTTTTCAAAAGTAAGATCAGTCAAAAAAAGCTGTCTGTGAAAAGACTTGCTACTGTTCAATGTTCATTTGTGTGAGGTCTGTATGAGAGTGCAAGAGTGATTCTCGGTTTGTGTGCATGCTTCACCACTCTCTACCATTCCTTGCGCTCAGGGTCCATACCAAAGGGTCTAATCTTGCAGGGTAACTTGTCATTCTTTCAGCAGCAACAGACCTGACTGTGGGGAAAATCTACGCTGCCATGATGATCATGGAGTACTATCGACAGAGCAAGATCAAACGCTCACAGGCTCTTCGTGATGAGCAGGTACTGTTGTATGAAGGAGAATAGCACTGTACTCAACCTGCGTCCAACTCTTTAAAGGCAGACTGATGCACTGAAATCAAGGCTGCAGGGCTGTAGCCACATCCATACAAGCCAGGGCTATGACAACCTTTGATCAACCTTGATCATGGCGGAGTCCTTATTCAGCTGCCTGAAAGCAGCATACAGGGGATGACCACAATAACTGAACAGCCTAATCCCTCTGTCTTCTGTATTTAATACTACTTCACTACTGCCATCTACTGGACATATTGTGTCTTACAGTAATTTTAAATTGGAATTATGCAGAAAATATACAAACATAATTAATGGAAATAATTATGATTTCTCAGAAAATTAATTTAGTATATTATTTGTATGTTTGTGACTGTTGGGTTGGATTTTTTAAGCAGGCTGATTTGTTGTCACAGCCCTCAACGTGCCTATGCCTGAACATCATGGGAATGTTCGTACCGGCTCCTTCTGCTGTACAAGATTCTGTCTTGTATTGACTGCTTGTTAAAATACTCTACCTCCTCTCCCCAGCTCCCATGCTTGTAAATGTGGACTGCTAGCTTTGCATTATGATAGCACAGCACCCATCCTTCAGGTACCTCCCTGTCTGTTGCTAAAGGAGAACAATCTTTGATTGACAGAAATGATCACCTTCCACATTTATTTTGATTCGGAAGGTGATTGAAATTATATCATATTTAATGGTCTTTATATTCATATTTAAAGGTTTCTCGCAGTTTGTATTTAAATAAGGGGAGGAGGAACAAGGAAATTACCTGTTTTAAAATGACAAAGCTCAAAAATTTGGAAATATGAAAATTTGGACAATTTTAACATTGCCAGAAGCTTTCTTTTTCATCTAGCATACATGTGCAATAGTTAATGATCACATTGAAATTATGAAATTAGCACTGTTGCAACTTCTTAAGTCACTATAAAATGAATGACAGTGAATGTAGCATTTCTTATTTGACTTGTTCGATCATGCATTTCACCTGCGATATGTTACCTTCCACAGGATTGTTGCAGTGTTTATCTGCCATGATGACGTCCATTCTTCGTTTGAATGAGGCCCTCTTTACTCTCTTTATCAGTTTTATTTACTTCCACAGCTGTGGAAACATTATGTTTTCTTCTGTTGACCCATCATCAGATGGCCGCTGATCATCAGATGAAACTCAGAATGATTACTGATCATTCTCTCTCTGAGTGGACGCATTTCATTTTCTTATTGGGCCTTTTAAAGCACTAATGTTCAGAGTTCTGGACCTGGATGCCTTGCATGGTTGCCAGTTTAACAGAATGCACTCTGAGTCCACTTAGCTCTTTCTCTTGCTAGCTGCTGGGCATCAGTTGCTCAAGAGTTCCCCACAGCCCCATTTATTCCTTTTATATTACCTGTTGTCTCGCCTCGCTTTCAGCAGAAGCTTTCTACATCCCCTCTGTTCCTGCTCTGCTCCTTTTCCTCCCATTTCCCTGTCAGTCTGCCTGATAGCTGGCGACGGCCATGTTGTATATCTCACACAGAATCGAACGCCATTACTGTTTCAGCGCGTGGAGCCACCTTCCCCCGGCCAGGATGGGGGTCTGGGACTTAACAACGCCCTCCCTCCTCCTGAGACAACAGAAACTGTCAACAGTCTGTGAGTTGGATGTTTTTGGTGTGTTTTAGCTTTAAGAAGATGTGGTTTGTTTAAAGCAGACAAATCAAGGAAGGTGTGTGTGTGTGTGTCACAGACCGGTGGAGGGGGGGGTCCCGGCGAGCCATTCATGGGTGACAGCTCGTGCTCAGGAGATGTCTCAGAAAGTTGGCAGCTGGAGCCCTGAGGGACATCCTGAGGATGGCCTGGGGAGCATGACCAACTCTCAGGTAGAAAGATCATGCATAAACACATCTAGGATTCCACCACACACACTCTCTAAAAATACATCCTTATCATATACCAAGTTTGTATAAACAGTTATTTATACTTGACCCATTCGACATTTGTTTTTACTTTCACATCATTGCTACTAAATGAACTCCCAAAGAACTGCTGAGGACACTCAAGGTGAAATGAGCTATGATCATCATGCACTTATCGACTACAGTTCCATCTTCACATCTTTCTGTGTTACACAAATTAGATAAAGGTGATTGTGTTGCCCTTCATTCATAACTTAGTAGAACTACAGCAACGTACAACATTGGCTTGCTTCTTGTTTCAGTCTATTCCAGCTAAATACTATTATTACTATCTTCCCAAATACTGCATGTACTTGCTTCTTAGAGGCTTTTAACTTTTAAATAGATATCCATACTCATGAATATGGACTGGACCTCACATTCTTCAGTTATCACTGATATGGCGTTAACCTTTATTTGATTAGTTTCATCTCTCTAACCTGTCTTTTCACACAGCTTTTTATCTGAATTTTTCCTTCTTTGTACGTTTCCATGTTTCATTCAGAGTCTATCTTGCCTCTGTCCTCAGTGATTCGTGTCTCTGTCTTCATGCTGTTAAACCTCTCTGCTTGTAGACCTCCCAGAGGGCCTGACAGGTCTCTGTATCAGTCAGCCCTATGACATAACTAGCTCTCCATATTGATCAAAAGAGGTCTGGAGAAGTTTAAACTCTGGTGTTGGATAGAAGAGAGTGGCTGTCGGCATCATTCAAACTAATTTGAATGATAACCTAGAAATTATCTAGATACAAGGCAAATCATTAAACAAGAAGCAATATGAGACAAGAAATAATTATGAGAATGGAAGAATAATCAATCACCATGCACACACTCACCAAATTCTCCCTATGACTGCTTTTACCTCTCTGAGACCCTCAGTTATCTGCTTTCCCACCTATTCCCCTACTCCCTATCAGTTTTCAAGACAGCCAGTCACACCATCTCCTGCTCTCCTGCTCTGTTTACAGACGGTAGAGATGAGAGAGATGGGGCAGGATGGTTACTCGGATACTGAGCACTTTCCACCAATGGAAGGCCATGGCAGGGCCGCTTCCATGCCCCGCCTCCCAGGCGACAACCAAGTGAGCAGCATTCTCACCCTTCCACTCTCTTTCTATTTCCCCCATATGTTCCTCATCTTTCTTTGTTTGATACAAGTGATAGTCATTAAGGTCCGACTCAATGTTTACATATTTGTTGCTGTGGTTACTGTGTAATCCATGTTGAAGACTTCCACCAAAATATTAAATTCTGCTAAATTACGACTGTAATTATCAGATCACAGAAACACTTCCAATTCCCAGTGAAATCATGGAAATGTTTTGCTTAAACATTGACCTCCAAAAATGTATTCGGAAGGACCACAGCAAGGCAAAGTCAGACCCTCTTTTACTTTTTTTCTTTTTTCTTTTGTTGTCGTCTTCTTTCATCCTCCAGCCTGCATGAAGGTTTTTAAACTATAGTTGTCTCATTTTTCATCTAACATACTCATCTATTTTATATAGTTTCATATTCCGGTGAGTGCTCTGGTTGTCTTATGTACACACACACCGACACACGTACAGCACATATGCTTTATAAACTTCTCTACCCCCCATTATTTCCTCTTCTTTTGTCAAGACTCTTGATTTATTGTTTGTTGTTGTTATTTTGTACTAAACTGTCTCCTCCTTCCTATCAAAAATGAATTTGGAGGGCTTTTTTCAGCCAGGAATGGAAGCAGCATGACATTGTGTGTTACAGATGTTTGAGTGTGTGCAGTTGTGTGTTTTGTGTACAGTATATAATCATTATATGTTTGACCTGCCATTTGTTTTGCTCACACTGTTCCTGTCACACGTTTGTCTACTATTTAAGTTGATTTCTGATTGTGTGTGTGTGTGTGAATATGCGTATCCACGTGCATATCTTCATTGCTGTTGTGACCATGGTGTCATTGAGTATTTTCATGGTGACCTCGTTTAAATAACATTACTCTGGCACCAGTCACCCCTAGTGTCTGTGGTAAGTGTTTCTCTTTCACCTGCACTGCTGCTTTCGGTGTCTAATCAGACTCTCTTTCTCTGTCCAACCTTCTCTTTCTGTCTCTTTTTTTCTCACTCCACTGTGCCACCCCATCTCGTTTCGGGTTGAACCTTTGATCCTCCATACACCTTTTATCTTTCATTGTGTGTCAAACCATCCAAACTTCCTCCCTTCCTTGTTCTGTGTGTATGCTGTATGTGTGACCACACCTTTTGTGTATATGTGGCTCTGTGTGTGTCTTCTTTGTGCTCATACAGCAGCGGAGGAAAGGGAAACAACGTGGCAGTAACCTCAGTGTATGTACCCTGTCTACCCTGTCTCATCTCTCTCTTTTCTTTTCACTCTCACACATTGTTGAAATGTCATGTCCTCCTCATTT
The DNA here is from genome assembly GCA_032362345.1 of Sandelia bainsii. Lineage (NCBI taxonomy): Eukaryota > Metazoa > Chordata > Actinopteri > Anabantiformes > Anabantidae > Sandelia > Sandelia bainsii. Next base: position 16,583,397 of record JAUMHL010000029.1, read on the forward strand.
TCCATTCTTCATGTTGTGCCATTATAATTTTTAGGGCAAGGGTTTCTTTAGAATTTATAAGAATGAACATTTTTGGCATGACTAAATTGAATGCCAATCCTGCTTTCAAACTGATCTCAGCATCATTAGCTACTTCTCTTATGCCCTCCTCAAAAAAAATTACTTTGGACACCTTCGTGGCCAAAAGTGTACACACACAAAAACAGCTATACATTTTTTTTAAATAATAATAACAATAACAACAATAATAATAATAATTGATACTTTATTGATCCCATTGGGGAAATTTTTGTTTGGACAGCTGCTAGACCTGTGTCAGCGCTACTATGGTGTCTTGTCCAAGGACACCTCGACATGTAGCTTGCTGGGACTGAGAATCGAACCACTCACCCAGTCGTCTTCCAACCCAAGGGTGAGCGGTTCGATTCTCAGTCCCAGCAAGCTACATGTTGAGGTGTCCTTGGACAA
>JAUMHL010000029.1:16583964-16599852 GCA_032362345.1 Sandelia bainsii
ATACTAATGCAATCAAATCAATTTTGCTGCTAAACTTTGACATATCCAAGACTCTAATAACCACCAATGCCCCATCTTACTATTTCTTATGTGTAAAATAATTAATCTTTTGTGGGGGTTTTTAATAAATCATGAATAAGTCAAATAATTAACCTGGCATTTAAAGGGTTAAAATCCTGAAAGAACTTCAATGTTTAGTAGTTTTGAGCAGAGTGGAAGTTGTTTAAGTGATTTATGAAAAAAAAAGCAAAACTAAATATTGATGTATGATGATTTTATAGCTGTTTTTGTGCGTGTACATTTTTGGCCACGAAGGTGACGAAAGGGTGCAAAATGCATCAACAGAGTATAAAATACATGTAAAAGAAAAAGACACTGGATTTAAAAGGTTTGACTAAAAAGAAGAGTTTCTGCAAAAATTCATGCCAAAAGAGGCAACACAGCCAAAATAAACACCAAATAAAAAATAAAAAAGTTGAGAAAAATGTACAGAAATGCCCGAGGAGGGCATGAGGGTTAGATTTAGAATTGGGCTGAACTCTGCACGTCCCCTCTCATTATTAACGGACACTTTTGGTCTCAATCTCTGTCTCTCTCTCTCTCTCTCTGTCTGTCTCTCAGCGGCTGCTGCTAGTGCTCTGTCTTCATGCCTGTGTGCTCATCTGTGATGCTGTCAGTCTCCATTCACACCTGCTTACCTGCATGCAAGAAATTTGTTGAAATGTATTTAGTGTGTATGTGTCTGAGTGTGTGAATCTGTGTGTATGTATGAGTGATGAAGACAGAGGAATTGTTTGATTCAATGCTTATGAATGCATATGTTGTTCAGATTCTCAGTGCTGCTCCTGTGAAGCCAGTTAATCATGTGTACAAGTGACTTTTCACAGTTTATGTGTCTAATACACAATAACTACATATGTTGGCCAGCTCAGCTGCCAAAAGGATCTAGCACTGAAGTTGCCTAGTATGGTTTACATGACCATGTAGAAAATTGTGGCACCATAGGCTCTGTCCTGCTGTCCTGCCTCAGAGGGTGAGGTGTCAGTACTGTAGAAGGAGAATTTCATGTGGATAGAGGACTCAGGACAACCCCTATGTGCCTGGAAGAAAGCATGCTGAAATTGAGCAGAAATAGGAGTTTTGTGCAGCCTGGAATGTGCTTTGTTCCGGGGTTTGCGAGTGGTGAGGATGGGGGAGCATTGCAGGACCCATGCTGACCCTTCAATTCCTTTTTTCTTTTACAAAGCAAGTTACAGATGCATGGAAGGCATGGCTGTTTGCCATCATCTCTTTATTTTATTTCTTTTTAGTCTTTTTTCTTGAATAATTACTGTATGTTATTTCTCTGTATGTGGGGTTGGCAATGACTTAAATTTCAGCTCTAAACATTTGCAAGTATTTACTGAGATACTAGCTCACTAGTTATTCACTTACAGTGACAATACATGCCTCAGGTGGGAACTCTAAAAATACTTTATTCGTCTGGAAACATAAAAACAGTTTGTCTGGTATTTCACTCTACTTCTGCTAAGCTTAGACCTGTTGTCTCTTAAAAACATGGACTTAAACTTTTAAAAGTGGACGTATCAGACATTATGTCTCTTGCATCAAAACTGTAAAAGATAGTCTTGCCATATATATATATATATATATTGTTCAAGCTCGGGTCGTCTACCAGAGCCCAGAATATTCCGATTACTACGAAGACCACTGTTGCCTACACCTTCCACAACTTTTCTAGTTCTTCTCTCAGCCCTTGGTATTTCTTGAGCTTCTCGTGTTTCTTCCTCCTGATGTTGCCATTGATTGGGATTGCTAAATCTATTACCACGGCGTTCTTCCTGTTTGTCCACCACTATTATGTCCGGTTGGTTAGCCATTACCAGTTTGTCAATCTGTATCTGGAAGTCCCACAGGATCTTAGTTTGGTTTATTCTCAACAACTTTTGGAAGTGGCTCCCATTTTGACTTTGGGACTTCCAGTTCATACTTGGCACAGATGTTCCATGTACGCCCTGCCTGCTAGCAAGTTGCACCCCACTGTTAAGTGCTGGGTTGTCACAGCGGCACCGGGGGTCTTGCCTGGTGTGGTAGACCCCAACCTCTATTGATCTTGTAATTAGAGCTTGTTCATGTGCTGTCGTGACTAATGCATCTGTAATGTTTTCAGTCCACATTTGTCCAGCTATGGTAGGATTTTTTGATATCAGCCACTTCTTCTTTCTGCCAGTGGTATATGCTGTGCAGGTGTTTGTCCTTCCATGATGGTTGCCGTTATTGCTCCACTTCCTACTAGGTTTTCTGCTACCTGAGGTATTCGCTAAGCATGTCATCAGTTGGAGCCATCTTCCTGATATACTCCTGGATCTTTGTTGTTTCATCATACATGGTGGCTCTGGTGCTCACTAGCCCTCTGCTTCCTTCTTTCCGCTTAGTGTACAGTCTCAGGGTGCTGGATTTGGGATGAAACCCTCCATGCATTGTGTGGAGCTTACTTGTCTTAATGTCAGTGGCTTCTGTCTCCTCTTTTGGCCAGCTTATTATCCCAGTGGGGCATCTGACAACTGGCAGTGCGTAGGTGTTGACTGCCCAGGTCTTGTTCTTCCCATTCCCACCTATGTTGTTGCTGTATATCCTATTGATATGGATCAGTAAATCAATGTCTCATTCACTCATGGTGTATGGCTTGATGTCATCCCTGTAGAGGAGATGGCTGACTGATGGGGTTCAGGGGTTAATCGTTCCGGCTGGGTCCCATCCATTAGCAGCCAGTTTATTTGTTCTGCCAGGCGCTCATGGAGTGGAGTTAGCTTCTTTAGCCAGTAGGCATGGACCATGCCAGGGCCTAGTGCTGCCCAGCTCTTCATACTTGAGACTCTTTCTCAAGTATATGATAGAATATATAAAAAATATAATAATAATGAGAGTATCTAAATAATGCCTGTGGAAGTTAACATGTTTGAATAAAATATGTAGTGTTTGAATTAAAGAATTTTAAATAGTGGTTTTTAATCAGCTATCTATCATGGTAACTGGTAACTATTTAGGGGACAAATTATTTAACCAGTAACATTTTAGGTGACTAATAATTGTGATGGAATGGCAAATTTGGCCCCTAAGTAGCCACTTTATGCCATTCCTTTACCTATAAAATGCATATAGTGTCTGCATTAATGAAGTAGCATGAGTGTATCAGATGGGGGGTGAGGTGGGGGTTTATTGAAGAGTTTTTTTTATACACATGCACACATATACATACATTGTGCCTCTTACTACATAGCTCACATAAAACATTAAAATGACAATGAAAGAAAACACTTCCCCCCTCTATCTCCTTATTCATTTATTTATTTTTTTCCTGGTGGTCCCTCTCACTCTCTCTCAGACCATCAGCGACAGCAGTCCCATGAAACGGTCTGCCTCATCACTGGGTCACAGCAGGTCTGGGCGTGGCCACAGAGACAAAGGAGGGGCAGATGACTACAACATGGACCGGGTTATACCTGAGGAGATTAGGACTTCCAGACATGGACACCGGCGAAAAGACCGCAGTCATCGGGCATCTGAGAGGTCCCTCTACCGCTACACGGAGGGTGACACAGGTGGGAAAGACATTTTACACACACAACCAACCACAGTTATAGAAAAAATAATAATTTGATGCTTTAACAAATCCTATATTAAAATTGTTGAAATGTAGTATCCACATTGTGCAGCTAACAGGAACACAGTCTTGGCCTACAAACTATGTTAAACACTGTATTTACATTACATGTACATTTCAATAACACAAACATGTACACATTTATGTTTTTAATCTAATCTAAAATTAATTTCTTTTAAATGCTGTCATATTTTTTTAATATTATAGTGATGTTTAGCGTTTTCATCATCAATCTAATAAACTACCCCATCAGGCCTGGGAACAGATCTGAGCACAACCACCCAATCAGGAGACCTCACATCTAAAGACAAGGACCGTGACAGAGATCGCGGACGATCTAAAGACCGTAAACATCACCACCACCATCACCATCACCACGGTTCTGTGGACAAGGAGCGCTATGTAGCGGAGCGAGGGGGAGAGTATGGACACAAGCACTCCCGTGACAGAGAGCACGACCGGGAACGAGAGAGAGAAAGGGACCGGCGCTGGTCACGATCGCCCAGCGAGGGTCGGGAGTGCATGACACACAGACAGGTGGGCATATGGTTACTTGTGTGACCACCAAATCATGTGTTTCTTTCTAATAGAAAACATAGTGATAGAACAGGCCTCTATTTAATGATTAACTGGTGCAACCTCAATATAATGCCCTGGTAGTTTGTAAGTCACTCTTGATCAGGAAGTATGTTAATATTTGGTATGATAGTATTATGGAGTGACAACAAACCATTATTACAGAGTTATTATAGGCCTACTCTACTCAAAGAAGAAGCCAAGATATGTTGTTTCCTTAATAACACGCAGTTGTATTTGTACTGAATATGCTGGCTGGCTGGCTGGCTGGATGGATGGATGGATGGATGGATGGATGGATAGATGGATAGATAGATAGATAGATACTTTATTCATCCCCATGGGGAAATTCACAAGAGATAGAAAGATAAAGTTGTACACGGAGCTGTTGGAAAGGCTGCTACTCGCGGCGGCGCCGGAAGTTGAATATGCTGAGTGTTTTTCTACATCTACACAAATATGCATTATACCTGTCAATTAAAGAAAATGCTGTTAAATGAAGTCACTGTTGTCAAATCACTGTTCCAGCAACCAGAAGACAAATATGCATAAAGATGTATATTTGGGTACCTGACTGCTGTCCCTATCTACCCTTCCTAAATGTTTTTAGACTTCCAATGTTCTCTCACAACCCTTCCCCACACCTTTCCTTTTATGACATTGTTTTTCAAACACATTAGCTAGAACGTTTTATACTGCCTATTAAAATGGAGGAAAAAAACAATGTGATCTACAGTTGCTCAAATTATGTTTTAACTTAAAAACTATTATGAAGGAGGACCAATTCTAATAAAGGGGAAGAATTGGCTTCTCCCATTTGAATTTTAATAAATAAAATACAGCTCACTCAATTTACAACCACATTTTATGTATGTTCAGTCACCATATTTACCCTGTATGACATTTGTTACTCCAGAAATCAACCCTTTACCCTTCTTTTCTCCTGTCGTCTTTTGTTTTCTTTCCTCTGCGTGACATGTTGCTTCTCTATGTATGGTGCTGTTTGGCCTCATCTTTTTTATCCATGTGCTCTGCTCTGTTATGTTTTGATGCCTTTCATTTCTACCTTTTTCTCCTCCACTTCACCCACATTATGACTGGTGCTTTTATTCTTATTGTTGCTGTGGCTCTTGTTGTCTTTTATTGCTTTCTCTCTGTCTTGCATTCTTTCTTTCATCTTTTCTTTCCCCTTTCCCTTTGTTGAATACTCTATCTTTCCCATTTCTCTACCTTATTCTACATATTCTGTTGTTGAATTCGTGGTTCGTTCTTTTTATTTGCTTTATTTCACTTTTTGTGTAGGGCAGTAGTTCGGTCAGCGGAAGTCCTGTCCCCTCAACTTCGGGGACCAGTACACCACGCCGAGGCCGTCGACAGTTGCCTCAGACCCCCGCAACACCCCGGCCCCATGTTACATATTCCCCTGTAGTCCGTAAGGCCATGCCCACACCACCTGGGGGCCCCCAGGGTAGACCCCCAGTCCCAGCCCCTCGTCGCTTTTCTCCTGAGCCTCCCCAAGTCCAGGGAGCTCCGCCTGTCGGCCTTCCACTGGCCCACCATGGCACACCCCGCCAGGGTCATCATCCCACACCTCGTTGGGGAGACACAGGTGGAGTAGGTAGTTCCATGGAAGGGGATGGCTGCTTCTACAACCAGGACTACCAAGAATATGAGCACCCCCATGAACCACCTGCCTATGAGCAGAGTCCCATGCAGGGTAGCAACCCACATCCACATGCCCTGGCCAACCACCCACTGCCTCCTCCACCACAACCACATAACCCTCATCCAGTCCCTCAACCACAGCCACATCCTGTAAACAACCCCCTCCCTCATCCCCCACCCCAAACACAGCCCAGTCGAACCTCACCTAGGACTGCCCGCCATATGACCCCTCCCACCACTGCCCTGACTGGGCCTGTACAGGGTCAAGTGCAGCCTGCTACCCAGCGCCGCCTCCCCAATGGCTACCGCTCCTCATCACCTTCCACACATCTCCATGGACCCCCACATACTGGGCCCCACAAGGTCCTCCCTCCACCTGGGCATCCTAGAGGTCCCCGCAAGGGCCTACATGAACCCTACAGTGAGACGGAGGACGACGACTGGTGCTAGCCTCTGGGGACGGGGGAACAAGAATTGGTAGATGGACTGAAAGTTGAACATAAGAAAGTTCTGAGCCAGAGCACTGACTGCCAAGGGAAATCATGACTTTTTTCTTGTCTGTTCAGTTTTTCCTCTCCTCCACTGTTTGGCTTGTCCCAGGGATAGTGGTCTAAATGAAGTGATAGGTGTCAAGATTAAGGGATGGAACAAGAATGCTGAGGCAGTGAGAGGAGGTAACAAACCACCTCCATGTTCTGCATTATTGTTACATTCATTCTTGATGCCAAATGAAATCAACCTCAAACTACAGTTTTTAAGGAGACAAGCAAGAGGGGTGATAGACACTAGTCTTTGTGTGTCTTAAATTATGCCTCTGGCAACAAACTACAGCCAATTACAAGATGTCAAGAGTTGCGACTCGACAAAAGACAGTTAGAGACAAAAGACACTTTTTTGCTTCTCAAAGCTAACTTCAGTTCAGTTAGCTGCAAAAAGAATCAAATCCAACCCTCCCAGCCACCAGTTGAATATTGATGAGTTTTATCATCTGTGTTTTTAAATAAGAACTGAACTGACGAGCCCTCCACCTGTATGAGGTGAGAAGGCTAAGTGGGTGGGAGAGTTGGGAAGAGCTGCATGGGGTTGACAAGTCAATCGGTTAAAATCTAGAGGACAGGATGGGTGTGATGGGGATGTTCCTGCAAAACACCCTCCTCCCACAAACAAACAATTTAACCAACCTCCTATGACCTATGAGAGAAGAAAAACAAAAATGTGGAGAGAGATGGGTTTCAAAACAAAAGAACAAACCACTAACTGTTTTCAGCAGTATTTCTTCTATTCCTGCAGCTGCTTCTTCTTCCTCCTCCTCCTCTTCTAACTCTTCAAAATATTGAAGCTTGAATCTTCTGTTGCACCCCACACAGCTTCGTTTTTTAGACTTACGGAGTTGTTCACCCTGTGAAATCCTGCATGAATGATACAAAAAATAATAATAATAGCAACAATGAGATCTACAGAATGTTGGGGGAAATTTACCTCTGTCCTTTCTGTTGTGGTTCGTAGGGATTCTCTCTTTTTTGAATAAAAATGCCTTTCTGTTTCTCTCCCTCGTTCTCCTCTGTATAGCATCCCTCTCCCTGTACCTTACACTAAAATCAAGTGAGAAAGATATAGGGAGATTGGATAGTTACTGTATGTACAGTATATGTAGGAGGAACAAACTGATTACTTTTTGCTTGCTTGTCTGTATGTTCTGTGCCAAATGCCTGCCACTGATACAGCTGGAATTGCACATATTTCTGTGGAAGTAACTTTTTTGTAATTAAGGGGTTGATCTCAAATCGTATACTTGGATGCAGGGTATAAAACGGATAAAAGATAGTAAAGTAGTGTCCGTATTGGTGAATATTTTTGACAAATCAGTAATATCTCAAAGTCTTCCAGGGTTTGGGGTTAAACAGAGACAGAGAAAAAGAGAGAAAATAGAAAGGCAGAGAAAGGAGAGAACCTCTTCATCTGTGTTTTCTTTGTTATTGAGCGTAATAATGGCTAAACAGATTATATAAGTTAGAATGATCACAGTGATTGTGATAATAAGGGAGATTCTTCATATTTGGTCTTGTATTTTGTTCTGTATGTCTGTTTTATTTAAAGCTCAGCAAATCATTTTTCCAACCCTGAAGTGGAGGTTCAATCCAGAGTTGCATTGTGGGAGAATGACTTTGTAGTAGGGCAAATAGAAAAGGGGAGACTGCCAAAAGCACACATTAGGCCTGTCTTCTTGTCTTTCTTTTTTAAAAGTTAAGACTAATAGACTTTAAACAGTGGGTAAATTAGATTGAGAATCCACTTTAAAACTTTGTCAAACACACTAGTGCCCTACATGTTACAAGTCAACTCACCTGCAGATGCTAAAGCCGAGTTTCCCCACCACTTGTGACCTTCAGGTGGCGCTGTATGACAAACGGTGTGCCTCTGGTTTTTGTACTACTCCCTTTACTTCACTACTAATCCTGAGCTTTTATACTAATTCAGTGCACTGACAATACAATTTAGCTCATTCTCTCACTAGTACACCACCATGTCTGTGTTCACCATGTGTAAACACAGGCGACTGAATTGCGCAGTTGCACAGTTCAGATGGGTTGGAAAAAAGATGTCTGGGCCTTGTCATGGTCCTGGAAAACATTTGTCATCATACACACCTGTGTGTATGTGTGTGTATTCCTTCTATATACTTATTTCAATCTGTGTGTTTCTCTGTGTGCCTCAAACTAACACACAAACGCACACCCAATGCAGCCCCAAACATAATTATTTTATTTATTTATTTATTCGTGTGACCTACATTTTACCTGGAGGCCTATCACTTGTTGACCAGAGAATGCACAGGAAAAATAGAAAAGAAAAAAAACTGCCTATTAGTGTCTTTCCAACCTCAGTGGAATGTCACAGACAAGTATTTTTTCACATCACTACACTTAAAATCAGAAAGCACACTAAATATGTAGCTTCTGGTTATGAGGAGTGTGTGTGCGTGTAAGTGGGTTTTTGTGCACGTGTGAATGTTAATGGGTGAGTGTGTTTCTGAAAATTTTTTAGTGTTTTGTTTTTGTGCTTTCGCATTTCTTTCTGTTCTTCAGAAATCCTTTTGAAATCTTAAGATGTTTCAGTCAAGTCATTGTAACAATCTTCGACTGTGTGTGTTTGTGTGTGAACACGTTTTTTGTGTGTATGTGATGTCAGTAACCCCCTGAATGAAACATGCAAAGCCCCAAACATTCACCATCCATCTTCGTGTCTATGCTGCAGTGAAATCCACTGACACGCTGATTAACCACACAAAGTCTTCAAAAAGCAATGTAAAGCCGCTAACTGAGGAAAAAACTTTTTTTAAGAACAAAAGATTTAAAAAAAAGAAAAGAAAAAATATCTAGTTCCAGAAATGCATGTGCTATGTGCATGCCACACCGTGGGTTACAGTCATCTTCAGGACATAAAAGAAAAAGCAGTTTAATGAATTCAGAGGAATTAAAAAAAGATATATAAATAGATGTTTTTAAAAAGCAATGTTTCCTTTTTCCTTCTATTTTTGAGAACAAAAAATATTAAAACATACAAAAAAAAATGTCTAAAGAAAAAAAAAAAACAGAGACTTTGATGAGAATCAGAGTCTTGTTTGTTTTCTTCTGTTACATGGGGTTGAGGCACAACACATCCATGTTTAGGACACCACAAAAGAACTGTTTTTAATGAAAAAAATATATATACAAAGAAAAGAAAGTACAGTTCAGATGATGGTGTATTCTCCCTTCTACTTTTTGTGAGGATCGAGGGTGCAGGAGCGAGCCAAATCTGATGATGTACTCATTATAACTGGCTGTGGAACCTTTGATCTCTCACCCACGCCCTCTTTTTTTTTTTTTTTTCCTCTGTCTCTAACTCTGTCTCTCTCACACTCTTACCTGTCACACTCTCAATCTGTCTCACCGCTATTTCTACCAGTGCATTTTGTAATTCCAAACAGAACTCTTCCTAAAGAATAAAATCCCGAGAGAATGCACACTTCTTTGCCTCATTTCTTGTCTGTAATACTGGGCTAGTTTTTAAACGTTATGTTTACATTCAGTCTTACAAGTCTAAACACACTTATTCCTTTAGGTCAAATATATTGAGTGTATTTCCTTTCCCATGAACAAATGAAACGGTGCACTTGTCCCTCCTGACTTTGCTGGAGATGTGCTCATAAAAAAAACTTATTCCCTGCATTAGGTCAGAGGTCAAACCTGCAGGAAATTGCTGACTAAATAAGCTGTTAAATTCTCCACTATGTTCACCAGCTAGTTGCTACCTCTGCCTGCTACTTGGTGCTGGGCAGGTGCCATACAGTGGGTTTATCCCAGAGTTTTATTTCCAAAAATTGTTACTGGCACGGACCAACCATCAGGAAGTTTGGGGATTTTCCTGATGGTGCGATTTTTCTCAAGTAACTGATGCGTGGTCTATAGACTCCACCTGTTAGTGTGCTAAAATGGCGCTCCCTCTGTCAGTTTCTTCTACAAATTGTAGGGTTAGATATACAGATTGTATATTTGTAACATTACATCACTATTTCACATTTGTGATGTTACTATGTTGGCTTGTATTGTGCTGTATTGAGGCAACACTGCAGGAATTGCGTTGTGTTCACTTACCTGTGGTGCCCTTTGTCAGACTCCTGTTGCTCTCGACAGTAGTAGTATTTTTTTATTACTATGGTTCTCTGAGGTCTTCAGGTCACAAAATCACCTGGTAAATCTGTTTTATCTGCAATGATTATGAGGTAGTTTTAAGCTCAGGTAAATATGGGACTGGGAAGTACAGTATATGGGAAGTAGTCAAAATTAGGGCAGTACATCTTTAGACATGTTAGCCTAACACAAACTGTACAGAAATTAGTAGATTGTGTTTTGTTATGTAATGATTCACTGATAAATGTGTGACAGTTTCAATCTGACATGTCAAATTTGGGAGCAAATTCCTAAGCTTTTTGTTGCTCCTCCACCCCTGAACAGTTAAACTAAACAGCAATTTCGAAAGCTGTAAAACCAAAGCTGTGTTGTAAGGCATTAAAAACACCCTGTAAACCGGAGATTCCCATATTTGGGTGCTAATTCTCCATCAGTTTGTCACCTTTTTATGTTCCACATAGTTATTTGATATACTTGTTAGTATAAAAATATTGATTAATGAGTAAAGCTCAACTTGAGGTAATGATAGAATAGTGGTCAAAATGAATGAATGCATCTTTTGGTGCTGCACTATGTTACAACATGACATGTTTTATGCTTAGATATCCTGCATCTTCATTCACAATGAGCTAATGTGTGTGCAAGAAAGCAAGAGAGGGGGAGAGAAAGTGCTTAGGCGACTGGAATAGTTGACACACTTTCTTACACGAGTAGGCAGAAGTGTGTGTGTGTGTGTGCGCGCGCGCCATACAATGTGTGTATTTTCACAGGCATGTCCAGACAGTTCCGGCTAATCCTCCCAGCCCTGTGCACACAACTCGGGTTCTCTGGTTTCAGCCGGAAGAATAAGCAGCACAGTTGCCCCCCCCCCCACATTCCTACTTCTGTTTTCCTGGGATAACCCCCTTCCCCCAACACAAACACACACCGAGCCAATCCTGTTGCACCCCTGCCATGCAACTTGTCTGTAGAGGATTTACATCTCCCCCTTCACAGACATCCCTCAGGCTACTTCAACATATAAAAGATAAACTAAGTTTTTAAAAGGTCACAAGAGTGGGTTTATCTTAATAACAGTTAACGTGATGCGAGTTTTGTGAGATCTAAGTGGCTACTGTTTAAAATTCAACCTCAATGAATTTATACTCAGTATGCTGGAACAATAACAGATCACCTGCTTATTGAGCACTTATGACGTTTTTTTGCCTGACCTTTTGCACCCTGCCGCTTTCGTTACCATTAAAGTACTGCATTCAAGCCACAGTAAAGCATTCAAGATCAACAGCACCGTGATTGTTCTCAGTGCAATGCAAGTCAGTGGCTTTACAGCCTCCCCCCCTCTCTTCTTCCCTCTGCAATCTCCTGAATTGTCCCTGCTTTTGTTCTGCAAATCAGTGTGGGGGATGTGAAGTTGTGGAGGGAAGCAAACTTCTTCACACCCAAAGCAACTTCCTGTCACTCTCAAACACACCCACATACCACTCTCACACTGATGTTCTTGCACCAAAACCAAATTCATCACTCATCACTTTTTCTCACACACATCTCTGATTACCAGCATGTGCTTCTTTCTCCATTGTAGAAATGACACCTGTTTAGGTAATGTTTGACATAAACACACTTCAGAGCTGCAGATTCAGAAGAAAATGTTTAATAAATACTGAGGTAGTTGTGTTCATTGAATGTTTTTACACTTGATCTTCAGACAGCATGTAGGCCTCATCAACACACTCATCAAACATTACATTTGCTGATAAGGGTTTAGAGTCATAAAACAGATTTGTGTAAATGTAAAGTCAGCTTAAAATCCAGGACGAAGCAGTTTCTCTTAGCTCCGCATTTGGCCAGCTCAAGTCAGTCCCTCAACTGTGGCCCATAATTAAGTCACTGGGACTACTCCGCACTGAGTGGTCGGCTTCCCTCAACGCGTCCCGGCTCATTCAGTCATCTCTGGGACTGTGGGGAGAGACCATCCATGGTGTCCACGGCAGGCGCGTTCAGGCTGCCAGGCGGCTGTGTAGAACATGTTTTAGCTCCTTTGCTCCTTACGCACAATTTCAACATACTGCAACAGCTCTCTGTAGGGGCATGGGGGCAGGGGGTGCTCCCATTTCACTACTGCAGGTCACGTAGTCCATCAAAACAGTGTGCACAATGAGCTGTTGGGGGGAGGTTCCCTGCTCGAGTTTTGCTTTCTTGTAAGGCAGGAAGTCCGGCTCGGCGGCCGTGGTGCCCCGTCTCTTCCTAGAGTGCTGTGCCGGCCCAGTGGGGCACAAATCCTCCTTATTTTCTGCGCCGGCGTGAGTGCGTGGGTTGCAGGGCAGCTCTGAGGGGGAACACACAGGCTCATCTCGTGATGATGTCCGGGGATGTTCGACAGAAAGCGCAGAGTGACCCAGGGTCTCCCGGTGAGCGGCTGCAGGCTCGACGGGCTTCTCAGTCGTGCAGTGTTGTTGCTGCTCACAACCTGAGGCAACAGTTTCTGCCGTCGTCTGGGCCTCGTGGTAGATGTCCCGGGCGGATTTCATCACCAGAGTCAGGAGGAGACTCCGGTGGAGACGGAGACCCCCTCGCTGTGTGCGGGAGCTGTACAGTTTCCCCAAAGCAACGACCATGATCCTCTTGGCCTCAGCACTGACCTCCATGGCACAAGTTTGTGTTTAACGCAGTCCAGGACAAACAATCCGAGGTTTATTTTGTAGAGTCGGGTCTCTCCCCTGTGAGTTCACGCACAGAAACAATACAGACCGGCTGCAGGACAACTACTTATCACCTCGTTGACGTCATTCACCCAGCGTCATACGACAGAGCTCCGCCCATCGGCCTCACACCAGGTTCACTATTTCAAACAGTCCTGCAACAACTGGCCAGACAACTGTGGCTATTTTCAGCTGCATGTGTGCTCTGTGAAGACACAACTACTTAAGTGTACGAGCACTAAGTAAAGTTGCAAGAAAGACTGTGACTATGATGAAAAAACAGAAAACAACAAGCAAAGGAAACAAAGATATTACAACACTTTTTTTGGTGCTGCTGTTTCTAGTTGCTTTCTGTTGTTGAAGTACATCATTAGGCCTAAATGACCTAACACAATTTTGTATAGCAGGTAAAAGTGTTAATAAGTGCAACCTCTCATTTTTGCAGCTGTTTGGAGCAACCTTTGAATTTTGCCTTTTAGTTTTGATGTAGACCTGTTAAATCAAGCCCACCCAAGCAGTGTCTTATCACTGATCAAGCAAAAATCCAAATGCAAAATTAAACTAGGTTCAGTTTGCTGTGTGTCTTCTATGTAATAATTGTTAGTGTTGCTGTTTAAGGGTTCTGACTGAATCAGTCCTGTCATATGCAAGTACAACATGGAAAAGAAGCCTGTGTTAGTGTTGCCATCTAAGAGTGAACTTCATTAGAAGAGCCTTAATCTTTTAATGCTCTGTATGACTAGGCAAAGATATTTATCAGCAAATCTATGGACATGGGTTTCAATTAATCCAAATAATAAAAATAGTAAAACAAGTCTTTAAAGTGTTTAAGTTATACAGGTATAAAAAGGTATAATTTCCCTGCAGTGTATGTGTTTAATAGGCAAACACTGTAGCAGTCTTATCTGTGAAATATATATGTCTATGTTTAGTCTCTCATCAGGGAATTCTGCTCTTGCTATCTGGAATAGACAAGAAAGCGTCGGTCTCTGAGCTCTCTACTAATCTCACCCATCCCCCAGTGTGTTGCTTCCTTTTGCAGGAAAAAAAGAAAGGGGGTGGGGGTGGAAGTTAACAGACAGATGCCCATATTAGGCACATCCTGCTCCTGAGGTACATGCAGAGGAAAACCCATGACGTGTGTGGAAGCCCTTGTTTCCTGAAGCCATTTAAAGTAACAGTAGTGAGGATTGCATCAGGGCTGTCACTTCCCCAAGCTCATATTTGGGCAATGAAATCCATAACCTCAGGTTGTAAAGTGATCAGAAATTGCATAATGCTTTTTCATTGGCAGTTTTAAATATGACCCATAAAACTACACATTCCACTCTCTAGTAGTATTTTGAAGATGTGTTTTTTTTTTGTTCTCAAAGGTCTTGTTTAGACAGAGAAAGAAAAAGTGAAACTTTCCCAGGTTATTATATAAGGTTCTTTCAGAGGAATTTGTGGTATGCAGTTGATTGTTTCTGGTGTGGCTGCAGTTCAACTGCACATGATTTGCAGGCTGTAAATGTCTGACTGTAAAAAATATGGTTGCCTGTGGAGTGTTAATTCATCAAAATCAACAGGCGTCGTGTGAAGGAAATAAAAAAAAACAAGACTACAGTGACTTCCTTACTCAGTTATTCCATTTTCCTCTTTCAAAGATACTGATTTTGTCTGTATGTCTGATAGCACCACAAAAGACCAACATATTCTCTTAATCTCATAATGATGTTTTTACTGTTCACGGTTAACTTTTAAATAATCAAAAGAGGTGGAGGTTTTGGATTCACTCGAGCCCTGTGCAAATCTCAGCCCATCACTGTAAAGGAGTGCCCTCATGTGGTTGTCTTATGGAATTGAAGTACAATTGTGGAGAACTGGAGTCCATTCAGGAGCCAGCTTGGAGAGGACAGAACTCTGCAGGCACAGGCTAGTAGGTCCAACAGAAGCATTAAACAACTCCTTTTTTAAGTGGAATCAACAGTGATGTGTATCAACGCAGAATCTTGCACTGAAATTTATGACAACAATATAAATATAAACATAGCCTACATGAAGTGAAGACTATGACCAGCGAGGATGTCGGGCAACCTCTAGGTGGAGCCAACAGATAGGACTTGGACTGCCCAACCGCCTCTCCAATCACACACACACAAGTACATAACACTGCAACACTAATTACAACATTCAGAAGTATTAGATAATATGAACATTTTTACCTAATACATATACATATCTAAAACGTTTTTAAAGTCTCTAAAAGGAATGTGTGTCACTAATCTCAAGATTATGTTGCTGCTTCTTCCAGTACGGTGCATAGTACTGGAAACCAGTATTCTAAGGCCAGTCTCTTCTGTGATATGGTGTCATCGTTGTAAGCTTTGAAGGATGTTAAATATCTCGACAGTTTAGATAGTAATGCCTTATAGATGAAGACAGAGGTATGCTGACGTTTTCTAAATGCCAGTGAAAGCTAGCACACCTTTTCATATACAGTGCATTCAGAAAGAATTCACAGCGCTTAACTTTTTCCACATTTTCCATGTTAAAGCCTTATACCAAAATGGATTAAAATCATTTTTTACCTCAAAATTCTACACACAATACCCCATAATTGTGAAGTGAA
>JAUMHL010000029.1:16599952-16633197 GCA_032362345.1 Sandelia bainsii
ATTGTGTGTAGAATTTTTAGGTAAAACATGAATTTAATCCATTTTGGAATAAGGCTGTAACATGGAAAAATGTGGAAGAAGTTAAGCGCTGTGAATACTTTCTGAATGCACTGTAACTCACAGTGGTAAGCATGATAGCTCACAGTGTCCACAGGTTTAAGAGTAGCAGAAGGATACATACAGAAGGATATATACAGGATATCTCCATAATCCAGTGAGGACCATTTGGTGAACTGCATAATGTTTTTTTTTCTGTTTTCAGAAGAGAAACCAGATCTGTTTCAGTATAAGAAAACAAACAGTTTTTGTTCTGATGAGTTTTGTAGGTCAGTCTTCTATGTAAGTATTTATAATACTGGACTGTATAAAGCACATCTCTGTTTAGAGTATGAATTGGATAGGATTGGAAACATTAGTGGTACGTGTTCTAGTGAAATACACACATTTTGTCTACTTGGAGTTTTAAATAAGCATTTAGTAAAAGGGATATCTGCAGGTCACCAAAAGCAGTCTGTAATCTGGAGAAGGCCTGGTTAGTGTTGGTATCAAGGCTAACAACATAACATGCACTAGCACCGTTGAACCGGGAACAAGTGTAAAGCAATGTATCTAATATTGATCCTTGTGGAATACCTTTATTAACCAGCTGGAAACTTAATTTGAAACCATCAGCAACAACAGTTTGAACTCTGCCAGAGAGATATTAAAACCCACAGCAAGCAGCAACTTACTATTGTGACTGACAGTTTCAAAAGCATTTGACAGGTCTACAAAGAGTACAGTATGATGTTGCAGCACCATTTGTGGCAGTTCTTGGGCTATGAGTAGGTCTAAAGCCTGATTTTGGAGAGGCAGGACAGTTTGGATATGGGCTGACAATTACAAGTATACAAGTACATACAGTATATTAATTCATGTTTTTCCGCTAGGGAGCAGTAGAACATCACAACAAGCAGACTGGCAATGACTACTGTGCCTCTCAGTGAAGTCATATTTCAAGCCACATATAATATGGCTTTGTTTTAGTCCTCACCAATCCTTGAGAAAAATATGCCAGTCTTTAACCCATAATATGTTAATTTTCTTTACCAACTATTTGCTAAATTCTTTGTCTGCTATTTGGTACTCGGTCTGTTACACACTGGGTCTATGAAATGCTGCCTGATACTGCTGCGTTGCTGAAAGCAGCTCAAAACCCACACAGCGAGCAGCAAGCACAACAGTCGTTCTTAAAAGCTGTTTCTTTGGATACAACACAGCTAATGACTATGGCAGCACAGTAAATGGAGCAAGCAAGATAGTGGATATTTCAGTGGATTGTATATCTGCATGGGTCAGCAATTAGTCTATTTGAAGTGTGTTGCAGGCAGCTGTTCCTCCTCTGTTCAGGTGGAAAAACTCACAGCTGCACTTTATTGCCTTGAACACAATGGATACATTTGTTACCCTTTAGTGCTTCTCCAGTAGCAGTTGAGTCTCACCCACTTCAGTTCCACTCAGTTGTCTTGTCAGCCTTTAAACATTAGGTGGTGCACTAACAAGAGAACGTAAAAAAAGATGATAGTGTTCTGTGTCTGCTTTTGAGATTAAGCAAAAGTTTAAGGAAGTGATACATACAAACATAGTGTTTATCTCATACAGGGTTCATATTCAAATTATTACATCATCATTCTGAATGTGTTGATCTAGTCACACTGACATGACAAATAATGTTGTCATTTGTCACCTTATGTAATTTTAACTCAAGTTGATTATTTTATTCACTATAAATAAAATAGAGCAATCCTGATTCTGAAAAAAATAAATGCCCTAAAATGTCAAAGTTGTGTGTTAGTAATGATTTATTGATTTAATAATTATTTTTTAACAATTCACTTTGACATGAGGCAAAATAACTATTTTATAGGAGTATATTTAATTTAATACAAACAGAGACAGATTTTGTTGTCTTTTTTGTATAATGTTGAGTTCAAAGAACAGCAACAGAAACATGCCCATGGCCCCATGAGGCAGCTTATTTTTTATGTATGTAAACTACTGTATATTAAGAATGAAAGCAAAACTGTAACCAAATGAAGACAGAAACAACTGTGTGAGATGATATGTTCATTAACCATGAAAAAATATGTGCCAACCTCCAGGTGTGAATACTGAAGCGTGCATGAAGAGGAACAGTCATGCATGTAAAAGACACTT
This sequence comes from Sandelia bainsii, assembly GCA_032362345.1. Lineage (NCBI taxonomy): Eukaryota > Metazoa > Chordata > Actinopteri > Anabantiformes > Anabantidae > Sandelia > Sandelia bainsii. The sequence goes on from JAUMHL010000029.1 coordinate 16,602,149, forward strand.
TATCTGTAGGTTTATAAAAAATTCAATTCAATTCAATTAATCTTTATTTGTATAGCGCCAAATCATAACAAAGATCATCTCAAGGCACACATACATAGCAAGGTTAAGAACCTTGCAAAATATAAGTATATATACAGAACTATATAGAAAACCCAACAGACCCAAAAAATGCTTACTTGCATTAAATTACATTAAACTGTTTCACATTTCACGGTGCATTTATCCACTCATACGTTACCCTTGACAAGTGATATGTAAATTTAGATTCACAGGAATTAAACTAACACTGATATTTAAATGTAATTCAAATATAATTTGAATTACATTTAAATTAATCTTTTCAAATTTTCTGCTTTTTAATCAAAGTGTGGTTTCAAATTGTGGTGCAATTCTCAGCTCATTGTTTCTGGTTTGTATTAAAAATAGCAACAAAAAAAAAGACTCAGAGAAAAATTGTTACAAATCTTTTATTAAGATATTCATTATTTTATCCATTTGGACATTTTCTCTATGATTTGTATTTATTTATTTTACAGTCGTTAATGTGCAATTATCTTTGATAATGTCGGGTCACAGTTACAGGGCTTTCACAAAGTTATTGGCACTTGGAACACAGAAAGAATAGGATGAGCAGTACAGGAGGTCCACTGGCGCTACAGGATTACAGAGGGCGAGGAACAGGAGTGAACAGGGTGACATGGGCAGATCAATTACTGCACAGGGTGTGAAGAAGCACTGTTTCTGGGTAAATATATACCTCATGCTGTAAGTGCACAACAAACAATTTGACCTCTATGAGTGTGTCTATATATAATATACAGTATTTATCTATACAGTTATATAATCATATTTATATATATATATTGTTTAGTGACAAAAGGTTTCCCATGCCGTGCCACACCTTATCCATTCAAGTGTGTAGGTTTATACGGTTTGTGAAATGTAAACACATATGCTGAAAAGTTTAGAAATGACATCTTGCTTAGATCATACAGGTAAACAAACCATGAATGGGTTCTCTTTTCAAAAGCACGCAAAGTAAAACATGGCCACACTTGCACACCTATTGCACTGTGCAAGTGGTTGTGAGCGAGGGACTTTTTGGACATCAGAGCGCTTAATGTTTACCAGGTCACAATGAAAAGAGTTAAACATACTGTAACCATAGTTATTTCTAATTAGCAAATTCAACTAACTGTAACTTTGCCAGTGTTGCAGTGTGGACATTTCTGTATTTGGGCTAGGCTGCTGCTGTTGTAAAAGTAGACTAACATGGCTTCCTTAGAATCAATGCTGATTCACTGGTGACATTTCAGCTCCAGTCAGCGACTTAGAATGCAGTCATTCAATAGATGAATGTGCAGCATAGCCACTGTTAGAAGCTAGTTAAAGCTCTTATTGCTTCTTGCCCTACATCAATTTAAGAGCTTCTTTATGTTTTTCTTTTCTTCTTTTAAGATTCACTGTATTTTCTAAGAGTGGCAATGATTCTTACACTCTGGTTTCACTGATATCCTTCAGAGGTATGTAATAAATAGCAATAATCATATAACTAAATTCATTAAGCTGAACTGTAATTATTTAGAAGTCTACATCATTCCTAGACTGGATGTCTCTGGGCGACTCTATGCATTAAATTTAGAGGAACTTGTGATCAACTTTCAACACATCACTTGGCTCTTTCACTCTGTATTTAAAGCAATTTTATATTGATCTGGTACCACAGCAGATTTATTTTGAAAACCTTTAATGTGTTTCAGGGATAAAAACCTTAATTTTGAACAGTCTCTGTTTAATTTAAATCTGAAATTAGACATTTTCTAAAGCCATTTCAAATATTGTCACAATTAAAAAAAGTGTTGAAATGTCAACTTTGGGGAATGAAAAACATCTGAAAGCCACAAGGCAAATGAAATCTACTTATTATAATTCTGATTTAATTACCTAAAACCACAGCTTTGCCTCTCTCTGAAACACAAACTTGTGGAAGTGAAACATGACACCAGCTGCAAGAAGGACAGGAAGCACAACAGTCTTCAAAGATATCGAGGAGGTAAGTAGGGGTGCTCATGTTGCATCTACAGTCAAATGAGGTTTTATTGTCATTACCCTTCCTGAATATTTAATAGGTACTGCATTTTTGTTCTGTCCTTATACACATCTCCTAGTCAAAGCACCAAAGTAAACTCATTATTATAATTTTAAACAATAATGAAAATAGGCTGAGCTGTATCTATAATGCTTCTAGCTGTGTTTTCAATAAGATGAACTCAACTGCTTTGAGGAAGCATAAGAAGAATTTCTGGTTTTACACTGTACCAGTCTTCAGAAAAATAGAACCTCTTTAAAAGTCTTTCCAAAGGGAGACAGTAATCAGTCACCTTTGAGATCATTTCATCCGTGAGAGAACACATTCCAAAGTCAGACCATTACCACTTTCATGTATATACACCTGCAACAGAAATAATGAACCCCTGTACTGACTTCCAATCTGAGGTCAACATGCATTCAAAAGTTTCTAGCAAACACTAACTTTAATATAAAAAAGGTCAGTTATTGACATTTCATAATCGGATGCATCCAGCAACAGAAAGGAAGAACACTTGGGATTTAACTCAACAGTCTTCTTGATAATTTACAGTATGTGCTTGTGCCACTTTCTGATCTAGAAACACAGGCAAACATGAAGAAAAAAAAAATACAATTTCCACCTAAAGGGGGTGACTGCTACACAACATTTCTCAAAAGGTGCATGAACCACTGGTTCTTCTCAATAAGGTGCAGAAACCTCCACTCTAACCCTACATGGAAGGTGCAAAATCATTTCAAACTCCACAATAAAACTGTCAGCCATTTCTAATGTCCATGTTAAAGAGGTGGTGCATTAGACACACGAATGAATAAACTACCTAGCAAAAGAAACAGCTAGGCAAACAGATTCTCCTTTACCAACAAACTGTCTCACACACATGGACAGTACCATAAACCCTATTGGCTTCAAGCAATATTGCGTCCTTCATGACATCACTGTACCCACCAGCCGTCTGTTGGTTGATTTTCAATTAAAAGGCACATTCCAATATCCATAATTATTTTCTTTGACTTTTGCATTTTCACAAAGTCAGCAGCTGTTTTTTCCCCCAATCATTTTAATACAAAAAAGAAACTAGCTGACTTATCTGATCACTATAATCTTCATATTTCTACAAGTAATTGTAAAAATTGTGGGCCAGTGTTTTATTGAAGGAGGCAAATGTTGCAGGTTCGCAACCTAACAAGAAATGGTGATGACAGACAACAGTCAAGTCAGCTGAATCAGTCTTATTGTTCCTTTTAAGCTAGTGAACAGAAGATGAAATGCTTCAAATTTAGCAGTTCATCTGCATCACTCCGTACTGTAAAATAAAGATAAAAATAAATGACTAAGCGTCCTATAATAAGACTGTGTAATAATACTCCTTTTTTCTGCAAAAATAGCACTTTTCCTTTTTGATTTCTTTCAATAAACAATGAAGATCGAGATTTTAAAACAATCCCACTCACTCTCTTTGCTCACACCCTTATAGGCATGGCCACATGTATAAATATAGTTTGTCTTCTAAAAATATGACCACCTTTGATTACCTGTTGCCCTACAATCATCTCAGTAAAAAGCTTTTCCCCTTCTCTCTGGATCACATTTCAGTTCGTAGACATAGATGCTTAAAATTTAGAAAACAGAGAAAAATGAGATATACAGTATGTCTATAAGACACCGCACAGTGGTACACAAGTGAGATTTTCTGGTATCAAGAATGGAAAAGTGGGGTCAAGAATACTTGCAGGTTGATGAGTGGAAGATGCAAATGGAGGAAGAACAAGTAGTGTTAAGTCATTTTAATAATGTGTCTATTTTGAATTTAGTTCCTTTCCCGAGGCTGGAATACAAGTTGTCAGGCTTGCATAGAGAAAAATGCCACTGACACTTACATTCAATATATTCGCCACCTCTACTCCTAGCCTGTCCATAAATGTCCCTTATCCCTCCTCAGGCTGCACCAGTAACTCCCCCCACCACCTGCATGTAAGGGAATGTATTTATTATGCAACAGTGGATGCGCTTACACATCTTAAAAAGACAAGGGGAGGCAGAGGGCAGTTAGGAGAAAACTCAACCCCCTCTTCCTCTCTCCCTTTCCTCATCTAATTCCATTGTACAGTCATAAAGCAAAACAATTTTAAGTTTTCACGTCCTGGTTACATCAGGGTAACAATGACTGTTGACCCCAGCAGTGTAATATAGACAGTCAGATGTGAGAGATCAGCGTGGGCCAAGGAGTGAGAAGGCAAGCAGAACTGGGGAATACTGGTATGTGTGTCACCAAATTTCAACCTTGCCCGGACACACTGTGTTCAATATAATGGTCCTCCATCCCCACCCACACCTGGTAGTGATTCACCTGAAGAGCCACCTGACTCCATGCCAGCACCGCCAGTGGCATCCAGAGAGGCGGGGTCAAATGTTTGATCCGCGCCCAGGGTGTCGTCCTCTGTCTTGACGCCGTCGGGAAGGAAAGAGGAATAGGCGTCGGTCTCCGCCATCAGTAGCTTAAGCTTGGGGATCCAGCTCTTACGGACCACGCGCCGGGCGTTGGTGCACATGTCGGCTGCGATAGCATTCATTTCGCTCTCTTTGAAGCTGGTGGCAAAGTTCTGGCAATAAACTGACATGGGAAAGAAAAAAAACATGCAGTCAGACTGACTGCACTTAATGCTGTGAACTACAACTAAGACATGAATTAGCTTCACGAAGCAGACAAGAAATAAACAGCCAGACTGAAAACCAAAAGAAGTTAAAGTCTATTTAAGTCTATTTCCCCAGACAAATTTCATAGAATAAGTAGTATTTACAGCACTCTTGCAGGCCATATTACTTAAATGTACTTATAAGTATCTCATAAACAGATCTGCTAAAACATGCTATGCCTTATTAATTGCTCTAATGTGATGGGAAATCTGTGTTCATCTTAACAAAGCAAGCCCACACAACATGTACAACAACGATACAAACTTCACTTAGCTATCTGGGAGTTACAGGACTTCCGTTTAAACGTCTAGAGACGTATTCATCTCTACTGTATATACACACACACCACAGTAAAACGATTTTGCTTATTGTTTGTCAGCTGCTGGCATTCAGTTTCACAGCAAATGTTGCTCTCTAGTGGTCAGTGTGAGTTATTACATTTAGTCCCAAAACAACACCTTATCTTAATCATAAGGGGGCAGTAGGTGGTAAATAATTTACCATCTGCATTTCCATCCCAGAGTGCTCCGAAGAAATTGACACATTTAACTGCTAAGTGATTGAGAATTAATAGCTAATCAGCAACAGTGTTCTTAAATGTATAACAATATATATGTACAATATGAATGCATCTGCTGTACTTCGCTCTTTAACTATACTCAATCTTACAAGCAAATGCTCAGATTGTTTGCATGCTTGTGGGCAAACACCCACAGTCAGGAAAACATGTAGACTCACATTTGACCGCATGCAGCACTCTGTTGTCCAGGGGCTTGCGGCTCGGGTCATTGGTGGACGAGCGAATGCCTGTTCCACAGCTGTTGGCCAGAGTATTCCTGATACATCAAAATAGGAATGAGCGGCACAGAACAGAGGAAAACAAAAATAGTTGTTTCATCCCTACTATGCATGCAGATAAAAAAAACAACAACTTCAGTTTCTACATTAAAACTAAGCGTTTGCTAACTTTACATGAAACACTTGCAGAAATAGACTCAAGACACACAGACAGAAAGAACAAACCTGTCAAAGAAGGCGGCCAGCAGCCTCCTCAGCAGCACCTTGTGTCTGGTCCCTGCGCTCACGTGACAGTTCATGAGCTGGGCTCGTGATATATACACAGAAGTACCTGCAAAAAAAACAAATCAACTCAGAAATGAACCACCGAACTGATTTATTGTTTCTTTGTGGCATTTTCCAACATTCTAAGTTCAGGTTTTGTGGGTTATCTACAGTAATGCTAAAACCAGGATTTTCACTTTCATTTACTCAAATAGTGAGTACTTATTTATCTAGTAATGATTCTGATTCATATCGAACATTGCAGCTGTAGGCTGAGTGGGGAGCAGTGAGGGGGCTGCGCTTTAGTTGCATGTCATACAGTAGTTTCAAGGTTTCATTTAGCTTCGTTGCCATTTTAGATTTCTTTTCATTGTTTATTTTGATCATATGTTTTATATTTTTTTCTGTTCTACTATATAATTAGCATTTTTTCCCCACAGCTCAGAAAAGAGAATAGGTAGTTTGTTTGTTTTTTGTTATAAAATGCACAATACATTTCTATACTTGCACTGCTTCCTTTTCTGTTACTATTAAAATACCCTGCAAGCCTTTCTTTGCATATGTTAACACCTTTCCTTTCTATTTGTATTCAAGTCTGTCTCTCACTGTCATACCCTCACAGTATACTGAAAGGTATGTAACCCAGCCTGTAAGGTAACACACTGTCACAGGATATCCTTGACATAAACACACTGAGTCACATGTGCAATACCGCTGCATAATCTGCATACTAAACCCAGTCACTTGAGGACAACTTTCTCTAAATATGTATATGCATGTCATTGCCATTGGTCCTGTCCTGTTTAGAACCCTTGAATCAAGTAACTTTTGCATATTACTGCATGATTATTTTATTGTTTATTGTTAAACTTTACCTTCCCATAATATAGGTTGGATATACTGTACAGTGCAGGTTTCAAATGTTTAATGGTCTAGATAGACACTGTAAAACAATTCTGTGCATTTGACCAAATCCTCTAAAACTGAAAAAGGTCTTTTGTAAAGACAGGTTTGTTTGACACTCACACATCTTTAACATACTGTACCTGAGACTAACTCTAGTTTCTCAGCAGGGTCGCCTTCCTCATAGAGTTTGGGATGACAGCGGTTGCCTATCTGAGCGATGAGTTCTGCAGGTAGACATGTAAGATCTCGTCCTCGCATCCGACCCCGTGTTTCTGTGTGGTCCGGCAGAGCCTCAACACGCTCACCAGCAGCTGGAGAGATAAAATACTGCAAAATTAGAATAAAACCACATCACATTTAGAGAGAGGAAATATAATTTTTAAATATTATGTGCTTATCAGCCTACAGTATAATGTCTCTTCAAATCACAAATCTATTAAAATACAATATAACAACTCAGCAGAGAAGACTCAGAAAAGATCTTTCCCATTCAGCCACATGTTGCTGCATTTATGTGTATTATTTTGTCTCATTACCTGCTGCTCCCATGTTGAGCATGCTGTACATGGTATACATGTTGCAGATTTGCCTATACTGCTCTTCAGCACATTCATCTGTCCCCTCTTCCTCTTCTTCATCATCATGGTAGCTAATGGGTGAGTCACTAGTGTAGGTACTCAGAGTGCCAGGGCTAGCACCCTCTGATACACCCAGACCCGATGCAAAGCTCCCGTTGGTGCCAGTGTTGCCACTAAGCCCGCCACTGGCCACCATGCCCGCCAGGCTATTTGTGGTAGCACCCATGCCCATGGCCAGTCCGAGGGCTCCAGGACTCTGGATGGCACTGCCTCGCACGGCCTCCTGGGAGTATCGGGCTGCCTTCCTGGCCCCTCCTCCTCCCCCCGCGCCTGCCCCGCCTCCATCTCGACTGCTGCCACCCTCCCACAGCCGCTTGGCTACAGGAGTGCAGACCACCGAATAGGGAGTGGCTGCTTCCGGCTGACTGGCTGGCTGCTCAGTCTTCACTCGCGATACCAGAGGGAGCGGTGTCTGCGAGGAGGCAGGCCGGGCTGCACTGTTATTCGTCTGAGCTACGGGGCTCTGGGGCTCAGAAGGCGGGGCCTCCTCTGCATGAAGACCCTGGGAGTCACAGCTGGGTGAAGAGACCTAGAAAACGAATGTATTTATCAACTTTATGTAAGCATAAACGACCCCAATGACAAACTAATAAATATGTACTTCTCTTATGGTTATGTTAGTGGATGACAGGTTCATCTGTCCATTATAAAACAAACAAACAAATGAACTCCAAATGTAACTGTTTTGAGATCTTTGTCAAGTTTATTGCCACTTCATTCAATATAGGAGATGTTGGTGGCATTTGGTTTCTGTATTTATCTGACTTAAACATTGAAAACTTTAGGAAAACTCTTTCTGACAATATGTCCTATGGCTGTAAAAAAGTTTTTACTGGTAACTATTTTAGCTTTACCTTAAGGAAGAATTCAGTGCCTTTTTCCATGATCTGTTGGATCTGCAGGAACCCAGCTGTATACATGAGGAGAAACTGGTCCCCCACTGTCATGCTGAGACGGCCTGTGTAACAGAAAGCTAAAATCTGCAGGAAGCTTTGGGGCTGCACAGCTGGTGGGAGCTCCACTACGGTCGGGCTTGTCTCGTTGCTGCTACCACCTCCACCATTGCTGCTGCTGAAAAGGTCCCGGAAATACGAACTGCTCGCTGCCAGGACTGCTCGATGAGCCTGAAATAAAAGAAGATAAGTTAGGGTTCGTGTTAAAGCCTTTGAGAGTAATGCTGATTTAGAGTATGAACTAATATTTTAAATTTTAGGTATTTAACCACACAACATTTTAAATATTTTAAAATAAGAGAGAATTTCTGAATTCAATGTTTTGCTCAACGTGATGTCAACACAGGATCCAAGGCTGTTGCTGAAATCAAACCAAAGATGTTCAAGCTTAGGTCAAAGCCCCTGAGTCTGAGGTCACTTCTTATAAACAAACACCTTTTTGTATTCAACAGAATAGGAAGTGTAATGTCTTTAATGTCATAATTTATAACACAAAAGAATGAAATGAATGAAGAATGAAAAGCATGAATATGAACACTATTGAGGTTGTTTAATTTTTTTTAGAAACTGTATGTTGAGTTATAGAGGACAGAAACCATATGAAAGGAAAAAACTACCCACAGTGCATTAATTGTCATTTACTAGTTTTTGTTTACAATGTTTTCTTTTAAATATGATTTCAGTATTCCTTTGATAGTTTGACAGAAATCATAGATGAGACAGGAGGACACCACAACGGAGGGTCCTAAAGAGATTCTATAAAGTAAATAAAATAATAAAAGAAAATATCATCTTTAAGTGGAAATGACGTTAAGGAGGCCACATGTATGCATGTCATCATTCAAAGAAAAGACTACAAGTGATTAAAATAATAAAGTTAAATAATGAGGATAAAATCATCTAAATCACTCAGTATGTTGGGATTAAAAACCTGCACATTGTGAAAGTTTATCAGCATTCAGTGCTGAATGACGCATTGTCCATCACAGTTACAATATTACATGCAGCAACTTGTCCTGCTTTCAGACTATCCAAACAGCACTTGTTTTGTAGTATACATATTGGCCTTCAATCGTTCATGCGACATGACTGTTATTAGGCTACAGGACTAACTGTTTACACCCAACCCTTTTCCAAAATGTCCCTTAACTTTCAATTTAAGTGTAATTTCCATTGTGAAAACAATAATAACTGGATGTCTTCTCAGTACCTTGAAGGCATGGCCTTTGACCACCACAGAGACGTCGCAGTAGAGTCCCTGCAGCCGCTGCTCATTCAAACACTCTAAAACATTGTTGCCAAAGTTTGGGATCGCCATCTGGAGGGTCTGGGCCATGGTGCGCCTACGCACACCACCAAAGGGTCTTGTTAGGAAAGAGAGAGAGAGAGACAGAAAGAAAAAAATGTAAAGCGTGGAGGAACATTAACACAATAAGTGATTCAGACACTGGTTGTTAAACATGGGTTTAACTTCACTTGGATATGCCAGGCTGTTGCACTGGGTCAGCAATTAGTCCCTTTGCTTTATCCCTGGTCATGAGTAGGGTCATGGTTCCAGGTGCAGACCCACTAAAACAAAAATGACAAAAAACTGTTTAATCCTGTGATGTGTCCTCTGGGTGAGGGGGTATAAGTAGGCAATGTGAGGAGGAGGTGTGATCTAGCAAGACTCTGCTAACAGACAGAAAGCTCCAGGAGAACAGACCTCTTACATTAAAGGGCACAGAAAATGACTGACATTGTTACTGGCACAAAGTAACTCCAAACATATACTAAACCCAATGGAGCCTTGTTTTTTACTGCTAGATAAAATTATTCATAATGAAATGCCTCTTTTCTACAAAAACAAAGTAGTCCTGAATAAGAATGATATCCCTTAGCATATCTAGTTGACATAGGCCACAGATATTTCTTCACACAGTCCTACTGGAGGCTTTTGGCAGGCTCACAGGACAGTGATATTTGAAACAAAGTTTTGTTGACGCTTGCATGGATAATCTACATTGCATTAATCCTATATGTCACTTGAGAATTGCAGGCTCAGTAAAAGCCTTTTTATTTTCTGTCTTCTCTGAGCTATAAAATCCTGCGTCCTCAGATAACTGGGTCATGTTCTGTTATTCTATGTGCAAAAGTGTATGTAGCCTAAATAAACACCACATAGCATGTTTCCATTCACCTCTCTACACAGACAAAGACAAACATACCCCCTTGCCCTGCACCCACTCAAAAACTCCTGTATTATGCCTGTCAATATTAAATCAAAGTGAACTAATGTTCCCTTTTTTGTGGATTTGAACATTGTGTGCAGGCTATGTTATTGCTTGACACTCTAAAATATATATACATATATATATATATATATAGATGAGGATACAGGTCTGCACTGCACTAAAGTGTGCTCGCATAGACAACGGTTACTTTCACACAGATGCTTTACCACTTAAAAGTGTTGCATGAATGCATGCTGCACAAACACACGCACTCACATATACATGCCAAACAAAGAATCTCTGGTGCCATGAGAACAAACTGAAGACCACCCTTTGAGGGGCCATATAACCAACTTTGGTGTGACTGACCGATGAGGGCTGGAGTGAGCTGCCCCATCATATCCAGAGCCTTTCATTTGGGATCTAGCCAAGCTCCAGGGTAAAGAGAAATGCTCTCTTTGTCTCTGTCTCACTCAAGCTCCCTCTCCCTCATACTAAAACACAGATGCGCGCACACACACACACACACACAAACTCAAACAAACCCACAAAAGGCACACTGAGTCGCACACAGACATTAGACAATACTGCTTGTTTACAGTTTGGCGAGCTGCAGTAAGCACACATGCGTGCACATAAAGACACACAAACACAGGGCTGAGAGCAGGGTGTGTTTGCACAGTTTGCTCTGACAGTGAGAGAGAATGTGACTGTGTGTGTGTGTGTGTGCATGTGTGTGTCTTTATGCACCAAGGAGGGGCAGTGGGGCCTGCAGAGACGAAAGGGATCATCTCAGGTTCTTATTCCATTAAATCTATGGAATGCAGCAATGTGAATGAATGAAACTCACTCAAACTCACACTGTGGGTTAAATCTCACACCAACCACCCTGGAAATTAAAGTAGGTCAAACATACAACATACTTAAGACCATAAAAGCCTTAAAAAGGGTTTTGCCTACATTAAAGGGTTTCTAAGTTATGATGGGTCAGCCTGTCAACACTGCTGTGAACTTACACCGTTTGACTACTCTCCAGTTTGTCCAGCTCTATGACAGAAAGCTGCATGAGCTTACACTGCTGCGTGGATGATTAGTGTGGAGTCATTACTGAAGCTGGCACACAATGCATTCTTTCTATAAGCATTTCCTGGTTCTCATGTGCCCATGCCTGCATGGGCTGTGCAACTCCAAATCAAGTCAAGGCGAATAAACAGGCCTTTGATTCGCAGCTATTCTTGTATCACTTAGAGACTGGATCAAAAACTTCTGAACTTCTAAACTCCACATTAGTGAAACGCTCAAACGGGAGAAGGATGCCGGATAACGGGGATCAGATATGGAGTTCTTCAGCACATCGGGGGGGTTGACCGCACCGTGTGCCAGTCTCCCCGCCGGGAGTGCTCCACAGCGTGCTGGCACCGGAGTCGGGAGGCGACGGCAGGATGGGGGCCGGGGGGGCGACACTGGATGGCAGCAAACCGCTGGTGAAGACGATGGTTGTTTCACTGTTTACTTGCCGTCACGTATATTAATCTAAACCAGCTTCCGCTCGCGATTATCGCCCCCCTCGTTCCCCTTTTCTCTGGTGGCCGACAGCGCTGAAATGTTTGATACCCCCTCTCTCATCCGCAGCAGGCCTGTAGAGGTGGCTAATGGCTATGCTAACACTACTGTTAAATATTTTGGGTTCGCCCCGGCGCACCATCCACCTCACGCACGCTGAGCCCAGCTGCACAATGTCAAGCATTTCCGCGATTCTCCACACTCAAAAGATAAACAAGACACTTACTGCCTGAGCGGACGAGGTAGCTGTGCTGCGGCGCCGGTTGTCAAGTCCGAAATGTTGCTTATTTAAATATTTTGGTGATGGGGGAAATCGCTCCCCCTGCCATTCTCCATTCTACCGACATCAACAGGTCATCCCAGGACACGCAGCAGCTGAGGGCGAGCCAGACGGAACCAGTGCGGCACGGAGCGGGGGGGGAGGGGGGCGAGCACAACAAGGCACAATTCTTTTACAGCCGGTGCTCGCAAGGGCTGCCGAGCCAAAAAAAAAAAAAAATAAATCCTGACTGCCGTTGCGTTTTCGCATATTTGTGAGAAGAGACACACGAAGTGAACCGTTTAACTACAAACACTACGCTCCACGCTCATTATATGTTAGAATTAATTTGTTTTGAACAGGCTAAAGTTTAGGACTGTGCCAGTGGAGTCATCCCTTATGCTGGATAGGCTACTTATCCCAAACTTTTATTGTCCCGTATCTGCTGGACTGCTCATCATTAACCACCTAAATCCATGGCGGCAACTAAGGACACCGGGAGAGATCCTTCTCTCCCCTCTCTTCCTCCGCTGCCGTCGCCACCACCGCCGGTGGACCCCGGCAGGACGCCTCAAATAACGGCGGGCAGCACTCACCCCCTCGCTGGGAAGTTGATGCACAGCGTTGGTTCACAGGAGGAGACGCGGCGCTCTCTCCCCTCGCTTTTCCTTGCTCCAGGCAGCCATTCAGTGTGAGCGAAACGTAGATAGCAGAGCCATCGAGGGCGGTACAGTATCCCAGGGGATTGCGGAACACAGAGCCACTGATCGCACGGAACAGAGAAGGAGGAAGACAAGCATGACGCGCTCGTCATTCAATCGCATGATCGTTCCGAGCGCAGCCTCAATTTGGGGAGACCTATCCCACGGCGTAGACTGTTTGCGCATTGGCACAGTAGCAGCAGCAGCAGCAGCCTGCAAGGAGAAGCCGTCTCTCACTCTCCCCCTGTCTCTGTAGGTCTCTCTCTCTCTCTCTCTCTCTCTCTCTCCGCATTTGAGCGAAAGAACTGGGAAAAGTAGGCCTCATGTGTACTTATTTAACTTCAGTGCGCGCATATAAAGTAGGGATAAAGCCGCGCCCTTGATGGGCTGTAAACAAGTGGGACCTTTTGTTCACAATGCAGCGTGCTATATCATACCTACACACACACAAACACATCTGTGTTCATGTGATGTAGACTTGCAATTGTCTATCTAGGCTTTAACACCCCACCACGCAAGTCAAGGCCCAACTGCAGGTCAGACGTATACGGGCACATAGACCTCTGCTTCAACATAGCATTCTAAGCATTTATGTGCAGGCATTTATATCCATTCTGTCCATGTATAGCCTACTTTCATGCATTTATTTATGTCAGCCTGCAGGCGCACCATACATATTTCATACACCAACAGTACACACAGAAGCGCAGACATTCCCCCTCTTGATGAACACATGCCTTCAAAATAACGTGCCATCACGCATGGCAAGAAACAGAAGCCAGAGCTTGGTTAGACTCTACAGGCCCTTGGGGACAATAATCTGCCACTGGAAACTGTTACTGGTGTGTTCATTTGCATTTTTGTCAGTCTGTAGTTTGGATGGAGGTATAGTTGCATTATTGTTGTTTTGACCTGCCCATCATAATAAACACTGTGTCAGTGGCAGAGGCTCTGTTTCTAACAGTTTATGAGCAAAGGCTGATAAGAGGTCAGAGTACTGGTGATGCATTTGATGATAATTGGGATTTAAAATATTTTATAATATAAAATATAGCATTGCATGCTCTTTGTATAACTGTGCACAGCACTACAGAATCCATGATTTTATTAAAAACATGGGGCTATTTAATGATCCACATAAGCTACAGCACAACTAAACAAACACAAAATACTAAATATTCAAATTCTACTGATGGGGATTTAGCTTAATATCTAAAAATGTCACTGGATGACATCATCCATCCAAATCATGATATTTTGATTTTGCAGATATCAAAGGTAGAGGCCTACCTCTCATTTGATCTAGCAGAGATTTAATTATACAAACAGGTGACCTTTTATGGGTTTCATTTTTTTAGCTGTTAAATGTGACTCAACCTGAATTTCTGGCGGGTGGTGTTATCAGTTTATGGAATTAAAAAAATTCTTGTCAGATACAGCAGAGAAAAGAACCATTAATGTGTCCTCTCTACTGCATCTCTCTCTAACGCTCAGTTCTTTCTCTCACGCATGTGAGCACCCAGGCTATGTGCCTGCCTCTCTGTTCTCTATTTTCACTCAGACCTCCTGTGCCTGTCCCTCTCCCCTATGTGTGAATGGTGTGTTCGGGGGTTGCCCCTTGTCTGTTTGTGTAGTCTTTCCTCTTTCTAGGTCTCTATGGTGGAGAGCGGGCCATGTAGCTCAGGCCTCATCTGTTAGCACCACTTGGAAGTTGTGTTGCACGATGGCTTCCCTCATCATATCCTTCATCTTTGTCTATAATCTATAACTTGTCATTCTGATTCTTCATAATATAAATCTTCTATGTTACTCTGCTCTGTACACACAACATCTACTGCACAAAGTTTTTCCCAACTAATCCAACTCGAGGGTCTAATTACAGAGCATGTTGTGTGCTACACAGATTGCAAAGCCCCTTCAAGTAAATTTGTGATTTTTGATACTGGGCTAAGTAAATAAAATGTGATTTGAATATAACATTTTCTGTGCTCTTTCGTCCCAGCTGTGATTTTTCAGGTTTTATTTTTACAACATTAATTCAGTAGATGTAAGCAGAACCTTTGTGCATGGATTAATGGATAAAATGGCAAAGTGACAACCAGCTGTGGTAAAAATACACAAAGTCGTTACTCATGTAAAGTACAAGTTCTTCTCTAAAAACAAGCACAAGTAGAAGTGCCAATGAAAACAATGCATTTAAACCATAAATAATTAGATGCTATTGATAACATATATGCACAGGTACAAGTTGTTTAAAAAAACCCTCAAAGTTGAAAAATATGGCAAACATTCTAGTAATTAATAAAAGATCTCTATGTTGGCCTTTTATGCAGGACATCTACATTTGTGGACAATTAATTAAACTCATAGTTTTATATGAACATTAGAGCTCACTAAAAACACGTGAGTAGCTACAGTTGATCTGTAACAATATTTTATTGATAGATACATAGATAAGAATAAGTCTCTACAGGCTTCTCACACCTGGATTTAGGCAGTTTATCTCATTCTTCCTGCAGATCCTCTCATGCTCCTTCAGACAGCATGGGTTTCAAGTATCTGTGAATTGTCATCTTCAGGTTGTCCACAGATGTTCTATGAGATTTAAGTCTGAGCTTTGGGTTCCTGGTCACCTTCCTTACCTAGGTTTTTATTGTCCAATTACTCCTCTTGGCCGGATGGCCAACTCTAGGAAGAGTTCTAGTGGTTCCAGATTTCTTTCATTTTACAGTTATTAAGGCTAATGGGCTCCTGGCAGCGTCCATGCTTTAGAAATGGTTTTATAACCTTGTCCTGACCTATGCTTCACATACAATGTTATTGTGAGGGTCTACAGAGAGTTCACTGGACTTGTCAGTGTGAACTTTCTAAATTATGTCCAATCAATTTAATTTGCCACAGATGGACTCCAGTCAAGTTCAAGACTCATGTAAATAAAGCAAGGTGCATCTTACCAAGGGTCTGAATACTTCTTCAAATGAAAGATCACAGTTTTTGTGTTTTAATTAATTTGCAATTAAAAAAATATCTTTTTGTCGTAGTTTTAACAACTGGAATTTTTCAATAAAAAATAACAATGCCATAAAATGTGCAAAAAGTGAATGGGTCTGAATACTTTCTTAACTGACCATAAGAAACTAAGTAATCATCCCCTTTACTGTGTCACCTTTAAGTCTAATGGAGCCAGCTGTTTTTAGATGGAAATAAAAAGTTGAATGGACGTCATCTGCATAAGTAGGTGGGGGAACTGATTTTGGGTTAAATATATCAGTCCAGTCACCAGAGTCAAACTACTGATTAGTTAATAGGCCTTCTTCAGACAGAAAAATGCAGGTGTTCTATTCAAACATGTCAACAGACAACGTGAAACTGAGCCAGCAACACCAGGACGCTGACACTGCAGCATCCAATCAGCCGCTATTAATTTTAATGCATTTTGTTATGAAGATTTTATTTCAAGAGGATTAAGATGTTCTCTCTCTCTGTCATATAATAAAAAAAATCATAATAGATATGGTGGACCAAATGGTTACAATTAATTCACTTCAAACTTATTCTCGATTAATATCTGAATGTTTTGTCAACAAAATCAAGTCTGTTGTGTTGCTTTTTCTGGTTTACTAACTAAGCAAATGGTGATATGTGTGTGGGCTTGTTTGACTTTTTGGTGAAAGAAAAATAGAAATGTATTTCTGTAGTATTATGTTAGATAATTTATTAGTTACACCAGTTACTGTTTGAAGCTTTTATTTAATCATTATTACTATTTTTACTTCTACTCCGGCCCACATAGTCTGAGGTCCAATCCCATCCCTCTGTTTCCCATCTGGTCCACACAGGTGATTCATGTTCAACAGGTGATCAGTGTCTATGGCTGCACATGCAGGAGACTGTAACGGTTTGTTCCTGACATCTGTAGTGGACAGAAAAAAAACATATGTAGAAATATCAAATTTTAGCAAGCTCCAGTTTGTCTGACTCTAGGATTATGCTTTTTGATGATTTTAAGATAGAGATTTGGAGTTTCTGATCGTTGATGAGTTTGCTTATTTTCTCGCATTTTCCTCTTCACACTCTGGAAAAACTGAAGTAGTGAGTCAATTTTAATTTAAGGCCACAGTGCACTTATATTTGTGGTTGTGGTTGTTGTTTGAGTTTTTGTCAGTGTAGATAAATTTTATTGAATGTATTTTTTGTCTATGTGATGTTTGGGTAACGAGGCCGATATAAGTAAGCATTACTTGTGATTGCTATAACCATGTTTGTCATAATTTAAAGTTGCTTAACTCACTTGTTTAATTCATGATGGACAGGCACATGTCTAAGGCATGTAAAATGCCCTTTTTAGACTCTGCCTTGTAGACAGTGGGCCTCTTGCAACAGAGGCCTAAAATATGGCCTCAGGTTTTCGGTGTGTAAGTCTTTGTTAGAAATTGGTTCAGGCAGCAGTGCATGAAACATCTCATTCCATTGGCCCTTTTTACAACACACACAGCCATGACAGTGTGACACTGGTCCAGCCTGCACAATACCAGGATCCTCCACCTGAAGCAACTAAATGTAATTCAGTGATCAGTATATTATACAGTACACTTAATAAAATGTTGCTGCCTGCTGGAGGTGTTTAATAACATGCAAATGCATTGCATTAGAGTTTGAAAAGCTATTTTTGTTTTGAGACAACAGTGTCTTAAACTTTCAATCAGGAAACAGGAACACTTGAGGTGAATATTCAAATATTGTAAAACAGTATCTAGAATGAACCCTCATGTAAACAACTCTCAGGCTGTGAGTGAGTGAGCAAAGAATGTCTATAATACAAATACAATTTGTCAGACTACCAGTGGAATTTTAAGTTTGAGTTTTTGCTTAATTTGTTTAATTCAAACTAGCTGTTTACATATGTGGAAGAATAGAGTAAAACATTATTGTATGTTTAAAGCCATTATTATGATCATTGCATTGTCTTATGTGCAGGGTAAACTAAAACAATAGCCTGTGTGTGTGTGTGTGCATGAAATATCACTGTAGCTCATTTTTAGAAGCAGTTTAATACATGTAACCAGAAAACCGCTGTGGCAACCCCTAAAGGGAGCAGCTGAAAGAAGGAGAAGAAGAAGACATGTAACTAGAAAACATGATTTCCCCAAACACAATCTGTATATTTCTTGCTGTGGTTTTCCATTGCCTTGTCTTTTTACAGGGTCGTTGGTCACAGTTGGCCACATCACTTCGTACAATACTCAAACCTTTACCCAGACATATTCATTGTTATTCACTTGAGGTCAGATGCTAAATTGATGCCTGTGTTTTGCATACGTGTTTGGTAGCAGGACATCTAGATATGTATTGACTATAAATGTATATTTTAAAGACTGACATACCTTTATTTCACCCATCCATCCATTCATTCTATGGAAACTGTTGGAACAATACATATGAGGATCTGAAAATTAAACTGATTGATGGCTGGAAACAGATAAAGTGTTTCCAGCTTGAAATTTCCACTGCCTGAAAGATCATTAAGAATTGCCAGTGAAGGGGAATTATTCTTTGGGACTGTGTGGATGTGTGGCAGGAAGCATGGTGGGGAAAGAGGGAAGAATGGATTCCACTAAATATCAGCAAAGTCCGAATGCAAATGTCATGCAGCCAGTCAAGAAGGTGGAACTGAAGTAGCTGAGTATGTGTTCTACAACAGCACAATGCAAAGCAAATCTCAAACACCACTGAAAATATGAGTGTATAACATGCAGTGCATACACAGCTAGAACTTGAAGTGACCTGAAACAGTTGGAAAAAGCTCATATCAACAACAGACAGGCTACATGTAGTGTTTACAAGCTGTAATACAAAGTAATATTGCAAGAACAGCTCACTTAAATGTTGTATACAGAGTTATAATGACTTATTTTCACTTAAAAATCAAACATGTAATTTACTCAGAGTAGCCAACTCGTTTGTGTAAAACTATATTTACACAATAGCAAACCAGTTTTTGCTTAATTTTTTGCAGAATTTTAAAGAAAAATTAGAAAAATGAATTGTTCTGTGGAAATTTGATAATCACGCTGTGCTCAATGGTGCCGACTGTAGAGCATGTATGGAACTACATGTAGAGTGTGGATGAGTTTTGAAGATGGCATGAGGATGAAGCTGATTGTGACAGCGGTGACAGTGATAATCCTAATGATCTGTCAGAGTGATGCTTCCCACATTTTACTACTGTTTCCTTTTAAATGGGTATGATTTAAAAATAAATGTTGCACAGAGGTCAGAAAAAGATGAATCTTGAAGTGATATAACTATTGACGGAGCATGTGTGTCTTTTTCAGCACTGCACTGCTTCATATTCAGTTCAGCACATTTAACACTGGGAGCTGCTCAGTACAGTCACTGTTTCTACTGTTTGTGGTTTGACGATTTCTTCTATATGTGTGAGAATGTTTCATTGTTACTTTTAACTGGTTTATATGGACACACAGTAGGGGTTGAGCAATGACCCAGAGGAATAGGGCTTAGCATAAGAGAATAGGAGGGTATGGGGGTGTTAGACAGGGAGACACTATCAGGCAGCCTGCTGGGCATGGTGCCCTGCTTCCCTATTGCCGGCCCCTTGGCACTTAGACTTGCAGCAGCATGCTGTGACTCCATCCCAGCAACAGCGTCACAAATTTGGGCTGGCTGCCACAGGGTCCCCAGCCAATCCGGGCATTCGCAGTGCCAGATCACTCCAGAGGAAGCCAATAGTAAGCCGGGATGTGCTTAGTGTCATCCCTCCCAGATGTGAATTCCTTTAAACCCACAAGGTACACAAATGCAGATACAAACATGCAGCTCTAACTCAAAGATGGTTTGTGCACACATGACTGTATGTATGGAAAGGAGAAGATGTGCCTTTGTGTGTTTGAGTGAGTGTACTTCTGTACCGTACCATCTAGTAAGTTTAGTTCAGGCCTGTCAGCATCTTCAAATTACCACAGGACTAGTGTTTCACAGAGGTGGCAAATCACCACTGCTGTGGAACTTTGCCTCTCTCTTGTGGACAGTTTAAGTAATGCAGGAGTGCTGGTTCCCTGACATAGTATAGAGCAGTATTAAGCATACCCCTAAAGAATATTGTTTTGAATGGCAGTTTTAATCAGTGGGACAAAAAAACAACAAACATTTGCTTTCCATAGTTGAATATTTACTTTTTCAAAATGCAAGAATGAGTCAGTTATATTGGCAAGTTATTTCATATATTCATTTATGTATTTATTGCTCTTGTCTTGTTTCTACTTACACATTCATAGCATTCAATAAAATCTCATAATAATGGAAACAGTAAGAAAGAAAGAAAGAAAGAAAGAATGAGAGAAAGCTAATTAAAGAACTCACACCACATAAATAGGATTACGTCAGGTGATCATGTGGCTGTAGTGGCTCGGGAGGAAGAGCAGTCGTCCACCAATTGTGGGATCGATGGTTCGATTCCTGGCTTCTGTCATATTTCATATTTGGCAAGACTTTGAAAACCAAGTCACTGAACTCCAAGTTGCCCCTGCTGTGTCAGGTCATCTGCGTGGCAGCTCTGCCATCGGTGTGTGAGTGTGTGCGAATGAGTGAATCAGAAGCAGTGTAAAAGCGCTTTGAGCACCAATAAAGCATAAAAGTGCAGGCCAATACCATTTATCATTTAGTCTAGAAGGCACAAAAACTGTCAATGTGTCAATATCTTGTAAAAGTTTTGTATAAAAATATAACAATTCAATTAAATTCAAATCAAATAATTAAAAAACATATAAAATATGTAATACTCTAGGATAAATGTAGCAGAGATATTAAAACGATACAACTAATATGAGATACATCTCTGGGGGTGACGAGACGGCATACAGAGCTAAGGTTCAGAGGCTGGTGGGGTGGTGTGCGGACAACAACTTGGACCTTAACACCACTAAGACCAAAGAACTGATAGTTGACTTCAGGAGGAGGAAGTCCGATCTGCAGCCAATCTGCATCAACGGGGAATGCGTGGAGAGGGTGTGCACATAGACGCAGACCTCCAATGGAGCTCAAACACCTTGGAGTTTGTGAAGAAGGCCCAACAGTATGAATCCTCAGTAATAAGAATCAACCTGAAGAGGGAGCTGCTGACCGTCTTCTACCGTTGCTCCATTGAGAGTGTGCTGACATATTGCATCTGTGTGTGGTTCTCGAGCTGCACCATGGCACACAAGAAGGCACTACAAAGGGTCATTAACATGGCCCAGAAAATCACTGGTCACCTTCTTCCCTCCCTGAAGGACCTATACAGCACCCACTATCTCAAAAGGCCACGCAGCATCTTACGGGACTGCACACACCCAGGACACTGGGTGTTTAAGCTGCTGCCCTCTGGCAGGAGATTCACAGACAGGGCAATAGCCCTAATCAATGCAAACATCTGACTTGATCTGACAGGATTAGCTACCTCTTTGAACAGTGGGCTATGTGCAATGCGCAATATTTATATTATCACACAGTTTAAAATGTATTGTGTTGTGTTTAGTGTGGACATGGTACAGTATTCCAATTTTTTTTTATTGTAAAAAGTATGACTGTGCAATGAAAATAAAGAGTTATCTTACTTTAAAATACTAAAATAACACCGACTGCTGTATCTTACCATAATCAAGGTAGCCCCACCACCATAGATGACAGAGAGGAGGAACCAAAGGAGGAAGGTGAAAGTCACTCATATCAGATTCCCACACCTGACTGGGTAAACTTCAGAGGACATGATTTCATCTAAGAAATTACATTTATCCAAGTTGTCTGTGAAAAAAAACATGACATAAATATAAATATAAATATGTACAAATGTAAATTTACCATTGTCAGTAGTTAGCATGATTTAAAAACAATCCATGCAGTTAAAGGCCAGATCCATGGACAATCCAATACCTAGTTTAGATACATTCAGGAAAAAGGTTGGGTTTGCATGAGTCACCTTACAGGCGTACATTGCCCCAGGTAACCATGTGACATGGGACAAATGAAAATGGCTTTGTATACTGAACTTCCCATCTGGGCCTCTAGGTGGCTCAGTAGTGCCATAGTTAAATAATTAATAATTTATTAAATGCCTTGGGAAAATTCTTGTGGACAGGCAGCTGTTCACAAGTAACCATCTACCGAAAGTAACCACCAACTCTCAGGTTCTTGGATGACTGCCCTGTCAACTGATCCACAGTCGCCCCCACAATCCAGTGACACCAACAAACTGAACAAACTGATCAGGAAGTAGTTCAATAGTTACTTGGATTTATCAAGAAACTAAGTGATGTAGATAGAGACTAAAGCCAAAAACTAGACACACTAGTTCATTTGAGCCCTGGACTAAGGTTGCAAATTAAAGTAAGTTACTTAATAGTCACTTCCAAAACTGCTGTTTCAAAGGCAGTTTTTTCTTCTTTGCTCTTGTAGAGTGTAGAGTATTTTATAAACAACATCACTAAGAAACTTCAGTTTTATTAAATAATTCTCCTTTCACCAATCACATCCTCTATAGTGCTTTTTCAAAAGGCTTCTCAGAGATAGGCTTTTCAGAAAGATATTTTTCATATTTGTTTATATGCATGCTATTCCTCCACTGGCACTTTGAGGGAGCTCAAAGTCTCAAAGTCTTTGAGAACAAAAGTCTTTGTTCCATTGCTGTATCTCGCTTGTGGCGCTGTGTAGAAATTCTGAGAATAATTGTTCCCATCTATTTTACAAGTGATGAAGAAGTCAGTTAGTCCAGGGCCAACCAGAACACAAGTAACAGTCACCAGTACCTGAATCTCCTGGACTGGTGGTCTCTGAACCTATACACCAGCTATCTGAGATGATGCTGGAGCTTCTAAAATTTTTTTTTAAATACAACGTATATTAAGTAATGATTATGAGAAAGAAATGTGTCAAAGGTTTCATCTGGCTAAAAGGATGATTCAGAGTAAATGTATTTATTCTTTACTAAATTCTTCACTGAATTAATTTATAAGAAGCTAGATAACTGTTTGTTAGGTAGGTCAACATTGTTAGCCTGAAAGGTGATGGAGAGGTCACAGGAGGAGAGATTGGTAACATCACAGACCAGCACAACACTATCGCCTTTTACCAAATCTGGGAGAAATTTCCACTGATAGATGTAAAACCAGAGGTCCTGGATGATAATGACAGGAAACAAGTAATGATGGATTTCTTTATGTCCCTGTTGTCTGTCCTGGTTCACTGTGTTACTTTGTGAAACTCTCCCATCATTCAGCCAGGTTACCTTGACATCAAAAACTGTATGGACCAAACATGTCGCTTTCACCTCTGATGCTGCCGTCATTACTGTCTTGAACCTGGTGCTTATCTCCACATGAATAGAAGGAGGGGTTCTCATATAGACTCCAGGAGGAAATGTGTGTCAATACATGTTGATGTAATTACAGTTGCTCTGTTACAGCAATTTTATTCTGAAAACATTCATCATGCCGCATGAGGTGTAGTACTTATTATGACAAATATTTATTGTTTTTGTTGTTAACAGAACATCGTTGTGAGTGGACTTGCATGTCAAATTTGAGCCCTTCTCCCACTCTTTCGCATTTAGGCTAACTTCTCTGCTTAGACTGAAGGCGTTCTCCACTTCCTTCATCTCTGCAGTTTCTTTTGTGTTCGCTCAGCCCTCATGGAGCGATTGTCCTGTTTCCACTGCCTTGTGTAGTATCTTTGTATTTAGTCTAGGTGGCAGAGTTTTACTTTTACACTGCATCACATATTAAAGTCAGGTGGAGATGAGGATGAAAGCCTGTTGCACAGATGTTGCAGCATGACAGAGCAGAGTGATCAGGGCTAGCAGCAAGCGGAAGTGCTAAGTAACACCCAGGTCCCAAAACAATACCAAAATACAGAAGTGAAACAATGCAAAGAGCAACGGTGCATCACAGACACCAGGTGTGAAGTGTGATTATGCCAGTAAGAGACACAGAGCACACATTTAAATATCTCATATCAGTTTACATGTTTTCACATTCATTTTACTTCTCTCCATGTCTTTGTTAAAGGTTTTAGTTTTTGAGTCTGTTAATAATAGACTCAAAAACTAACTGACTGTAAAATCTCCAAATTTACATATTGAGTTTAGTTGTTAGCTGTTTTTTCAGATGCTTGAGAGGTAACAAAGACAACAACAACATATAACATAAAAGATAAAATGTTAAATAACACTGGTATAAGTTTATACAAATAAAAACTAGCAATTAAGTATATTATTGTGGCATTACAGGTAAATACTTTACTTTTCAGAATTTAGTTTTCAGACTAATAATGTTTTCATAAGAGCAGTGTACCAGACATAACTCATGATTTTTACTGAGTTGTCATGGTGTGATTACATTACTGACATTTTTTTCATACCCTGTATGAACACAATGGTATTCCTGTCCCCCTGCTGCAAATTATTTTTTGCAAATCCATCTGTTTTAGAATATACAAAACTCCAGCTGTCTTTTTTTGGTTGAGTTAAATCCAAAGCTGTGCACAATTTTAAGATATAAACTCATTTATTACCTTGAAAGCAATTCCAATCAATCAGGAACTGTGGATGTAATGTATAGTATTTACTTGGACAATCCACACCCAGCTTTGAACAGCAGTAGTAACTTGATTACTTAACTTGAACGTGATTCTAACAGTAAAGATAAAAGTTGTATGCATTAACTGTAAACTAGACAACTATCAATAAAACAAAACAAAAACTGTCATATGCCTTGTTACATGATGTATCTTGATTAATGTGGTTCTTGATTTTCAAAAGACCCCAATGCTTGTGTTACCTGCATGACTAGGCCTGTGAACCAGTATAATCATCATCTGACTGTAAAACCACAGAGCTGGAGTTAGACCTTAAGCATTCAGCATTATGTTAGGGGTGCAAGACCCAGTAGAGAAAACACAAAGACAAACCAAACAGTGTTAATGCTCCATACAGATAACATTGAACAAATATGATACAATTGTAATGTTATGAGATTATTTTTTCCTAAAGTGAATTGTGGTGTCATTGTTAACTGTAGTGATAAAGTGTGATATTGAAAGTCTGATGTATTGTAATTATCACAGTTTAAACTTTCAGCCATTGTATCAAGACAGCCAACCCTGTCTCCTAAAAATTACGTTCATTTACAACTAAACTGCAATCTCGATTACGTTTTTGTAGAGACCGTGACAGTAAACTTAGGGCAAAACTACCTGAAACAAACAACAACAGAGTTGCAAACTGCTTTGTTAAATTTTTATTTTGATTCTGTACAAAGACAAACGTAATGTCATATCACAAGCAACAAACATGAACAAATAACAGAAGACACAGTGACACAGAATAACATCTACTGGATCTTGCATGTTTTTTTCCCCAGATGTTCTGTACACAGTAGATCTGACGATGGCTTTAGTTGTGTTAACGCATGATTTATGGTAAACTGCACAGCTACACGGGCTTCTAGTGCACATAAAGGTGAGTGATTGACCATCTAGTGACCTGCTGTGGCCATAACAACTTGGAATTCAACAACCTAAAACTAGTTGAGATTTCAGATGGATTACAGAACCATCTGCCTCCATTACCCTGTCCTAAGTTATTTCCCAGTGAACACTGTGAGCCCTTTTTTTTTAATGAAAATTTACACAGCGATTATCTCCTGGTACTAAAGATAATTTTTAATCCTATTATGTCAGTCCATTGTGTGAAAACACAATATTGTCAGTTTTTGCTTTTCTGAAGAAGAGTTTTGCAACTTCCACCTACAGTAATTTGAATTTAAAATGAAACTAACCAAGCATGAAACAAGATCAGTGGGGCAGGCTTTCACCATCAAATTGTAAAATGGGTCACATCTTTACACAAATGGGTTGTCATCTTTAGCTAAACTCTGCATGTCCCAGTATAGAAGTACACTTAAAAGCTTGGCTTAAAAATCTATGTAGTCATCTCAGGTGTTTCTAACTTTGCTGCTTATTCAGTAAAAAACAAATATTAATCTACATAAATGGGGAGAACATGCAAACTCCACACAGAAAGGCACCTGGCCGACCAGTGGATTCAAATGCAGGTCCTACTTGTTGTGAGGCTACAGTGCATAATGTAAAAAATATGATGATTAATACCTAAATTTCCAGCTCAAACATTCTAATGCCCATAATGTCACAGAGAAATGGCTGAAGGGAAAATATGTAATGGCCTATAATACAGAAAACATTGCAAAGATAGAAGGAAGAACAGATTTCAGTAGTCTATATTAAAAACGTCTGAATGTAAATTCCACGCAGTCAGTCAAGAAAGTGAAACTGAAGGGAATCTGGCTGCTATAACTGGACAATGATGGAGTATAAAGCGCACTGAAAATCTGTGGGTATACTGTATATATATTCTTTACATATATAACACAGTCTAAATCATACCAACGTTTGAAGAGATCTGCAAGGAAGATTGGGTAAAAATTCCTAAATCAAGGACAGAAAGACTCTTAGTTGACTAAAAAAGTGTCAGCAAACTGTAATATTAGCATTTAAAGAACATATAATTTGTTGTTGTCTGCAGAGTTGTATTTACCTATGTACTTATTTTACTGCCCAAACATTTGAATGTAACTGTAGGTCTGTAGATTTGACTTAACTTTTTGCAGTTTTCTAGAGACTTTTAATTCCCCTCCTGACTTTATTGCTTGTTTGTGTGAAGAAATTGAGATGGACACACAGAAAGAAGGATAGGCTCACTCTGCTCAGTGATGGCTATGGTAGACCATGTCTGCAACTACATGCAGATGCTCATAGTGAGAGTAGTAACAGTGATAATGCTTAATATGTAAACATTCGTTTGTTAAAGAGGTCATATTTTCCTTTTCGTGGTCTGATGTTACAGATATACTTTTGTGAAGTTGGGTGCCCATGTTACGCATATTCAGAAGCCCAATGCTTGAGGGGAATGTGTTTTTGCAGGCTTTCTGGAAATGCACAGGTTTCAGTCTGACCAATGTGCTTTGTTTTTGAGTGTTTTGTTTTAAATGCTATACCCCTAAGCCGTGCAGGTACAAATATGCAGCTCTAACTCAAATATGGTTTGTGCACACGTAATCTGTGTATGCATTTTTGAAAACGAGAAGAGATGCAAATAAATGAACTTTGCTTCACTTTTGCAGACAATCTCTAGCTTCCAGCCTATACTGTTATCCACCATGATAAACTTTCCACATAATCTCCACCGCTTAGCAAGTCATGTTTGTCAGGACAGTGTCATGACAAATCTACTCAACAGTTGAGTGAGTGGCAATTCCCATGTTATGGGGAATGCAGCTGAAGACTTCAACCAGACCAACAGTATCACATGTGAGCTGCATTCCAGTCAGTGATATGTCCAGTGTGGTGGTCAAAATAAAGTATCATGTAAATTGGTGACATGGGTGAAAATCCTTCATAGTGCAGTACTAAATATATCCTGAAGAATATGGTTTCATATCAGTAGATGTAGTAATTTATTTGACTAATCAGTGAGACAAAATGAAAATTTGTTAATTTTGCAAAAACACACTTATTTATTTTTCTGAATGCAAGAATATGTTCAGTATATTGACATTTTAGTCTTTTATTTATGTTTTTGATATCATTTTTCTTCTTAAACCTTATACACATACCATGCAAAATACACAACGGAAATAAAAAAAGATAATAGTAAAAAACTAATTCCTTAAAATTCCATAATGAACTACAAAATGAGCAACTCAGGCCATATGGGATTCAAAATCCAAAAAGTGGTCCACATAAATGAGGTCCTGTCCTGTAATCATTGTCATTTAGTCTAGAAGAAAAAGAAACATATGAAAGGTGTCAAGATCCAGTTTTGTATAAAACATATTAAAATGTTCAATTCAAACCACACAAATATTAATATGCTAGGATAACAAACTTATTAAATGTCACATAAGCCAAATGTATCTTACCTTAATCAAGGTAGCCCAGACACCATAAAAGACAGAGATGAGGAACAAAAAGAGGAAGGTCAAAGTCACATACCAGCTGTCCACACCTATATCTTGGTACACTTCAGCATACATTATTTCATCTAAGAAATTACACCTTTCCAAGGTATCTGCAACATAATTAAGTTAGATTTGTCAATTAAGCATTGCAATGATTTGGTGATACTGGAAGAATATTATATGATTTTAAAATAATCCCTGCAAGACTGAATCCATAAACCAATACCTTGTTTAGTTACATTCAGGATAAGGGTGGTGTTTTCATGAGTCACCCTGCAGGTGATCACTGCCCCAGGTAACCATGTGACATTGGACAAATGAAGATGGCTTTGAATGCTGAACTTCCCATCCAGGCCTTTGTGGGGCTCAGTAGTGTTGTAGTTCAACAGCTCTTTGGATTTATCGAGAAACCAAGTGATGCTGATGGAGACAGGACTAAAGCCAAAGACCAGGCACACAAGTTCATTTGAGCCCTGGAGCAAAGTGGCTGATGGTTTGCTGTGGGTCACTGAGGGTGGGGAAAAATAAAAGATTATTGTTTTTTAAATGAATTTGTATTAGAAGAAAGGCCAAGGAACAAGACAAATCAGGTAACAATGATACATTTTGTAATTTGAAAATTGGAATCACACAAGCAGCAGCTTCTTTACTTTTTTCCTTACATTGTAAAGAACACATTTTTAATAGGGTGCTCACTATGTAATCCTGCCTATGATGAACTCACTAGATATTCAGAAAAAAGCTACAAGCAAAATAGATGATGCAATGTTGTGACATTGTGACATGTTGCGACAATATGTCACTACCTCTGCTTTTGCTATGTGGTCCACATAGCTCTGTTTGGAACATATGTGTTTTCGCTCACAAGAAACTTGCACGCCAATCCACCACCAAAATTTTTGAGTGAGCTTCACAAAGTCTCCGTTCCATTGTTTTGAAAATATTTGTTCCCAAATATTTGTTAACTTTCCAGATGAGCGAGAAGTCATTAAGACTAGGGCCGACCAGAAGACAGGTGAAAGTCATCTGTCCCTTGCCCCTCCTCTTGCTTCATGCTGGTAATTACATGTCAACCACCAACAGGGAACACAACAGCTTTGTTTGCGGCTCCCAGCTCACAAGCTTTTTTTAATCATATCCCCCATGCGCCATGTGCAATTAAGCACTTGTCCATCTACTCCACAGTCTGAAATCATAGCATAATATGTTATAGCTATGATTTATGTTACTGCTTGATCATCACACCAACACAAACACTCACTGGTGTAAATTCTGTGCACTGTAAAATGCACTGTTGTGTGGTGTGTGGTCCTCATCAGAGAAAGACCGCATTGAGCAAATATACATGATGTTGTTTTAAACAGCTGCAACAGAAATACAGTAGCCTAAATAACATAAAACTGTTTGGTAAAGTCTTTTAACATGGTTATGAGTACATCAATCTGATATTTTATCCACATCTGTTAGCTGGGGCATATTTGACTAAAATGTATTTAGTTAGTTAAACATTTACTTAAGAATAATAAGCTTAATTCTATGTGTTTACTGCTATAGAATTTAGTTTACTCTTGATGATAAAATCACCAAAGTACTAGGGCCTTTAAAACTGAGCTAATGGTTTAAAAATAGATGTGGTTCAGACACGCCTGTTCTCAGCACAGCAACAATTGCTTTACCTGAATAAACTCCCCACCCAGCACTGCCTCAAAACACATACAGGAAAAGCAAAGATCTTTGTCTTTGATTATTTAAGATAATAGGTAATGTTTTCAGTTTACCTGAACAGAAACTGGTGTTTTTTTTGACAGTCTGTTTCAGAGACCTGTCAGACACTTCACAAGTAAAGACCTTTCCTGTTTTCCATTCGGTTTGATTAATTTCAAGTTGACTAGTTACTGTCACATGCTCATCTGCACCCATGCTGACATCATTAGTTGCTGCTGATCTTTGCTGAGACTCAGAAAACCACTGAATTTGAGGATTGGAGCCTGAACCAGAGCAAAAGAGTCTCTGTGGTCCTGACTCTTCACTGGGGAAAAGAAGAAGTTCCACTGATGGGTCCACTAAATGAGAGATAAATCAGTTAATCAGTTAATCAATCGATTACAGATGAATAAGGTATGAAACATAAAATCAGATGTCATTAAGAGAAAGAAGACCAACTCCTCTTACCAAAAAAAACAATGGGTGTTGATTTGAAGTTGTCAGAGAAGCCTTGATTCACTGTGCAGGTGAAATTTGTGCCTTTCTTCCAATATGTTGAAGGTACAGAGAATTGCCTACTGACTGAATGAAAGCCTGGGGCTTCAGGGAGGTCAACATACTGTTTGTCAGAGATGTCAACATTGTTAGCCTGAAAGACGATGTAGAGGTCACTGGAGGAGAGATTTGAAACCTCACAGATGAGCACAACACTGTCTCCCTTCAAATGTGGGAGAAATCTCCTGATCTCGACTGATGGAACTGTAACCACAGGCCCTGGATGATGACAGGAAACAAATTGACATGATCTTTTAAGCTTTTACTGTCACAAGACAGCTGATGTATGTAGCTGTGCAGTTTTATTTTTACCTGCAGCATTTACGGTATTCTGAGTGGCTAAGAAGCATGCATGCTCTGCTCTGCATGTTACAAACTTCAGTTGTTTCCACCGACTTGATGTAACTTTCAGTGTACTGTGTATATGAGTTTTGTTTCTCTCCTGGTTCACTGTGTTACTTGGTGATACCGTCCCATCTATCAGCCAGGTTACCTTGGCATCAAAAGAAGTGTGGACCAAACATGTTGCTGTCACCTGAGATTCTTCCATTACTGTCTTGAAGCTGGGAATCTCCACATGAATAGAAGGAGAGGGTGTTGCACGGACTGTAGGAAAAATGTGTTTGACCATAAATGTTAATTTATTTACAGTTGCTCAGTTTGTCACCAAGAGAGTTTTTTTC
>JAUMHL010000029.1:16635062-16654784 GCA_032362345.1 Sandelia bainsii
AAATAACCACTTAGGGAACAGATGAGTTTGGGTGAGGCTCCAAATTCACCTTCCCAGACAGGATACAGTGTGATGGTTGGAGAGACAGTCTGTGAACCTGAAATAGAGAAGGGATGATTTTGTCTTTATTTGCCTTATGCAAATTGTTCAATGTGATTTTTCAAATGTAAAATTGTGCTCATATCTCTTCAGTTATACATACCTTCAGATTTCAAGCAACCTTAGTCTGAATTGTAATTGTAATATCTTTGTATTTAGTCTAGGTGGCAGAGTTTTACTTTTACAATGCGTCATATATGAAAGTCAGGTGGAGATGGGGCTGGAAGTCTGTTGCACAGATGTTGCAGCATGACAGAGCAGAGTGATCAGGGCTAGCAGCAAGCGGCAGTACTGAGTAACACCCAGGTCCCAAAACAGTACCAAAATACAGAAGTGAAACAATGCAAAGAGCAACGGTGCATCACAGACACCAGGTGTGAAGTGTGGTTATGCCCGTAAGAGACACAGAGCACACATTTAAATATCTCATATCAGTTTACATATTTTTTACATAGATTTCATGGATTCCCATGAATTATTAAAGGTTTTAGCTTTTGAGCCTGTTAATAATAGAGTCAAAAAGTAACTGACTGTAAAATCTCCACATTTACATATTAATAAGTTGAACATTGGCTGTTAATTTCATGCTTGTGAGGTAACAAACAAAACATATAAGATAAAAGATAAATTGTTAAATAGCAGTTATGAGTATTGTACACTAGCAAACTAGCAAACTAAGTAAAACCAGACAATACTCACAATTTCAAAATTAAAGAAGATAAAAAAGTTTAAGGATCAACATTAATGAATATTTTCATTTAAACATTTATTTTTGCAAAGATTTCAAACACTTGTAATTAAAATGAAAAACATACAACAGTGGTTAGTTACATGATAAAGACAAAGATAAAAACGTGAGAAAAATACTTATTTTACAGAAAGTTCATCTTGTTTCATCTGATCTGAAAAGACAGAAAAAACATGCAACAACATAGATTAGTAATATTGCAACAAAATGATTAAATTCCTAATATGTCATTACTTTAATGTGTTATTGTATTGTAAGCGTTTTATATTTCAAGGTACACACATTAGAGTTACAACATTGCTGCATCATAAAATATCTGGTTACACCTGATGTCTTTGTAAAGATTTCTTACTTGGTTTAAGTAAAACTTTTATCACATAAACTAAATATTTATTTTGGACTGAAGTCACATTACTTTCATGATCAAACATAATAACAGCACCATGCATAGGTCTTTAATAGGTGAGGTTTTGGTGCAGTCAAGAAATTCATTAAATGATAGTAGCATTGTAGCTAAAGATTATACATTTCACATTTTAGTTTTTAGAGCAATCAGCGGGTCACTCATTTCTAACCTTGACTTTGTTAAAGGGTTTAGTTTTTGATTTTTAGATGCTAGATAGGTAATGAACATACCATATTGCATAATAAAATATCAGAGACATAAAATGTTAAATAGCATTGTTATGAAAATTGTGAAAATGAGAAAACTAAGTGAAACTATACTCCCAATTTCAAAACTGAAGAAACATTTTGGAAGAGCAACGTAAATGATTATCTATGTATAAACATTTCAATTTATTGTAATTAGCATGAAAAACAGACAATTGTGATTACTTACATTATAGTAGGAAGTTATAGGACAACAATAGAAGAATTATTTTATTTTTTTTTAAATGTCCATGTGGTTTCATTTAACCTGAAAAGACACACACAAGAAACACCCAAACATGAAGCATACAGATTAGTAATATAATAATAATCTAAACCTCAAATGTAAATATTTGTGGGGTCTTTTTAAAGTCTGATTGACTTTATGATTTCTAACATGCAGGTATGCAATTACAGATACAAATGTCATAAACCATGTTACAGCTGGCTTCTGTCATGCTTTGTTGATAAATTAACTTAAAAAAGCTGAATAAACTTTTTTTTAAACTAAACTGAGAAGAAAATATTTGAGCATAATAGGTAACAGCGACATAATTCTAATATGGGTCAAAATATACCATTTTAATTATTTAGTTATTTAGTTTCAACACATTTCTAGCACAGTCTGTCAAACTCATAATTCTATATAATTTTACTTTTAAATTATTATTTTTAAGTTAATAATGTTCCAATAAATAAATAAATACAAAAATAAACAAGCATTGCTGTTATTGTGCTCACCCCATTTATATGCAGTCATCCTCAATACTGTTTAAGGATGGCTTTGCTGCAGTTACTTTAGTATTTAGTATAAAATCCAAATATTGATTAAGTTTTAAAAAAGCAACTTAGCCCTATGACTTTTACTGAAGTACAGTATTGAGGATGCAATTACATTACGAATATTTTTACATCAGAGATATTCCCTGTATAAATCTAAATTGGGGACAACTCTAACATAAACTCATTGTTACCTTCAAAGCAGTGGTTCCGATGGTGAACAGCAGAGTGAAGAGAAAGAGAAGGATGAAGGTGAGGGCTGTGTTTCCCATGTTATCCTCTTCTTCCTCAGCTGTATTGTTCCATTGGAAGTAATAATCAATCTTGAACTCTGGATGTAATGTGCAATAATTATCCAGTTAATACTTTCAGACAATCCACACCCAGGTTTGAACAGTAGCTCATAAGACTCAACAGTAATTTCTATCACTGGTCAGAAGGGACTCCAAGCAAGTATAATTAATTAGCAACTAAATTATAAAAGACATTCTAATACCAAAGCAAACAAAAATAATTAAACAAGTTATTTGTTACATATTATATCTTTGCAGTGATCCTGATTTGCTACTGATAGACCTCTTGGCTTGTGAATCTGTATATTTATATTTTGACTGAGAGACCACAGAGCTGGAGTTAAACCTTACATTCATCTGTCTTGTGTTGGGGTGCAAGACCCAGTAGAGAAAACACATACACAAAGACATGTCACACAAATAGTGTTAATGCACCATCTACAAATAAAACTCAAGAAATGTAATAATTTTTGTCTAAAGATATTGGGGTGTGGTGTCAAGGATTCTGTATTGAAAAAAGTGTAATACTGAAAGTTTCATGTATTGTTTCTCTACAAATTTTAAACAGCTGCATTAGGATGGCACTGTGACATTACATAAATACAGACATAAATAAAGACATGAAACTACAAGCGACAAACAACAACAGAGTTGCAAAGTGCTTTTTTTATTTTGATTTTAAATCTGCATCAAAAAGGCAAACATAATGTCATATCACAAGCAACAAACATTAAACAACAAACAGAAGAGGACACAGTGACACAGAATAACATCTACTGGGCCTTGCACGTTTCAGGGATGTTCATGTTGAGGTTGACCAAGTTGGTTTTTTCAAATGTTCTGTGCCCAATGGATCTGACGATGGCTTTAGTCGCATTTACCAAAGACTCATGGTAAACTACACAGCTATACACCACGTCATTCCTTTTCCACTGTTCAAGGCTGAGCGATAAGTGGCCATAAGCAAAATATGATCCATTGCTTTCTACAGCGTTTGTGGTACTGAACTTGTAGTTTGAGTCTGCTGCCTCGTCATCAACAAGCCAAGACACATAAACCTCGTGAGGGAAGAAGTCTTTCACATAGCAAGTCAGGGTCACCTTTTCTTTTCTAGTATGTTCTACTGGAGGCAACATAAACACTGAAGGACGCTGAGGTGGTCCTCCTACAAATATGAGAGAAAAATTAGCCCTCCTGCCACAGACAGATGTAACTACAGTACTGTAAGAAATATCTGCTGAAAAATACAATTAGAAATAATACTCATAATAATACAGGCTTTTAGTGCACTTTTGCTAATTAGTTTTCTTACCCGGGATCCTTTCATAAGGTTTCCTTATTGGTTCAATTGAGGATGAATCTATAACAACACAGTAGCGCTTTAGACCCTGGCTCCATTCTTCAAATGTGATGTCAAGTGAAACAGATGTCGTTCCACCTCCACTATTGTGGGACTTTGAGGAGTCAACCATTTCATCTCCATCCTCATTCTCCCAATAAATTCTTTCAACAGATTGCTCTTTGTTTGTTACTTTACATATTATAGTTCCCTTTCTCTGTGAAAATATTTCCATCATTTTGGGGCCAAAGATCTCAATGACCACATTTGAACAAGCTGGTGGTGGACTGGCTGAGTGACGAATGAATAAACAATTATAACTGCTGCAAAACCATTTGAACCGAAATAAAATGTTCTTAATATTTTTATAGTAAAAATTAGAAATATACTTACTCGGACATAGCTCAACAGGTTTGTAGATCACAGTTGAATTCTCGTCTTTATTTCCCCCCTTAAAGTGACATGTAAACTTGAGATTTTCATGCAGATCATTGTTCTGCATCGTGAGAAAACTTGCTGCACTGTACAGAGTTCCATTCCCAGGTGTTTTGATCTCATATATATTTTTGTCAGTGATTTCCTGGTCATCTTTCAGCCATTCGATCTTATAATCTTTTGGGTAAAAATCTTTGGCAATGCAGGAAAAGGTAGTCTCATTGTCCTCACCAGAGGAGGCCCACACTTTAACCATTTTAGGCCCATCTGAAAAACAAACATACAAAATATATACACAAATATGCAGAAGCAGGCGATAATACATATATATGCAGAAGCAGAGGTGAACAAGGTGCTATATATTCATGTAATATGGATTTACTGTAGACTTAAAATAATACTGCAAGTGGTTCATGATGTTCCTGTATTATTGTTGTGTGCATATAGTGATTTCACACCTCAAACATTTACTGTAGCTTGTTACTAATGTGTGCAGAAATACTTTAAAGTGAATTAAGATTTTCCATTAATGAACAGCAGAACTTTCATGGTCGCTTCTGCATATACATTGACTGTTCAGACAAGCAGACACAGATTTAAAGTGCACGTTAATGATCAGCATACAATGAAAGTGCAAACAGACAGAGACTAGGCTTGTGCAGAAGGATAAGATGAAACAGAACAAGCTGCATAAATCCATTTGTACTGTATGTGTGCAGAGGACATACAGAGCATTAGTAAAGAATAAAACATAGTCAGAAGCAGATTATACATGAGCGAGCTTCAGCCTTCTCATGCCACCCCACTGTTAATTTTAGGCCTACTCTTTATGGAATTTAAATGATAGATTTGAG
Source organism: Sandelia bainsii (assembly GCA_032362345.1). Lineage (NCBI taxonomy): Eukaryota > Metazoa > Chordata > Actinopteri > Anabantiformes > Anabantidae > Sandelia > Sandelia bainsii. The sequence goes on from JAUMHL010000029.1 coordinate 16,640,262, forward strand.
TGTTTCTAAGATGGTTTAAGAAATTATTACTTTTTTAAAGATTCAACATAAGTAGCTTGGGAAGGTGTGGTAATGTCTCTAATAACAATTCTCAAAAAACAAACAAACCTCAAAACCAAGTGATAAAGATTATCCTGTTGTAGACAAATTACACCACTAACACTTATTTGTGACAAATTAAAATTATATATTTTTATATTTTTGATTGTTCAAAAGACGTTACATTTTTTTAATTAAATTGGTTATTTGACATAAAATCACCTAATGATGAATGATCTTTTATGAAAACATTCTGCTATTGTACTTTGTATTCTTATCCTTATTACAATATACAAGTTGTTTTTTAGACTAAGGTTGTTCTGTTTAATGTATTCAACTCAATTTACTCAAAATAGCAAGTCTGTAACACATTAGTTGTTATTACTAAACTGCTTGTACATTGTAGCATTGCATAATTAACTATTTTAATTTAAAAATTATTAAATTATTGAACAGTTAATAATTAGTTTTGCAGTGAACTGACCTGATAAGATTCAAATCAATGACTAAAAAGTTATTTATGTCAGACTTAGCATTGGTCTTACTTGGTGTTGGTCTGTCTTGTGTGAAGTTAACCACTTCATTTCTACCAAGATGATCCACAGCACATTGGAAACCTTTCTTTTTCTCCCAGTCCTGTTTTGGCACTCGGACTTGACTGACTCCCGTATAGGTGTTGCCTTTCTGTACTGAAGGATACTGAATGAAGTCTGTCAAGGCAGCCCCATTGTCGGTCCATTTGAAGGTCACTGAGGAGGGTGTGAAGCCGGTGGCAAGGCAGCCAAGAGTGACGGTGTTTCCAGTCCCAGAACCGCATGGTACCAGAGGAAACAGAGTTGGTTTTTGTGTGATGGCTAAGAAAGGAAAAACAAAACCATGTAATATAAACTAAATACCAAATTAAAAAGAGAACTTTTTTTTTTTACAAAGTTAAAACAGAAACATTAATTTGAGCTGTGTCAATAGAAAAATAAACAGCATAAAGGCATTATTTTTTTAAATGTTAAAATGTGGTGTCTATATATACACAGTTATGTTTTACTGTTCCATTAGTGGTTGCTTGTTGTGCTATGAATAATCTCGTAATATCTGTGGTTTGTGGTATTGTCTGTTATGTTCTATATTAATTACTTTAAACACAGTTTACAATAGTTAGAAAATAATTATTAAGATTTTTTCAGAAAATTGAAATAAGGAAATTGTAAAGTTGGCACACACTCACAGTACACACCAACTGAGTTGTTGGCATATTTTTTTTTTAAAAATAATTATTTTTGTTCAATTTCAAGAATAATGTGTGAGATTAAATAGAGTTCTTACCTGATGACACAGTTACCGTTGTGCCCTTTCCCCAGTAGTCAAAAGCACCATAGTAGCACAGTGCTGAATCTACTTAGTTGTTAGTATGAAAAGGCTACATCTACTAATGATGAGCACAAAAGTCTTAAACCTTAAAATTTAATATATCCCACCATGTAATGAAATACACTTAAATTAACAATACTGCACAAGCCCTGAACTTCGTAAGTGTGTCCTACAGTGAATATCATTGTTTGACTTTAAAACGAGAACATGTTGAAACATGTTGAAGTAAGACTTGACAGGCTGAGACATTACAGCGCAACATAAAAATGACATTTCAGCATCTGAAAAATATCCTACTGAATTTTATAAGGTTCAAAACCTACCTGATGACACCGTGACCATAGTGCCTTTTCCCCAGTAGTCGAAAGCCCAGTAGTCACAGTTAAGAGAGTCAATTCACTCTTCTCACAAAAACCTGACTGTAATATCTTAGAACCTCAACGCATAATATTTGATTTCTGGAACGGTTACAATCAAACTTACAAACAACAAACAAATTTACACCTATTAATAGACTTATCTTTCAATTGAACTCAACAGAAAAGAGTTCTGAAATTCAGACAAATGATTTGTCAAGCTACAAAGTACTGTTGGCTGTCTTGGCCGTTACCGACCAGATGTTGTGACCACATGAAAACAAGCATAAATATTTTAGTGGTGTGATTAGAAATTTCTTTCTCTAGTCAGAATCAAAAAAATTACATACCTGAGGTGACGGTGACTGTAGTTCCTTTTCCCCAGTAGTCAAAAGCGTAGTCACAGTCTAACAAATTATTAACTACTGCATACAAAAACCTGTTCCCACATATCTGTAATTTCATCAGTACGTTACTGTTTACTGTTTGACAGTTTTCTTGGCTTTTGCAAATGATGATTCAGAAAAATGAATTTTGAATGATTTTCACCACCAAAATCTAAACTGCGTCTCCCAGTTATAACACTTTAACGTACAGTATTGCTGAAATGACTGACCTGTGTGGTGTCTCGAGTGTATTTCTTTGAAAAGTACTAAAAATGTTTTAAAAGCAACATTTGCACATTAGCGAGAGAAAATAAAGTTCGGCTTACCTGATGTTACTGTAACTGTGGTGCCTTTCCCCCAGTAGTAAAAAGCATCGTCACAGTGTATTAAGCCATTACATTCAACATACAAAAACTAGCATCTTAAAGACACTGGGGTGTAAATTTGTCATTTTAACTATAATTTTTACATGTTGAATATGAAGATAAAAAAAGCTTCTTTTACCTGATGTGACGGTCAATGTTGTTCCTTTCCCCCAGTAGTCAAAGTAGTAGTCACAGTGACCGATTTCATAGCACTTCAGTGCAAAAATATTTAATATCTTGTGTAATAAAATTAATTATTTTGCTTAATTTTTTAACTACTGAATAATAATTTACCCTGATTTTCTTTTGTTTTGCTGCAGATTATATCCTAGTTTACATGTGCTTGTAACCAGCACAAATGGAATAATAAATCAGACAATAGAAATTTCTTGACACAAAATATAATTGATTATTACTTACCAGAAGTTACTGTGACTTGTGTTCCTTTCCCCCAGTAGTCAAAGTAGCCATCACAGTGACTGATTTCATTAACACTTCAGTGCAAAAATATTTAATATCTTGTGTAATGAAATTAATTATATTTTGCTTAATTGGTGATCTACTGAATAAACATTTACCCTGGTTTTCTTTTGTTTTTGCTTCAGATTAGATCCTATTTGCCTTAAACCAACACAAACTGTATAATAAATCAGAGAAATACAGAAATTTCCTGACACAAAATATAATTGATTATTACTTACCAGAAGTTACTGTGACTTGTGTTCCTTTCCCCCAGTAGTCAAAGTAGTCATCACAGTGACTGATTGTATTAGCACTTCAGTGCAAAAAATATTTCATATCTTGTGTAATGAAATTAATTATTTTGCTTAATTGGTGATCCACTGAATAAACATTTAACCTGATTTTCTTTTGTTTTTGCTTCAGATAATATCCTATTTTACATGTGCTTTAAACCAACACAAATTAAATAATAAATCAGACAAATATAGAAATTTCTTGACACAAAATATAATTGATTCTTACTCACCAGAAGTTACTGTGACTTGTGTTCCTTTTCCCCAGTAGTCAAAGCCATCACAGTGATATATTACAGTCAGCATCTGATACAAATACTAAAATGTTTAAACCAAGAAAGACAGGGTATCACAGATAAAGCGATCCCTGTACTATTTATTAACCATTTCCCTTGAGATAATAATCTCCTGTGGTCTGGGTTATTTAATAATAAGTGTGTTTGTTAACAGTTGTATGATCACTTCCTCTTTGTCAGACACGCTCAGCTTCAGCTCCTCCAGCATGAAGCTCTAAATGCATTTGTTTCAGTCTAGTCACTACGAGTTAATGACAGTTGACATTTTAACCATTTAGATAAAAATAGTACATTTTGTATATGCTCAATTCTCACTGTGACCTTGAGCAACCATACCTTAAGATATCTAATATTTTGGACCATTGACTATAACCTGCAAGCCTTGTGTTTATTTAAGTGCTGAACATTTCACATTTGGGACTGATTTAGGCAGCCAATGGTTATTTTTGCTGGAATAATTCTACTACTAATATTCTACTGCTAATACTACTACAACTACTAAAAACAACAACAACAATAATAATAATAATAATAATCTCTCAGAGTGACATTTATTTATTCAATATATTGTCAAGTTTGTACAATAGTGTGCATAATAGATCAAAAAATATATACATTTTAAAAATGTAAATAATACACACCTGCTGTGTCATTTCAAACCTCCATGGGAATAAGAATGAGTTGGCCATTCCTGATGTGTCTTGTGATTATATTGAGATTGCAAAAATTACATCTGGGAAGTTACATTAGCAGGTCCACGTGCTATTTACACAGATATATGTAATTTAAGTCAATATTGTAACATAGTTTTTTATGTTTGAGTCCAACAATATGAAAGTTGTTCATGTTTGGGTTCATCATCACAGCACTTGGTTAGGGTCAGGGGAAGATTGTGGGCTGGGTTAATAGAAAAAAATATAACAGCCACTGCACACACACAGCATTTGCATTCAAATTTAAACAAAACATCTCTCTAACCACTAAGTGCTTTTAATTTCGTGCCACTGTATTGGTGAGAAGGTAGCCCCCTCTTTAAGACTGATTGGGCTACGTCACCAAAAAACTGACCACTTTCTTCTGCTGCTTTCCTCCAACCACTTGTATTGCATTGTATTAGTCCTTTGCAAGGCTTCCCAATTCTCCTCCATATTGTCACATCTGATTGCTTAAACATGTTGCTAAAACAAAGCTGAATATGACAGTAATGATTAACATACTGGACACAGTGTATGACAATACATGAGTATGACATGCTTGAGTTTGAATCATGTCTTAAACACTGTTACTTCCAGTGAAACAACTGCAACAGCTGGTCTCACAATATAACATCACCATCACTAGGTAAAATTTAGAGTTTTGCATTGTAGATCACACAACCAGGACGTTAACTGAGCCTTATGATGATGATGCACCACTGACTTAGACACTGCTCCTGTTAAAATTAGTTAAATCTTACTTCAACTACACTGAGTACAGCAGTAAATGCTCACAAATTATTGTATCCACGTCAACAACAGATGAGATATTATACTCAGGGCCAGGTTAAGGAATCTAGCGGACCTAGGCTGCTAGTATTTGAGGCCCTATTTGTCACCATAAAACAAGTAAAACATTTCATGCTTATAAGACTGTGCTGCTACTGATTAACAGTACACAAAAAAAAAAAAAACACTAAAAGAATTATGATTTTATCAGTAGTTACATGATGCTCTGGGTTTTGTAATGGTAATGGGCACCTTGGGGAATTTGTCTTTTGGATCCAGGTTCACATGAACAAAACCAAACACGGTGAATAATATCCTACAGGGTCACACCAATACTTGGCTTGAAGCCAGAAGTGGACCATAAAATACGCAGATTCCAAAAATAGTATTGCAACAAATCTCATTGCTGATGTTACACCACAATACCACAAATTACACCATTACAATCTGACTGTTGGTAAAACAGCACTGTACTGCTAAGAAGAATCCGCACCAAAAGTTATCAATCTACGTGTTGACAGCACACAATCTGGCTCTCATTAGACTTAGTTCACAAAGGCGGCTAACCCCACAAACTCTGACATATCTTACATACCGACGTGACCATTATTAAATCATCACCCATCTGTGTTTAAATTAATGATCACATACTCGTCAATGGGTGTTTTTTCCTGTTATTCTTTGAAGCCAAAACTGACAAAGTCATATTCCAGAGACATTATAGTTATAAGTGGTTTAGATGTTGTTCATAAATTGTTGCTCGTAGTGCTCCTCTCTCAGTTCTCTCTCACTTCTGTATCGCAGGTGCAGCTAATGCTAATGCTAGCTGACTCCGTTTCAACTGGTCAGGCTGTGCTGCTGTTAGGAAGGAGGCTACATTTGCTAGCTGTATCTCCTTATGTTTCTCCACAAACATTCATAGTTATTTCTATCAGTCTTTGTTTTCTTGAAATATAATAATGTTGTAGGTTTTGTCATCTCCTCAGTATTTCTTCACCTTTAGCTATCTTTATGACACCTTTTTACATTTCTGTGCCTCACTGTAGTGTCCACAGTTTGTTTACAGGAGTTCATCTTGATGACGTCACAGACAAAATCGAAAAAATAAATAAATAAATAGCTGAGTTTAGTTTTATTTGAATCATTTTTATGAATAGATACTACTAAAAACTATATTTTTGTATTAACACAATGATTACAAAAATAGAACATGAAACATGAAAGATACATATCAGTAATTTAAATACAATTTAAAACAAGTAAATTCAATATTACATCTGCTGCTAACTGTCTTTTTGCACATCTCAAAAGCTGCTCTAAAATGCACCTCCTCACTTTTCATCACTGTTACTGTTTTTTTTTGCACTACTGACTATTGCATATTGTACATAGGTTTACTTTTTAAGTTCTGTTATTTAGTTAGCTGTTATTTATCTTATATCTTATATGTTTATACTTTTTATATTTTATACCTGTACTATGAAGATGAGAGAGAAACAGCATTTCGATTCACCTGTATGTTCTGAACATATAGTGAACTGCCAAAAAACTTGGAATTCAACAATGTAAAAAAAGTGAAGATGCTTGTGGATTTCAGAAAGAACACAGTACTGCCTGTGTATATTGCCCATCATTCATGTGGCCTTTAAGTTAACAATGTAGTTTTTCCCCTTTTCCTAGGCAGTACATTCCACCAGGATCTCCAGTTAGAGCAGAACATCAGGTCCTCAATAAAGAAGGTAAAGAAGATGTCCAATGACAAGTGTCATGAACTCCAGTCCCCTGCCAGATTGTCTACTAACCTGACCCTCAGTACAGCAACTTTCCAGTGCTTATTCGTCAGACCGGACTTCTGTGTATGACTCTGTTTTTCGACCTGACCCTGAATTCTGCCTCTGACCCTCTCGTGAGTACCCTGGTTGTTTGAACTATCATCTGTTATCTGGACTGGATATGAATATTTTGGACCTAGTTCTCTGTATTCTGGATTTCGGACCTGCTATGTAATCTCTGGATATTTCTGTCTGTTTTCGGACCCTCTGGATTGAGTATTGTGATTTGGACTGTGTTTTGTGATTACCTGGCTCCTAAACTCTGCATCAAAATCGACCTGCGTCCTTCTTATCTACCTGTTCCTGATCTTAAAAATGCTTATCATCTGGTGCGTATTCAGGAGGGGAATGAAAGGAAAGCTATATATAAATATAAATATTTAGTCTTGCCCTTTGGTCTTACCAATGCTCCTGCTGTATTTCAGAATCTGGTCAATAATGTTTTAAGAGGCATGTCCTTTACCTACCTTGATAACATTCTTATCTTCTCCAAATCTGAGACAGATTATGTGAAATACGTGTGAGTGGTGTTGCAGAGATTACTCCAGAACCATCTCTTTGTGAAAGCAGTGTCAATTTCACTCTTCCACCGAATGCTGTTAAGAATTGGCCCACTCCTGAAATCCAGAAGGCTCTGCACTGTTTTCTGGGTTTTGCAAACTTCTCCCAGTGTTTTATACACCACTACAGCTCTATTGCCTGCCCCTTACATCACCTCACCTCATCCAAGACCAAGTGCTGTTGGACTAATGGAAACAGAGGAAGCTTTCACCCAGCTCAAAGAGAGATTCTCTTCTGCAACCCTGTCTCCTAAAAATTCCGTACATATACAACTAAACTGCAATCCGGATTATGTTTTTGTAGAGAACGTAATTGTCACGTTGTTCTGAAACTTATTTTTGTGAATGAATGATGCGCTACATTTATTAATGCAAAGCGATTTGCAAGGAGATGGTTGGGGTGGATGAATGCTTTACTATGCAGGACTGACATGCCGGAGACCTGAGTTTGACAGTTTAGTTGTATACGAACATAATTTTTAGGAGACAGGGCTGCGGATTGTCAGTTCACTGTGGAGGTGGTGCTTTAACAAGGTTCATCCTTGTGCCTTCTCATGGTGCTTGTTGACAGCCTAAGGAAATTACAGTATCGGAGATCAAGAACTGCTGGCGGTGAAACTAGCACTGTAGGAGTGGCGCCATTGACTTGAGGGGGCCAGGCAGCCTTTCATTGTGCTTACTGACCAAAGACACCTGGAGTATCTTAAGACTGCTAAACGTCTTAACCCCTGTCAAGACCGTTGGGCTCTTTTTTTGCAACCACTTTAACTTGCTTAACCTTAACCTTAACTGATATTCAGTCCCCACTGTATACTCAAAGGAGCATTCCATGTACAATTTTCCTATTATTTTCCTTTGTTGTCCCTGGCTGGTGGAATGACTTGCCCTGCTCCATTCGACTAGCCGAGACTATCACCACCTTTAAAAAACATTTGAAAACTCACTTGCTTTAAAAGTATTTCAAATGAGTCTTACACATACACACACACACACACACACACATACCAAAAAAACAAAAACAAAAAAACAAAACACATTGTCTAGAACTTAACAATTCCTAGTGTAGCAACCATAGGTTAGGTCCTTTAGTGTCTTACTACCTTGGTTAACTACAGATCCCATTAAGCCCATAAGTGAACACACTATTTTAGGGAACAAACAATATCTTTTAATTTAGAGCATGATGTTCAATAACTAGATTGATCCATCAAAACAGAGTGGAGGTTAATTAGAGAAGGCAGGCTGTACAACACATTCAAATATTAGTATAAAACACAATACAATAAAATAAAAGAACACTCCATGCAATAAAACAATTTCAGCAAACACAGGCAAGTGAACGGGCTATATAAAAACAGCCTAATCCCTCTCCCACAACTGTTCCTCTCTGCTAAACTCTATTGGTGCTTTTGGCTCAGGTGTTAAAAACAAACTAAAAACAGTAAAAAGAAACGCTTAAAACAAGGGTAAAACCGGCGTTCAAAATGCATTAAAAACAATGGCGATTACACTAATGATGTCAAAAACAGCGTCAAAAACAACGGTAAAACAGCATTAAGAACAGTCAAAAACAGTCACAAACAGCGGCTGACAACCCAGCAGCTTTGCATCAATTTCCCAATTTGTTTGTAGACGGCGCGTGGCACAACACTTCACTCAGTCGCTGTGTCTCACTCCTCTGTTCTGCCGGTGCGGCTATTTTTCCGCAATTCCTATGCAGACTTCACTGTTACCTGGTGCAGGTTACCACAAGGACCCCAGACAGTGTTTTGCTGTCCATGGCTGTGCCCGCTACTTAAATAGTGTCATTCCTGTTCAGATTACCCACAGCTGCACCTGCCTGCCTACTCACCGGTCCCTGGGGTGAGTCCCTGGCTACACTAGCATGTTTTTCTTCTTGACAAGTTTGGGTCTTATCAGGGCTCTTAGTTTGTAGTAACTCATAATTTACAGAACCCGAATGGTAATTGCTTGTGTCTTCCCCTTGTAAATCACTTTGGATAAAAGCGTCTGCCAAGTAAAGTAAAGTAAAGTACAGTAAAGTAAAGTAAAGTAAATATACATTTTACTGCACAGCTTTAACTGTGTTCGTTATATTTTTCTTCATGTTCATTTTTGTATATTATAACAAGTTTTTGCACCAAATCGGCAAAAAAATCCTTGTATGTCAAAACATGGTGGACTATTCAGCTGGCTGTGGCATTCGGATAAAACTGCCTAACAAGCCAATGGAGTGACCATGTCACTCCTCAGCAATATGAATGTATACACTTACTCTTTACTTGGGTGAGGGTATGAGCTTCAGGTAGGTCAGTTTAAAGTGACAGTCGAATTAGATGGGGCCTAGTAGATTTATGATCTGCAGGTTCCATTGATAGATTGAAACTTTAATATGAATACTGAGCATCCACAAGAATTTTTACCTAAGTTTTGGCACTTTTAAATATGTTTTAATAATAATAATATTGGTAACAAGTGGGGCTAACCCAACTTTCCAGCTCATAGCTCCCAAGATGTAGCTAGATGTTGAATGACTTGAATGATTGCATGTATGTGATACCTTTACACATATCTGATAACATTCCTATTATCATTTAACATACACTTATTTTAAATTGGTGTTACAAAATAGACAGTGTTCAGGGTAAACAAAGGCTTTACATCAGAATTGGATTGTTAAATTGTCCTGTAGTTTATCTGGCCTGCTTTAGTGTAACTGGTATCTGAGCCTTTGGCTTTCAGTCTAAAGTTTCAGTTTGTCAACTGGCTGTGGAAGCACCTGTTGTGGTGAGGATTGTTTCCTGTGTGTTACATAAATATTAACCACTAAGGATGTTGATAACCACAAGTTCACAATGTTCTAACATTTTCATTTATCTTTAATTGCTAATGAAAGTCTAGTAAGTAGCAGGCTATTTAAGTTTGACACTGCATATATGTTGATGTATTAATACAGTAATGGTTAGCAGTAGTTAACATTATAGATACAAACATATTTAGATACTTCATTAACTCTTAATTTGTGACCATTAATTAATTTATATTTCAAACATATTAATGCATCAAATTTAATTTTAATTTGTGGATAATATATAAGATCTATAGTGGTAGATCTTATGCTACACTATCCAGCCGCATATCCAGCGATAAAATTTTTTTTATTGCGATTATTTGCATGATTTTTGTTACGGGAAAAATTTATTAATGGATTTAAAAGTAGATTTGTTTTTTTTTTACTTTTATTTTAAAAGTACTGCTATACGAACAAAATTGCAATAATATTCTGTCTGCAAACACTTTAAACAAATAAGATGGTTTTTCACAGCAGTATTCCCTTTACACAGTAGCAGTTAAATATTTCTTGAAAATCAACTTAAACATTAATGTAATCAAATAGGAAACCAAAGCTATTTTTATTAAACTAACTAAACAGCATCGTGTTATTTATCTTATGTAATTTCTGTGTTGGTCGCGTTACTATTCTCCTCTGATCTCTGTGTAGTCACAAAATATGTCACGTCAACCACCTGAAAAGCCTTTTTTAAACACCGTTGTTAATTTGACTGCTGTCTTTAAAAGAAACTCATGAACATAATGATTTCTTTAAGTGTTTGTGACAGTGTCCGTTGTTTGGGTGATTTGCTGCATCAACAGTGTGTATTGTATTTAAGTGATACGTCAGACTCAAAGTTCTCCGGTAACAGGAAAATTCAACTTTGCAGTGGTTACAAATAACTGTGGTTCTATCAACACCACAGTGTGGAAGAGATTTAAATTAAAATGAAATGAAAAATGAAAATGTCCTTGTAAGAGTTCGGTAAATCGCATCTGTATGTGTAGTCAGAGCCAGTGAGCAACGGACTTTCATCAGTACCATCATCATAATAAAACTGCATTAATGTGCAATAAAATAATTGGCGACGTTAATTAATGAATGCATTAACGCAATAATAATGCGTTAATGTGCCCAGCCCTAATGGCACAGTGGCCTTGTGCTTCAGTCCAGTTTAGGGAAGGTTTTTGTATTGCCATATCTCACTGTGGCCGCTACTCCATAGGTACACAGTGGCACATACTCATACAAAAACCTTAGCCTTTGATGGTGCCTAGAATTAAAGTACATTATACTTTTGTTCCATTTTACTTCAAATTTTTAGCTTTTGAAACCTAATTATTGTTGTTTTCTTTTTGTTTCTCAAAAAATAGCATTTGTTAGATTTTTCCTCACATTGATGATCCCTGTGTGCTAAAGAAACTGTTTATTATATCATAACACTACCCACTGTGTGAGAACACATTATTGTCAGCCTTTATGTTCATAAAAAGAGTTTGGTGGGACACATAAAAGCAGTATAAACTATCACCTTGCTTTCTATATCAGAATGAGACACTTTTTCTCACTTCTCCGGGGAAAAGGTTTTTGTCATAGGATGTACCACTGTGGCTGCTATAGTGCACTGTGATACAATCCTGTACAAAAACTCCACACTCCACACAAATCCTGTTACTATAACTTTAGTATTTTTCATATAAATTTTAGAATCTATGTGAAATATTCTATATGATTCTCTACACCACACATTACAACAATCTCTGGATTGTGTCATGTATGTAAATCAAATTTCAAATTATTGTGGAGTGTAAAGACCATTATATGTACCTGGGTTCATGGATGACTGTCCTAACAACTGACTCAAATCCTGCCATTTAATTTGTAATTTATACTTTATTAATCCAACAGCCACACAACTTGATTTGAAAATTCATATTTGCTGTCTTACTGTAGCTTTTTTGCATGTATTATATGAAAGAGACAATAATTCATAGCCACCCTAAATATCAAGTTGAACACACCCCTGTGTTGGTTTTCTTTAAAATAACAAATTTAAAGTGTAAGACCACAGTGTGGAAAAAGGTCACATTTTTGATTTGAGTCAAAAGTTTTAGGCATATCGTCCTTAAGTTTGCTGATCTAACACTAGATTCTTAAAGCACATGTATCAGATGCATATTAACAATTTATTCACAAAATGAATATGGCCATTACAATAGGCTGATTGTAGTTTGATGAAGTCACAGCTAAGTCTGACTACAAGTTAAAGAGCAAACTAAGGAGAAATGAAAACACACCCTTGTGTTGGTTTTGTTTAAAATAAATTTAAAAGGCAAGACCATAGTGTGGAAGAAGGTCACGTTTTTGATCTGAGTAAAAGTTTTTAGGCATATCATTTGATGAAGTCACAGCTAAGGCTGAGTGTTTACATGCACCTTAAATTTACAGTATAAAGACCTTTGCCTCCATTGAGAGGTTTTTGTAACAGTGGGAATCACTGTGCCCCACCCAGATACACAGTGATACATCACAATGAAAAAACCTGTGTCACCGTAACTGGTGTATGTTTCTGTGCAATTCATAATACAGCTGTTAATCTTTTTACAGAAAAATGACAATTGTAAGTCCTCTTTCTTTGTTTTTTGTTTTTTTAAGTAATTCATATAGGCTTAATTAATTGAATTGTTAAAGGCACTATGTAGCCATGGTTAAAGTCTGTCAATTACTTTACTGTTATAGTAAATATTTGTGTGTTTTTGCAGTATTAAGTGTGATACACATAATATTTTAATTGTGAGGTTTTGACATGTGCTAAAGCATTATCATATACTCTACTTAATAGCAATCACCTATTCACTGTATTGTAATGGGTCTAAGTAACATACTGTATAAGTGTGCTACATAATCTGACTCAAATAATATACTTGCATTTTCAAAAACAAAACAACAAAATGAAGAGATTGCAAATATGTAATATCTTAGAAATATGTATTGTACATGTAGTAGACAGAATATTAAAACTAATAAATTAACTCTGGCTTCACATTTTCAAACACATTACAGTTTTTCTTAAATGCTAAAACACACATAATAGAACTGGAAACCACTTCATCACCTTCTTAGCACAGCAGAAGTCTTCTCTTGCAAAGTTTTTCTGTTTGTATTTAGTTCATTTTAATATAGAAAGCCAAAGAGACCATAATTCATCACCCTTTCCCTGCTATTTAGTGTTTACTGTAATACCCATTTTAACCTAGTTTAATTTACTGTATAAAACTGTTGTAAACAGAACTCAGTGGTCATTAATGCTCAAACCAGTCTCCTAAAAATTACATTTCCATACAACTAAACTGCAATCACAACAATCACAAATCCGTTTTTGTAGGGAACTTAATTGCAACCCTATCCTTAATTTCTCTTTGGCAAGAGGCTGTGTCCTAACAGGACCAAAACCCCAGTGTGACAGGAACTGTTTCTTCTGAATACTGTAACTCTCATCAAAAAGGATCCAGGTCACACAAACTCTTTCGCGTAGATTAATACTTGATGCATCACATGAATGCTTTAATTAACTCTTGTAGCTGTATTTATGGAACACCCATTCTGCTCTTAATTAGGTTCAGGTTACTTTCAGGTTACTTTATGTGTTATTTGATCATCTCATCCTCACATACACATATCAATACAAAATCAAGAGATAAAAATAATACAAATACTAAAAACATGAATAAATACTAATTGAACATCATCTAGCCCATAAGGTAATAAAACAATGATCTGTTCATCTTAGTGATGGCTACTGGAACAAAGCTGTTTTTAAATCTTTTTGTTCTTGTAATTATTATTCAGTTCCCACTCAAATTCATATACTCAATTAGGTGCATTCCATGTACATTATAAATCTTTACACTGCAAATCCTCTCAAAGTCTTTCAGACAGGATTGGTCCAAAGTATCTAAGAACCTTTTGTGATATTTTTGTCCATGTCTTTTCTTTTATGTGTATAATAACTACATTATGCACCAAATGAGCAATAAAATCCTTGTCTGTCTAAACATATTTGACAATAAACCTGTTTCTGATTGTGATTACTGGCAAAATATGAAAGGATGGACTGCTGAGCTGGCTATGGCATTCAGAACAAGCCAACGGGGTGACCACATCAGCATTTTGTGATGTTCAGTGACACAATAAAATACATTTTTACAATAGTAAGTACGTGTTACATTTAGTGTAGTGGTTAGCACTGTTG
>JAUMHL010000029.1:16654884-16665890 GCA_032362345.1 Sandelia bainsii
CATTGTGACGATTTGCATGGATAAGATCAGAAAAATAGGAGGTTCTAGCATCCTTCACCATCCTATTATATAGTAAAAGCTTTTCCTTCATTGCCAAGAGATGAACCTGGAGCCCTGATTTCTTCCATCTACGTTCTGTCCTTCTACATTCACGTTAACGGTTTCTGATACAGTCATTCAGCCAGTAATATGCAAAATAAAAAGTAAAATATGCATTTAAATTAACCTTAACTTGCAGGTACAGTTGACTGTGGTGTATACTATTGGTATGTGTGGTGTATACTATTATCAGTAATGAAGAATATTGAACAATAATATGAAAAAATGAAGATACAGACTTTTATCACCATTAATCACAATCCAGCTGAATAAGATTTAAGCATAAATCAAACCACATTCTACATTGAGTGATTCCACTGAAGAACTTTTTCAAATGCTCTCTGGCCAACATCATTGTAAACTAAAGGATATAATGACTTAAACATCTCTGCCACCAGTAACACACTGAAAAATCTAAATTAAACTAATCACAGAACCTATTATCTTAATGGATATGGATTACCTTAATGAACTATGGCTTCAGTCTCACCCTAGAGGAAGCAATTTTGAACAGATATGGAGAAAGATTCCCTCTTCTTGTCTGATCAGCTAATATTATCCTGCATATTTACTGCACAGGCCAGTTTGTAGGATTCTTCATGTCGCTTTATCACTGGTTCAGACTCAGTCAGAGTCTAACTGCAGACACCTGGAGAAAAAAAAAACAGTACGTAAGAATGGTATTCACCGGAAATCGCTGGTAGCAGCAGAAGCATCATATATGTAGTCAAAGTCATGGTGAAAAATGAGTTTGTGTTCTCAGTTGTTTTGTCTTTTCTTCAGTGTGCAGTGAGATGAATAAAGGAGGAGATCAAGAATTTGCATTGACTCCTCCCCATCAGGCTGAAAAATAAAGACTGAATATGAATGAAACAAAATGGCAAAATAAAATGAATTATCAGCTAAAAGCTTATGCTCAGTGAAAATTCAAATGCTGATCATGCTAATATTGATTATACGATCAATTTTCTTAATCTGTACTTTGTGTAATTTAGAGAGGGGGAATTTAGTACAATGGAAAGTGATAACACAAATAATGATTTGAATATTATTGTTATATTATATGATTATATATTATACACATTTGTATAAATAATGACGCTGTGCATGACGCTGTGCTCGGAATAGACAAGACTGGCTATTATTTGTTGTTGCAGATTTTCTTTTACCAGACTGAAGAATAGAGAATTCAAACTCAAAATGTTTTTGCGGCATTGTAACACTAGCACTGCTCGAGCAAAATGCAGATCACGAGAAACAGAGTTCCAAAATGTGCATGTGCCCTCCCATGAGTACAAAAAGCAAACAGGACTAGTACTTTGCCCTCTTCTCCAGCCAAATATTAGATGGCACAGGGCATCCTGATGCGTGCATGTCAGTAACTGGTTTATTCTACAGCTCATGTTTTCCTGTCTGTTTGCTGTGTGTAGTGACCCGCATGGCAGGTGAAGACACACTACATTAGTAATTTTCAGAGCAGAGAGGAGTAGTTACTATTAAAATTTTCACTGGTATGTTCATTTACAATCATGGGAGGTATTTCACAGTGTGTTTGAATCCAAAATGACCCATGAAATCCTGAAACAGCAAAACTATTAATATGATTTATAAAAATAGTCTTTATTATTTATCCCTTTATTGTAAATTCTTTTCTCCCCCTCAGCATCCTGCACAAATGATGATACAATTTTTCCAGTGATCTGACTGGTCAATATTTGGGCTGTTGACAGGCTTTGATCTGAACCTGTGAAGTTATTGTGTTTTGGAGAAGGTTATCTGTCCAGCATAAGTTACCATGGTGATTTACCACAATAAAAAGTGAGCCAGCATGATACTGGAAAAATTAAGTTAAACCCAAAAATAGCTGAATAAAGCCACTCATCTCGCTCACAAACTGAATTAAATTACTTTTGACTTTTGAGTATTTTTTCCACAAATAAATGCTTTTAATTAAGTACAATCTCACAAGAGTAACAGTACTTATAATTGAGTAAAATAAATTTGTACTCCCTTCACTTCAGACTACAAGTCTTTATTCTTTCCCCATGTACCTGTAACACTGATGCATGAGTCACTATATACTGTATCCTTCTCCAAAATAAGTACTTTTACCGTTTTAACAATATTCACATTGATGAGTCAGCATTTCCACTCATCTCAACTAATCTCAAACTCTTATTTGATTACAAAGTCCATTATTGACATATTCTCATCTATGACAAAACTTCAATCAATCAAAGGGCAGTTGAAGCACTAAAGAAAAAAGAAAAAAAGTAGAAACTTAGAGCATAAAACAGGAGTACAAAAAAGGCATATTGTAAAAGTGAAAGAAAAAAAACAAATAAATAAAGTGAAATTATTGTATATTGCACATAGGAAGGAAGCGTTGTCTCGTTCTCTGTCACATTTATGTTTCTCATATAGTGAAACAGCTTCTATTCCCTGCCAAATGCTTTTTGTGTTGTTAGCCAGGTAACAAGTTTCTGTAGCTCATATTGTGCACGTTTATGCTCCATATTTTCCTCTGAATTAAAAGCTGTACGCCTTTGTTGGATCTTTCTGCACACATCAGCGCTGCACACTACTCACTCTACTTAATTTTATTTAAATGTATTCATGAACATTCACATTAATGGCCTTAGAACCATTTCTTCTGCTGCACAGTGTTGCTAAGAAACTGCCATACCCACAAAAAAGCTATGCAAAGTAGGCTTAAATTGGCTTCTGTTCATGTGCAACAACAAAGCAATTTTTATAGGACTTTCTAAAAGTGAGTGAGTTTGTGTACAGCTCTGTATGCTTCCTGTGTCGCTGTGGCTCTCGAGCACAATAATAAACAGCAGAGTCGTCCGTTGTCAAGCTGTTCATTTGCAGATACACCTGATCCATGTTGTTATCTCTGGAAATAGTAAAACGATTCCGGACAGATGTGGAATAAGCTATGGTGCTTCCACTTGGAGCAGATATGTGGGCAACCCACTCCAGTCCTTTTCCTTCAGCTTGTCTGATCCAGCTGATATCAGCACCGCTGTCAGATATTCCTGCATATGTACAGGTCAGTTTGTGGGATTCTCCAGGCCGCTTTACGACAGGTTCAGACTCAGTCAAAGTCTGACTGCAAACACCTGTGAAGAAAAGCTGTTTGATCAGAACAAAGCCAAACAAAAGCTTGACAAAGATAAAGAAGAGTGCAGATAAAGTGTATGTAATATTCACCTGAAATTGCTGATAGGAGCAGCAACGTTAAACATGTAGTTAAAGTCATAGTGGAAATTTGTTGTCTGGTGGTGGTTTCCTTTGTCTTCAGTTTGAAATTACATAAATAAAGATGGAAGACACATAGATTTGCATTGACTCCTCCTCACTTTGCTTGAATAAGCTAAAAAGATTAAAATAGACATTTTCTAACTGAATTAATTTGATATACTTTACTTACTAAATAATTTTTGTGATTTATTGTGTTAAAATTAATTAAGAAAATGCCTAATATTTCTGATATTAGCGTATTATAATCTGTACATATTTTTATTTTAGGTTACAAAAATGTTTTTAGGAATGGTTTTCTTAGCAATTAAGTACATTTCCATGCTGTCATTTGAAACTGATTTAATCAAATTGGAAAGAAAAAAAATATGTGTGCTGACAGTGATAGTCGTAATTTTTATTTGGACAGTGTGTATATTACTAAAGTAACCACTGAATGTCCAGCGAACTGATCCAGCTGAGCCACCATCATCACAAACAGATGTTGCTTTAGAGGACTAGAGGAGGAAAAATTTCTAAGTTCTCTAAAAACATATTTTCTATTTTCCTCTCTCCTAGTATCTTTTCCTTGCATCTCTCATTGAATTTTGATTGGAAGGGACTAAGACACTAGGAAAAGATGAAGAAATATGGATACAGTTAGGAGACTTGATATACACCCTAACATCTTCTGACAAGGTGATGTAGTAATCCTGCAGAACAATACTGGAGAGCAGACACGACCACAGTGACCTTCTCTGGGAGGCAGGGCCGGGTTAAGGAATCTTGATGCCCTAGGCTGCTTGCATTTAAGGCCCTATTTGTTGCTTTAAAACAAGTAAAACATTTTACGCTTATAAGACTGTGGTGCTACTGATTAACAATAAACTAAAACACTAAAAGACTTATGATTCTATCACTATAGTATATATGATGCTCTGGTTTTTGTAATGGTTATGAGTCAATATGTGTGGGTACTGAATCCTCAACAATCAGTTCATATACTGCATGAATATTTTGGGGAAATTATCTTTTATCTTTTGGATCCAGGTTCACATGAATGATGTAAGAATTACACACAATACTGAAACCAAACATGCCAACTAATATCCTAAAGGGTCACACCAATAATGAGCTTGAAGCCAGAGATGAATCAGAGAATACACAGATTCCAAAAATCATATTCCAACAAATCTCATTACTTAGACCATTACAATCAGACCATCAGTAAAACAGCACTGTACTGTTAAGAAGAACAAACTGAATCAACAAAAGTTATCATCCTACGTGTTGACAGCGCACAATCTGGCTCTCATAAGACTTCACACAAACTCTGACATATCTTATATACTGAGGTGCACATTATTAAATCATCACCCATAAAGTGAAGTCTGTGTTTAAATCAACTTAATATGAAGCATTAATGATCACATACTCACCAACTTGTGATTTTCTCCTGCTTTTCTTTGAAGCAAAAAAATTGATAATGTCTGATCAAACTGACAAAGTCATATTCCAGAGACATTATAGTTATAAGTGGTTTAGACATTGTTCATAAATTGTTGAGCGTAGTCTGTTTTTGATGAGGACGAGTTTGGAGAAGGAGCTGTCCTGTTTAGTGCTCCTCTCCTCTTCTGTATTGTAGGTAATGCTAATGCTAATGCTAGCTGACTATGTATCACCTGGTCAGGCTGTTGTTAGCAAGGAGGTTTTATTTGCTGTATATGCTGAGGGAGTTTCTCCACAAACTTCTTCATTGTTGATTTTATCAGTATTTGTTTTCTTAAAATATGTTGTAGATTTCGCCATCTCCTCAGTATATGTTCTTTTTTAGCTATGTTTATCAAGATACGTTTTCACGTTTCACGTTTCCAATTTGCCGAGTTCGTCTTGATGACGTCACAAACTTTTTTGATAATGAATTTTAATCATTTTCATGAATAGATACCACTGAAAGCTATGATTTTGTAGTCTCACAATGATTACACAAATGAAGGGAACATGAAATATACGCGCAAATAATTTAAATACAATTTAAAACAAATAAAAAACAAAACTGTAAATCCATGTGGCTCACTGGGGCCCCCTGCTGGCGGTGCCCCTATGTAGCCTATGCGTCTAAAACGGCCCTGCTAGGAGGATGTGCGCTATCACTTTTCAATATGTACTGTTAGCTTTACATTTGTTTTTTTTAAGACATGTTACGAGAGATTCACTTAGGTTTCTACCAGTCAGGTTCCATCTTGGATAACTGGTGTCACAACTTCTCTAATACTGTGTCAGAAATGCTGCTGGTCACATTTTATCCATAAATCTGTGATTTCAGTTTTATTTACAATAGTCTTGTTGATACACACTGCTTGGCTGTTATTGAACATTCAGCATCACTGTGATAGGACGAACTGTATATGAGAAGTACTACAGGGAAAAGGAAGTCACAACCATTTTCTATTTCTATCACCATAGGCTTTTATTCAAAATCAGAGAGCTAAAGCATGTACAAACTACATTCAAATGCTCAATAGAACAATAGATAATATCATCATAATTATCTTAAAACTACTAAAACATTAAAAGTTATCCACAATGTTCTATCAGAGAGTGTTATAGTGACATTTGGAGTGGTTTGTCAAGCTTGTCATATGCAGATACACCTGATCCATGTTGTTGTCTCTGGAAATGGTGAAACGATTCTGGACAGACGTAAAATAATATTTATTGCTTCCACCCGGAGCAGAAATGTGGGCAACCCACTCCAGTCCTTTTCCTTCAGCTTGTCTGATCCAGCTGATAGCAGCATCGCTGTCAGATATTCCTGCATATGTACAGGTCAGTTTGTGGGATTCTCCAGGCCGCTTTACCACTGGTTCAGACTCAGTCAGAGTCTGACTGCAAACACCTGTGAAGAAAAGCTGTTTGATTAGAACAAAGCCAAACAAAAGCTTGACAAAGAAAAAGAAGAGTGCAGATAAAGTGTATAATAATACAATAAAGCATAATATTCACCTGAAATTGCTGATAGAAGCAGCAACGTTATACATGTAGTTAAAGTGTAGTTAAAAATTGTTGTCTGCAGGCGGTTTGCTTCATCTTCAGTTTGCAGAGAGATAAATAAAGATGTCGGAGATTGAGATTTACATTGACTCCCCCCCACAATGCTAAAAGCTAAATAGATTAGAATATTTATTTATCAGCTAACTTACTTATACTAAATTAGTTATTTTTTGTTTTATGTGCCCTTCATAATATTTGCTTATTATATAACTGTATTGTAAGTTTTCAGAGCTGGTTGGACATACCACGTCAAAAAAAATTGAATTTGGCATCTCAATCAGTCGTTTCCTTTCCTTTCTCTTAAAGGAGGGGCTGGGTGTTTTATTTTAACATATTTTACTTGGATGCTTTAAGAGCTGTCCACTTCAAGAGATTTTCCTGACTCTCACGTAGTATATGCTGGGATACACTAGAACATTAATGTGACAATGAACAGCTAAAATAGTTCGCAGAAAAAGGAAAGGAAGTATGGGTGTTTTGAATCTCTGATGGTATTGCAACACAAATATATGAATGTGAAGGCTTTTGAGATGATTTTGTGACCATGTTTGAATGATTATGTTTTACCCCAAATCGAGCACCCTGAGACTGTACAGTAAGCAGAAGGAAGTACCAAGGACTATCTTCTATCTACCAAGGACCATCAGTAGATAGAAGAAGAAGTGGCCGATATCAAAAACTCCTACCAGTGGCTGGACAAAGCTGGACTGAAAGACAGCACAGAGCCACTCATCATGGCAGCACAGGAACAAGTTCTAAGTACAAGAACAATAGAGGCTGAGGCCTACCACACTTGGCAGGACCCCAGGTGCAGCATATGTAAAGATGCCACTGAGACAATCCAACACATAACAGCAAGCAATGACAACATCAGGAAGAAGGAGCATGAGAAGCTTGAGAAATACCAAGAGCTGAAATAAGAGCTACAAAAAGATGTGGAAGGTAATGGTGGTAATGGTAATCAGAACGTGATAAGCTGTGACCCCCAAAATGGGAAAGTAGCACCAGCAGATTTGAGGAACGACATCTGAGATCTCAGTTCAGAAAAGCACAGTTCTAGGAACACCTAAGATACTGCGCAGGACCCTCAAGCTCCCAGGCCTCTGGTAGAGGACACATAACTATAACCACTCATTTAAAACAGATTGGTCACTTTGTAATCATCTGAGAGGGGAATAATTTTAGTTTTGCTCATTGCAGAATCACTTGTTCATTTAGCTTTAATCTCAATCTCATAAACAAACCAAAAATAAACAGCAACTCCTTCATCCAGATGTTTATTCTGCTGGTGAACTGCAACTAATTGAACAGATGAAGTTCAAATCAGTACATCACATTATTTTCTGTCTGATCTATCTGGTGTCAGTCAGTTTGCCTCAGTGAGATGCATGCATAGGCAAAGAGAAGAGAAAAACATTTACACTGACTGCCCTCTAGTGTTTTTAAGAGAAGAATACAATTTATCTTTCGCTCACCTATTTGCCTTACAGGCCAGTCTCTGGTGGGATTGTTCCATAGTTTTTGAAAACTGGTGAATACAAATTTGAAATTCTGAGGTTTCAGAGGTTTATATAAACTTACACATAATGTGGCATGCAAACTTAGAGTGGTGCAATCCTAAAAACTAACCTAAGATGCTTTGTTTTTAAGTTAGATTAAAGTGCATTTGATCCAGAGAACGATGTAGGGAAGAGCAAGTGTGTCTTGAATCATCACTAACATTTGCAAAAAACAATAAGTACATTTCTGAAAACAATTAAATACAACAAATGTAGTTTATGGTTTATACTTAAAGTGGCAGGTAAAAAGAAGTGAAATGATGTTTCAATAACTGGCTGAACCACTTTTGGCAGCAATAACCTCAAGCAAGTGCTTCCTGTAGCTTTGAATTAGAACTCCACAATCATCCAGGAGGAACTTTGGACCATTCCTCCTCACAGAATAGCTTCAACTCAGACACATTGTTAGGCTGTCTGGTGTGAACAGCTCTCTTGAGGTCATTCCACAGCATGTCTACTGGGTTGAGATCCGGGCTCTGACTGGACCATCTCCGAAATGCAGATTTTGTGTCTCCAAAGCCATTCTGTAGTAGCACTTACTATTTCTTGCAACTCTACTAATATGACATTTTCAGTTCATTTTAAATATCACACTGACAGATGAAAAGTATTTTTCTATGAAAGCGAATTGTGTAACATCACAATGCAAAGTAAATATTTGCTCATGAGTTTACACTACAATATAAGGAAATATATAATGAAAAACTTTATAATGATAAATATAATGTTAATATATTAATTAATATATTTTTTTTGCAGCTGCTCCTCTCTCAAGTTCTCTCAATAAAACAGCTGAATCTTCTGCTCTCTTTTGACATTTGCCATGTTAATGTTGCAGTGTAGTTAAAATAACAATATGTAACATATTTACTATACTAAATAATAAAATGTCTTACCATCTGCAGTTTTCTCAGGATATCATTTTAATATGAGTACAGGTTTGCACCTATCCTGATCATGTTTGAGGTTTATTGATTATTTTTAAGAGACAGGGTCTGATAATCATATGGTCACATGGATGAGGATTAGTTTGGAGGATTGATGGTAGATAGAAAAATGATGTCAGGTGTGTGTTAAAGCAGAAATCACTTTATTATTAAACAAACATTTCCCTCTGGGATTAATGAAAGTTTTGAATCTTGATTATTAACATGAATAGTAATTATATCCAATACATATCAATAAATTATATTTTGTAATAAACATTATAACACATTGCTTGTTGATTGATAAACTGTTGAATTTAGTAGTAGCTGCTGAGTGAAAATCCAGAGACTGTACAGGTCAGTGTGTGGGATTCACCAGATCTTTTAACCACAGGTTCAGATTCTGTCAGACTCTGAGCATCAACACCTGTAAAAAGAAGGGAAGCAATCAGTTGGTTTAGGACAGTAATGTTTGAAAGACATCTTCACCTGCCCAGCAGATAATTAGAAGCAGCAGTCCTGTCCTGTAGTCCATCATGTTAAACTGTGTCCATTGTTCTCTGCCATCCTCTCTGCAGACAGATAAGCAGAGGTGGAAGACATCTGAGTTTTGCATTGAGCATTCAGTGATTTCTGTAAAAATAATTTGTTATTCAGTTTGCAGAGTTTAGTCTGATGGTTCACAATGTTTTAAATGTTTTGATTAAAATGTATGTCATTATGTGGTTCAGGCAAATGGATTAGTAAGTTTTTGTGATATTAAAGGTTTGTGTCACCGTGGAGTTGTGTGCAGCTGTGATGGTGAAAGACTGCACAACCTTCAGTTCAGTGTTTTTAGTGTTTATCATGAAGCCACTGAAATGTCATGCGCTCCACACGCTTCACTTCCTTATGAACATTTATTTACATATTACAATCCAACCAATAGTAGTTTAAACAGGTGAAAAGTTGACTTTGTTCTTGTGCTGTTTTATTTAGAGAACTTGTTATTTTAGTTGCATGTCATGTTTAATTATTCTGTGATTTTATTTAAAAGTTGATCAGGAAAAAGGACATCAGTAGAAAAACTGATCAAATATAGAAAACCATAATGTGAAATAGCAAAAAAAAAGAGAGTGTTTTTTCTGTCTTAAAAAAAACTTACCATTTATTAAAAAAATGTAAACAGCATTAACAAATGGATTTTGTACAGCTGTTCAACCAACTTCAGTCACTGTGACTCTCGAGCACAATAGTAAACAGCTGAATCTTCAGTCTTCAGATTGTTCATCTGCAGATACAGCTGCTCTTTGCTGTTGTCTCTGGAGATGGTAAACCGGCCTTGTACTGACTGAGAGTAGTAGATGCTATCACTGTCATACTCAATACTTGCAACCCATTCCAGTCCTTTTCCAGGTGCCTGTCTGATCCAGGCCATCCAATAGCTTTCAAAGTCAACATCAGAGGCTGTACAGGTCAGTTTGTGGGATTCTCCAGGCTTTTTAACCACTGGTTCAGATTCTGTCAGAGTTTGACCATCAACACCTGTTAAGACTTAAAACATAATATTATCTGAAAAAGGATTCTAAGTTAAAATATATTTTTTCAATTTAAGATCAGTAAAAATCTTCACCTGCCCAGCAGAGAGTTAAAAACAGCAGTCCTGTCCTATAGTCCATCATGTTAAACTGTGTGTCCACTGTTTACTGTCATCCTCTCTGCAGACAGATAAGTAGAGATGGAAGACATCGGAGTTTTGCATTGACTCCTCCTCACAAGAAGGAAACTGGGTTTTGGGTAAAACTGGTGATTCAACTCCCCCTTTTTTAAAATATGTTTTATATTTATTTGTGTAAAATATCTATCACAGTTAACAACCTAACCATATGATGTTTATCAATACAAAATGTTCATCTTAGAATAAACATCTGACACACTGAAACATGTTTTATTCAAATTAGTTAAAATAGAACTTTTTTTGTTTGTTTTCTACTTTACACAATATTGTTCTCATTCCAAACGCAGAGTAACAGAGTAAAAAACACATACACTACCAGTCAAAAGTTTGGACACATAGGAATTACCATGTTGTTCATGAAAAGATACATGTCTTCAGTTGTGTTACCATCATTGCACATGGTTTTCT
>JAUMHL010000029.1:16665990-16683207 GCA_032362345.1 Sandelia bainsii
CTCTTTGGGTGAGGGGTTTTGTGAATTGTGCTAAATGATTTGCAAAAATGAGCCTTGTTGTCAAAATTGTGCTTAAGAGAGCGTCTGCTTCTCTTTAACCTCTGCTGACTTTCTCTTGTGAAGTATTTATAACTGCACCAAAGGAAGCTTAGTGTGTTTGCATAGAGGCATGACAGGAAATAGAAGACTGCTCAGTGTTACTTCATATGCAGAGTGAACACATGCAAGATAGTTTTGAAAATGTCCATGATTTAACACAATGAAAAAAATACAGTAACTGTAAACTACTAAAGCTTAAAGACATTGTTCAGCCAACAATTTTACATCATTATGTGAATTCTTCTGAAGTGAAAACAAATTTTAAGATAAACTTTAACATCAACATTATTTTAGACATTAATATCAATTCAATCTTAATGTGTAACCATGGATTAAAGGAACATAAAACAACCAGAGAATTCAAATAGTTTTCAATTCCATATTGATTCTATTAAATTTGAGCTGTTTCTGGACAGAATTTAAGAAGAATAAGAATAAGAAGAATTTATTGACAGTCAAAACATGTGTTTCAAGATTAGTTTCAAATATATCAGCACAAGCTTTTTTTCAACAATTGTTGCATTTTTTCAGTTATGCATTAATTTATTTGTAGCAAAAACAAATACTACAGCCAGGATCTGGTAAATAACATGAAAACATTTACAGGTTTGCATAAAATGTTAGAAAAAAATTGTTGTTTTTTCAAGAGAAAAAAATTAAGAGAAACTTGGAGCTTGGGGCTGAACAAAGAATGATTATACTGCTACTAATACTTGTCACGGTTCATCCCCTGGCCTATCCTCCTGGTGCCCTTACTCCCTAGTCTCTCACTTTGACCACGCCCCTCTCACTACCCTCACTCACCAATTACTCCCAGGTGTCTCCCATTCATTCATTACATCACTCTCTATTTAGCACTGTCACTTTGAATTTTTGTCAGTTCGTTCACATCAGTTCACGCCAGTCTTTGATTTGCTCAGTTTTCTCTTCGTTCCCTCCTCGCCTCGATGACCTGTTTCCACTTCCCCCCTTCACTCCTCGCCACGTCGTTCCTCTTCAGCTTTTCCCTTCACTTAGACCCCTAGTGATGGAGAAACCAAAGCTTTCTGAACACCTGAATCATTATGAAGCAATTGTGTTGAAAATGGTTCAGTGTTTCGAAGCACACACAGTCAGAAATGAGGCCATCTGCTGGTCAAATACTTGATAGTGCATTTCAATGGGTGAAATAAATCTGAGACCAAGATGACATGACTCAGAATAAAAGCATCTATATGCTGCTATTGGTGTTACTTTAATCACTATATGCTGTCTTATGAAATCATATCACTTTAAAATAGGCTCTAAATAAGTAGAATGAGAAGAACATCTGACGTTACAAACCAGCGTGACACCTCCCAATACGTCTGTGACGTAATGAAGCTTCATTTGGGATGGTCACGTGATTTTTCATGTGTTGAAGCGATGCATCAACACAACAGCCACGATACTTCTGCTTCAAAAGGTCAAACCATCTGCTTTGAGCTTAACATCACTATGGACCCCTTTGGACTTCTCCCCCACACTTCGCATGTAAGTTGGCTTTGGTTTTGGTTTTGATCTGACTTCTCACCATTTACTCCTGGCCTCCCTCTTCACCTCCAGCCTCTCTCCCAGATTCACTCCCTTATTTCTTAGGTTAGTCTTTTCCTTAGCTCCCCTTCATTTTAGTTTACTCTTAGCTTCCCAGTTATCCCTGCTCTCTTTGTTGTTATTATTTTCCAATAAACATATAATCTATTTTACTCTCTGGCTCTGGTCTGCTTACTGGGTCCATTATCAATTAATCTTTAAAGCTGTGACACTACCATTACTGCTGCTACTACTACTACAAATAAAAAACAAACAAATAAATAAACAACAACAATAATAATACACAAATTGAAGTCAATTTGAAGTACACTTCATGATGCTATCAAAGCCCTGCAATTACAATAACAAAAAAATAATGCATGTTTTTGCTAGTGTTTTATTTATAACAAAATTAACATTTTTAAGTCAGTGTGGATTGTTTTGTAATTTATGTAGCAATAAAACAAGTGTTAATCAAGGACTTAGGATGTGTGTGTGTGTGTCATTTAAACTTATATAATTACATATAAAAGTGGAGATTTTAGTTTAATATGTTGACGGAAATCAGCATTGGAGTAAATATAAAACAGACAAAACTGAGCATTCAGTTGTAAACACAGGAAGTAGTTTTTGTATGACTGTCTCTTACAGTGTCTCTTCTGGCACAGTAATACACTGCTGTGTCCTCGGTCTTCAGACTATTCATCTGTAGATAGACTTTATTGCTGGAGTCGTCTCTGGATATAGTGAATCTACCCTGGACTGACTGGGAATAAGAGATTGGAGAACTAGCTATGTGTATAAAAGCAATCCACTCCAATCCTTTACCAGGAGCCTGTCTGATCCAGCTCCACACTGAGCTTCCAAAATTAAATCCAGATGTTGTACATGTGAGTCTGTGGGATTCTCCAGGTTTTTTATTTGCTGGTTCAGACTCTGTTATGGTCTGACCTTCAGCACCGATTGACGCGAAGAGAACAACCACCAAGAGTGTTAGTGTGCTGTACGCCATGTTGAGAATGTGCTCAGAATGTTTTCAGATCTGTGAATCCTTTTAAATGTGATATGAATTAGCTTACAGCAAGCTCCTCCTACATCACATTGTGTTCAATTTCAAGAGCATGGACACAGCACAACATAAAGCAAAACAATATTTAAACAATAAAACAGTGTTAGCTAAGATCCTTGTTTCTCCTACTGCAAAATATTGCTAACTGTTAATGTTATTAATATGTTTTCCTTTAAGGATCCAGCATATATTTCCTGTTTAAATTGAATTGTGTCTCAGATATTTTACATGGTAGCTTTAATCCTTAATTTAATTCTGACATTTTAATTATCACATTTTCTTCATGACATATATTTTGTTATTTTTTAATTATATTTTGTTACTTCAAACACCACAGCACTGAAAGCAAGATAATCTAAATTAATATTTGAGTTTGTTGAAGCTGGTCTGGATTATTTTAAAGATCTGAGTAGTCCAATTAAACTTGAAGCTTGACATGCAGAGGAATTTTAAGCCTCCAGAGGCTGTTAGTTACCCAGGAACAGAAACTTGTTCGAAGAAAACATATCTGTCAAGTATGTAAGTGCTCCACACATTAAAAAACAACAAATAAAACTTAACTCAACAGATATTTATATGAAATCAAAAACCAACAAGGATAGTGTGTACATACAGTCCAAATCTTTAGAATTGTGTTATCACCCTTTCTAAAAGTGCATGTTATCTTTTCCAGTGTAATGTGACTGTTCATTTCCAGAAAAAATCTTCTTCTGTACCTTTTACACATTGGGAGTCTAACTTTCAAGTGATTACCACACATTATGTTATGTCATTACATCTCATTATGCGTAAGGCTATTTCAATAAACTTTATCTGAAATCTGTTTACATGTGTTACTGATGAAATTAACAAATCTGAATAAATGAACTTCTGGAAACAGCGGGAAGGTAGATTCTATAATTTTAGTTATCATCAGAAAGTACTCACTTTTACACATGACCAAGAAGCATTCTTCTATATCACATCTAAAACACTGTTTTAGCTGCAAACAGAGTCTGTAATTATATTGTAAATTGTAATGAACCTTTCTCTATTTAGCATTGACTATGGCTGACAAGCTTTCATGATACAAATCAGACCAAATGCTGTGTTTAAGTCCGACTCCCAATTTATCTACATTCATGTAATTCTGGATTTCTAAAAACCGTCACTAATTACCATTAGACTAAGCTTTATTTTATTTCCAAAATTTCAGTGCAAAGTACAACATTTGTAAAGATGTTATCTCAGTGAACTGGTCTTGTAATGGTCTGAGGGCTCCTCCTCTGGTGGCTTCATGTTACACGTTTTCAGGCACTGAGGGGTTGTGGATCTCTGACACAGTAAAACACAGCTGTATCTTTAGGCTGCACATTCTGTCTGTTTAGACTCACTGTGTTTTTGGAAGAGGTGGTTAGTTACAGCAAAGGATAAAATGTTGACTATGACAATTTTAAATAGATGAAATAGACTAAGTTGTAATGGATTGAGTTGCTATCAACAGCAGCAGAACTACAGAAAACTTGGTTTATGGGGATGTGGAGCTTTTTATGTCTGAGCAACAAGGAGTATCACTGAGTTTGCATAGACTCAAATGTATGAAACATTAATGTTGATCTAAGTAAAATTAGAAAGGCTGTTGACTGTTGTGATATTTTAACTTTAATACACACTGAAGTGTAACATTGAAAATGTGCACTGTAATAAAATGTTCACTGTGTTTTTTCTTTAAAAGCTGTGGCCCCTCTATTAGATTGGATGTGACCTGTTGTCCTGATGAAATGTCTTTACAGTCAACACCTCGCTACAGCATCATTGTAACTAATTTTATTTATTTATTTGCCTATTTACTATACTTATTAATTGCCAGCAGAAGTATTGATAGTAGTTGAGATGACAGTATGAAAATGTGGGATTACTGTGGCTGGTTTGTAGGTTTGCATAAAAGACTTTTAATGGTTTCAGTTTGGAAAAAAACGATAATCTCTCTCCACAGGAAACAGCTGCTCAGAAATTAAGACATAGGAACATGCAAAAATCTACATCTTTTAAGTTAGATAAAATCTGTGGACAGTCATGCATTTATAAGTAATGTTTTATAATAATCAACACAATTTATCTTTATCTGGGTGTGGTTGTGTCAGATATAAAGCCAGTCTTAATTTACTTTGTTATATTACTTTTATTGTTATGGCTACATAAAATATAAATGTAACTATAAAGAAAAGTGTGAATGTGTATTCTCATTGCATTATTTCTAGACCTACATGTGAATTATTTGTGTTTGTAAATACAGTATTTAAATTATGCATCCTTGTGTTACTCATCTCCCACTTCATCATTGATGTTTTTTCTTATAAATAATTTGAATGAAGCTAATCTACTCTTTTTAAATTAAAAAACAACAAAAAAATTAAATCTGGGAGATTGTTTTAGTTCAAGAAATTGATCATTTTCTTTAACTGTTTGCATTAAACAAGTTTTTCTACTCTCAAATCTTGAATTTATAGCACAGTTAACATGTGTCTAAAGAGTACTGTAGGATTTTGTACAGCTGTCACACCAACACTAGTCACTGTGACTCCCGAGCACAATAATAAACAGCAGAATCTTCACTTTTCAGACTGTTCATCTGCAGATAAAGCTGCTCTTTGCTGTTGTCTCTAGAGATGGTAAACCGGCCTTTGACTGACAGAGAGTAGTAGATCTCATTACTATTGTATATGATTCTAGAATAAGACACAATAGTATTGATATCTACTACTCTACTACAACCACACCCAGATCCAGTCCCTTTCCAGGTGCCTGTCTGTTCCAGGCCATCCAGTAGCTACTGAATGACAATCCAGAGGTTGTACAGGTCAATTTGGGAGATTCACCAGGTCTTAACCCAGCCTTTTAATGAAATTGATTTTTAAGTCGTTTTACTTGTTTTCTATTTCAATGTTTGTCCAGACTTTATTTTATCAACTGAGTTTGTAAAGTTAAATTATCTGCACACCAGATTCTGTTCTGACACACAGCGGAAAAAATAAAGAAATTTAAAAAAACGGCGACGTTGATGTTACCGGCAGCAGCTGTAGCGTGTTTGCTAGCAGCAGTTGCAGACATGAAAATGGAAAAACATTCAGACTTGAGACTTGGGACAGCGGGAGGTTTCTCAAGGTGAATCACAGCGGAAGGCGAGCGGGGGTGGTTGGGAGGGGTGTTAATGGGACGTGACGCGACCCGCACATAGAGGGGGCTTTGGGGGGGGTTCGCCAACACCAACAAATGTTATATTGGGGGTCGTGACTCAGAAAGGTTGAGAACCACTGTTTTAACCACTGAATCAGATTCTTTCAGAGTCTGACCAACAACACCTCTCCAGACAAGAACAAATATGGTCATATAGTTTTAAGATGTTAGATTAGATTAGAAGAAAACTCTTCACCTGCCCAGCAGATAGTTAGAAGCAGCAGTCCTGTCCTAAAGTCCATCATGTTAAACCATGTGTCTACTGTTCTCTGCCTTTCTCTCTGCACTCAGATAAGTAGAGGTGGAAGATGTCAACGTTTTGCATTGACTACTCCTGACAGGGAGGAGAACTTTGTAAACTGTGACCAGGTGATTGGGTGACTGTGACAATGACCAGGAATGATTGATCTAATTTTGCTACTATTTAAAACCATTCAGAGACATTTCAAATTTAGCAGCATGCTCTTTAACAATAACACAGACCAATAAACTAAGCTAAGCATCACTACACAGAGAGAGAGAAATAAAGAGAGAGAATGCAAATATCTCACCTGTGATGATTTTCTTGAGTGGAAAGATTTAATTGTGACAGATTCTGTATGTGTGTTACCTCTGATACTATGATGCCAAGTATTCTCTAATGACCAGTATTACAGATGTTTCCCAAGGTGTTTCATTTTGGGAAACATATTGCTAAAGAATATCTGTCCAGTACATCAAGTGATGGAAAGTCCACTTGTTGTGAACATTGTCTATTTAGCAGCCATATTTGTCACATAAAACAGTAGGACTGGTACAGCCGCCACAGTTCAGAAACAGATTTATCATCGTGAGTTCAAAAATACCCAAACATAATATATCTTTTCTTTTTTTCTCTAGCAGCCAGTGTTGTAGAACACATTAAACAAAATAAGACTCTACAACCATGCTACAGGAGTTAAATGCTAACATGATGATGTTATTCAAGATTCAAAGCCTTTATTGTCAATGTACATGTAGTACAGTGAAATTAGTAGTGCTTCCCCTATATGGTGCGGGGCTGACCTAGGCTGTAGCCTAGGGACCCCATGTGTGCAGGGGCCCCGGATTGGCCAGACTATTTTCAATTATTCTTAATTCGCTTAAGAAAGCTGCCTCCCTGATGCTCATTGGCCAATAAGAAACACTTTTAAGTTGAAACAGCTGATTGGCTGGATGTGACCCGGTCAGTTTTGCTTTGATGTACTACGACACCACTGGACAACATATTGGCAAAATGTCAGAAAGATAATATGTTAGCAACGCTTATATATTTATATGTTATGTTAAAAAACTGCTGCACTGCTCTGCAGGCAGTACGTTTGGATTCATTTAACGCTGTTAATATGATCAGATCATTGAGACATTATGTTGCCTGAGAGATGATTTTGACAACTTTGAGAGTGTTACAAAAGACATGTCATCAACTGTGTCCCTACATGACAAAGTGAAGACACAGAGGCGCAGAGTAAGATAAACACATGCAGATGGATCCACTGAACCAGACCGAGAGAGCGATCAGGCCCAGACAACATCAAAACAGCTGTTTATGTCTGCGTCATAGGCTCGTTCCCGAACTGGATCCGAGGTATCAGTCCTACAAAGACACTGAGCAGATGTTTGGATTTTTGAACAATATTTCCTCCAAACAGGCTGATCTCCAGAAGAAATACATGAGAGATCTGGAGGAAGATTTAATGGAAGAAATTAGACATTTCTGAGAACTTATTAAAGAAGGATGTCTCATGAAGGTTGCTGCTGCAGGAAAAAAGTTACAGTCAGTGTTTCTGTCCGGATGTTTATGACTCTGTAATGATTGCTACAGTGGGATGGATTTTACCAGCTTCATCATCTCTCTCTCTGTCAGGAAAGCAAGGAAGAAAATCGTGTAAACGTAAGAAAATGTGTATTTGCTGTTTGATTGTGCTGCTGTTGTGTTATTACTGTGTGTTACTGATGCGTTAGTGTATTTTATTCGTATGGGTTTTATCATTAGGTTTATTTTATTTGTGTCTCCCTAAGTATGTTGTAATTTGCCTCAGTAAGATATTGTGGCCTGTACTACTGCCGTTATTGCACCTGTTGGTTTAGAAAGCTGAAAGCAGTAATTTTTTAAAGCCTTACATCTTTAGAGTTGATATTTACAATAAAGGCTGTCAAAGTACTCCTGTGCATGGTCATTTATTCTAGTGCACCTTGAGTGGGTGCATTTCTGCCATGTAATACTCTCAGCACACTATTACAGTGAAATTAAATAATTTTTTCTGTTAAAGCATTATGAGTATAAGCAGAGGTGGGTAGTAACGAGTTACATTTACTCCATTACATTTACTTAAGTAACTTTTTGAAAAAAATGTACTTCTAGGAGTAGTTTTACTGAAACTTACTTTTTACTTTTACTTGAGTAGTTTTGTGAAGAAGAAACAATACTCTTACTCTGCTACATTGGACAACACTAGACTTGTTACTTTTTTTTTTACCATTTATTCTACCAAAGAGATGTCGTCTAGAGTTGTGACATTCACGAATCTATTAAACTGCGCTTTTACACGAACGATGGGAGCCGAGTCGTGGTTGGGAGCCGTTCTTTATTGTTGTTTCACATGCATATAACTTGCTATCAAACCAACCAACCAATGTAAGTGTATATACTACATATAGTGTCCAATGTAGAAGAAAGCAAATAAAGGACAAGAGAACAAATTAAAACCATGTAGGACCGTATTTAAATCATAACAAGCTAAATATAAGCTGAATTTTGTCTAACTTAACACCTTGTTTTTATCTCCTTTACCGTTTCTCCCTTGTTAAATTTTTAGCGTCAAGTTCCTTGTACCGTGATTGTTGGCTGTCCTTTCAAAATAAAACTTCAGTTTTAATAGGAAATTACAAAATAAAAGTGATCACCTAAATTATTTAAGCAAAAACCCTAAACAAGTTACATATTGCTCACACAGTGTATTGATGTCATTTACACCACTTGAAAGATTTTTCACAAAATATTATCGTGAGTTTTTCTGTATTGTTAAAAATGTTCTTTTAAAAAAAGGGATCTCACTGTCAAAGCAGACCTTCTGAAATGTTTGTATGAATTCAGATCAGACATTATTCGGAAATACCAGAATTTGCACATTATTTTATATTTTTGTCTGTCTGATTACATCATTTGTAAAAAAAATAAATCGGACATTACGATCAAACAGTTACTCACTACTTGAGTAGTCTTTTCACGGAATAATTTTTTACTCTTACTTGAGTAATTTTTTGGATGACTACTTTTTACTTTTACTTGAGTAATATTATTTTCTGCAACAGGGCCCCCCCCACAAAGCATAGCCTAGGGGCCCATGACTACTTAATCCGCCTCTGGAGAAAAACACCAAACATACATCACACATACTAGTATGTACAAAGTAATAAAATATACACACACATACATGTTTTTGAACATGTATGCATAAAGATTATGCAGGCATTATTTAATCTTTATATAATCTTTACCATGTTCATTAAACATGCGACCATTTACTAATTTCTGATACATTTTACTTATGAATGTTATGACTTTGTTGGTTTGTAATGAACCATATTATTAAACAGTTTCACATTTTGACGTAATAGTGACATTATATTTAATGTATAGGGATGTCACAGTCAGTAGAATTCATCTCCTGGGGACCATGAATGTTTTGGTGTCAAGCCACCTTGTAAGCATTGAAACATTTCACTAGATATGTAAAACTGTGCCCAGCATTTGTGCAGAGCTGTTGGTGGTTTGTGTCACTGTGGGCTGACGTACACAGTAATAAACAGCTGTGTCCTCAGGCTGCAGATTCTGTCCTTTTATAGTCACTGTTCCAGCAGAAGTGTCTCTGGTGTAGCTGAACTTGTTCTTTAGAGCATCATTTTGATAAAGGCTACCACCACTTCCTCCCCACTGATGGGAAATCCAGTCCATTGGTTTTCCTTCACAATGTCTGATCCAACCTGTTGCATAGCTTCCATCAGTCAGAGAATAACCAGAGACCTGACAGGTGATGGTCAAAGACTGTCCAGGTTGCACAACCATTGAGTCTGGCTGAATAAGATCAATACTGTAAACACCTGTAAAACAGAAATCAACATTATCTCCATCATTCATCTGAATATTCAGTGTTTTGAATTTGTTGATAGTAAGACATCATATCCACGGAAAACTCCTCACAGGATCCAGCAGAAAGCAGCAGTATGAGGACTACAGAGATCATGGCTGATGTTGAAGCTGAACTGATGTGAACTCTTCTGTCTTCTCACAGGCTCACCCTTCACCGCCGAATGAAGCAACACAGAAGGAGGACTCTTTATATGGTTGATAGTTAATCAGCTAAACTATTTAAATACATTAAAATAAACCCACAAACGTCACTATTAGTCACAATGATGAGGTTAATCTTCATGTTATTATAAATCTGTAAACGTAATTGTTCATTTCACAAAATTGAGGAAAAATAATTTTAAGTACCATTCTCTAATTCCATTTATGTGGATATGATGATGTAATTTATAATCATCTAATAATTATTCTTCATTTTACAGAGCAGACTTTAATGGATCATTTGCACAATGTGAAAAGTCAATGCAGAGCTGTAGTGTCACTATGTTCTAGATTTCCTGCCATTTCCTACAAACATTATGTTATTGTAAAGCTGCTTATGATAAGAATGTATCCCTCAATACAAACATAATCTTCTGGCTTTAAGGTGCTGCAGACACACTTTGCTGCTGCTATCATCTCTACTATACAAGTGAAGTCAAAAAAATTAAAATAAGACAGAGATTGTGAGCCTCTGAGATGCAACTTAACTGCAACTTAACTCAGCGTTCTTGTTGTTTAATCTAAAGCTTAAACTTAGTTCATGAAGAAACACTCCACGTTTTAATTCAGTCATTATATCCTAATTTTTTCTTACTTTGTAACAAATAAAATGTTGAGAAATTATTTTTTAGTGCAATGTAAAATATTTGTATTCTTTGTCTCAGTAAACTTTAAATCATTAGTGGTCTGAGGGCTCCTCCTGTGGTAGCTTTATGTTACAACTGTTCACACATTGAGAGATTTTTGTTCAGGTCTACTGATGGTTTGTGTTATTGTGGATATTTGGCACAGTAACACACAGCAGTGTCTTCAGGCTGCATGTTCTGTCCATTTAGAGTCACTGTTTTGCTGGAGTCTAAATCAATACTGAACTTAATCTATGTAGAGAGTGTCTCCCGTATATCTCATCCCAATCCACTCCAGTCCTTTTCCTGCGGGTTGTCGGACCTAAGCTGTGTAGTAGCCGAGAGAATAAGAGACCTGACAGGTGATGGTCAGACGTTGACCTGGCTGCACAGTCACAGAGGCTGACTGTGTCAACTGTTCACACTTCACACCTGTAGAAGAAATCATAGATCAGTGTAATAACAGTGAACAGTCAGTGTGCTGTGATCATACTGTCAGTGTCTCTGGCTCAGTGAGACTCACAGGTGATCTGATGGAAGCTTCTCTTCTTCTGCTGTAACTGATAAGATATCAAGTCTTTATAGCAGACTGTGAGGAAGTTCACTTTGCATATTGGTCACCGTTATTTAAAGCATGTGTAAAAACTATTGTATTAATATTATTTATTTATTTTATTCTTCACAAAATTAGAGCCATTCACTTCATAACTCAGATTTAACAGAATATTTAATTTTTACACGCTGTCACTGTTACATTTGAGAGAAAATCAGAGCTACATAAAAACCTGTATAAGTAAAGCAGTTTTATTGAGACTATGTTTCCCTGTTGAGTAAGTCTGTTGATGATGTTTTTTCTCTGAATGTGAAATGGAGACAGCGACTTTTTGTCTACATTCAAGGTTGCTGACTTTTTGTACAGGGTTTCTTCCTCCTGTGTCACTGTGACCATCGAGCAAAGTAATAAACAGCCGAATCGTCAGTTGTCAGACTGTTCAGCTGCAGATACACCTGATCTCTGTTGTTGTCTCTGGAGATGGTAAACCGGCCCTTCACTGACTGAGAGTAGTAAATGCTGCCACCACTACTGATAGCAGCAACCCACTCCAGTCCTTTTCCAGCAGCCTGTCTGATCCAAGCACTATCAATATCACCACCAAATCCTGAATATGTGCAGGTCAGTGTGTGGGATTCTGCAGGTCTTTTAACCACTGGTTCAGACTCAGTCAGTGTTTGACCTTCAGTACCTAAAGAAAAAAACTTATTAGCTTTTGTAATGTTTCTATATTTTGTTAACATATTAGAAAAGCTCTGTTTTGTCCTCACCAGTTAAGTTAATAGACAAGATGAAAAAAACAACAAAATATTCTGGTCTGATCATTGTAATAGACATTTGTCTCTGTCTAGTCTGTATGTCTGTAGGTGATTTAGCCTCCATCCTTCACTCTGTAACATATACTGTATGTAGATATGGAAGAGATGAGAGATTTGCATCAACTCCACCTCCTTAAAGAGGTCACACCTCACACATCTCTGGAAATACATTTGACAATTCTAATTATTTTCGATTACATTTATTGATCAGCATCACAATCAATCAGCTAAAACGAACATATAATATATGCAAATAATGTTTGAATGGATTTTAGACCTTACACCTGGGACTTAATTTAGACAAATATACAGTATTTATCATTTATCAATCCTATTTTTGTTCATTTTCCTTTTCCTTTTGTATTTTATAACTAATATTGTACGTCAACAACACCAAATTGATCATAATATCAGATCTTCCTGACATGCACTACTAACAGGCTGAATTCATTATATTTCAAAGTATTTCTTACTAAATATATAGATTTTCTGTGGTCAAATTAATCATATTCATATTCATATTCAACTGTATTCTATTCAGTGTATCCTTCTCTGCAGACCTGTCTTTAGCCCGTCGTGAAATTAACTCTTGCTTCATTAACTCATCGACTGCTGATAAATTCTCCGATGCTTTTAATTTAGTTTTACCTCCTCTTAGTGATGTTGATGTTTTAGTTGATAATTTTAATAACTATTGCCTTTCGATTTTAGACGGCATCTGTCCCCTTAGAAACAGATCAGTACCTGTTTTAAATTTTTCACCCTGGATTAATGACAGTATCCTGCATAAGCGTTCCTGCAGAAAAACCGAACGCTTGTGGAAAAAAACATGTCTCCAAGTCCATTTACTACATTTAAAGGATCTTTTAGTTTCATACAATAATCTTGTTAAAGAAGCAAGGGCTGACTATTTCTCGAATCTGGTATCTAAAAGCAAAGGAAATTCAAAAGTATTATTCAACACTATCAGTAATATAGTCACACCCTTACCACCTGCAGTTCCAATCTTCTCCAATGATGATTGGGAAAAGTTATCCTTTTCTTTGTTGAAAAAATTGCTCACGTTATGTGGTTATGTAATATGCAGATTGCATACATTTACATACAAAATACACTGAACTGTTCTAACTGCTGTAGTCATAATCATTAATAATCTGACAACTTGCAGACTGATGATGAGCATTCTGACAAGTCCATCCATTCAGGTTAATATAAAATTATCGTAAAAAAATATAAATTTGCATCTATTCATTTACAGTAAAATGTAGAATATATTTTAGATTCATTTCTGACAGGTCTCCATCTATTTCAATGTCACATTCTATTTAAGCACAGAATTTTATAAATTAACTTGTTTAAATCATTCATGGTCTGAGGGCTCCTCCTCTGGTGGCTTCATGTTACTACTGTTCAGACACTGAGGGGTTTTTGTTCAGGTCTACTGATGGTTTGTGTCATTGTGAGTGTCTCGCACAGTAATACACAGCCGAGTCTTCAGGCTGCATGTTCTGTCCATTTAGAGTCACTGTCTTGCTGGAAGAGTCTAAGTTGACACTGAATTTGTTCTTTAGTGAATCTTTGTAGAATGTGGTGTATCCAACACCTCCTCTC
The DNA here is from genome assembly GCA_032362345.1 of Sandelia bainsii. NCBI lineage: Eukaryota > Metazoa > Chordata > Actinopteri > Anabantiformes > Anabantidae > Sandelia > Sandelia bainsii. The sequence continues at coordinate 16,679,906 of JAUMHL010000029.1, forward strand.
CAAAACCACTCCAGTCCTTTCCCTGCAGGTTGTCTGATCCAAGCTGTTGCATAGCTGCCAAGAGAATAAGAGACCTGACAGGTGATGGTCAGATGTTGACCTGGCTGCACAGTCACAGAGGCTGGCTGTGTCAACTGTTCACACTTCACACCTGTTAAAAGAAGAAAAATGTTTTGTGATAAATTATCTAGTTTTACTGCAAAAGAAGAACTGATGACAATAATACATCCAGATAGACTCACTGGATCCAGCTGCCAAGAGCAGCAGCAGAGCTACAGAAAACATGGTTTATTTTGAAAGTGATGTGCTGTGAACTCCACAGTCTGATGTGGAGTTTTTATAGATGAGCTATGAGGAACGACACTGACTTTGCATAAATGGAGCCAATAGAAGACTCTGCTCAGTGTTATTATATCTGCAGAGTGAAACCTTGATATCAGTTCTGCTTCACCTGAGGTATTTAAATATGTTCTCAACTGCAATATTTAGAAAATTTTCCTTATGCCACTACCACCCACACCACACCCAGTGTAGGCAAACTTGGTAATGAAAGAAGAAATTGAATCTGACTGCTTTGTTGTAAATTATAAATGCCCGAATGTGTTGTATTGATAACTATTCAGTGTTAAAAAATTATGAAATCTTTATTATATTTTTTAATGTGAATGTACCATAATATTATTTTAAAGCAAGCCCTATAAATTGCGATGTGATATGTCCAATTTACTTCTGGATATAAAATGGATTTTTAAAAAGTTCTTTTTTTTTCTTTTTATATCTTCTTTAAATGACAGTAGCAGGTCAGCTACTCTCATTGCTGTATATATATTGTGCTCTGCCACATCCATGTCTTACATTCTATCATAAAATGACTGAAACAGGACATTCACAAAGCCTTCAAATGAGGAATAACAGTTACCTTTTTAAACCTAAAGTGAATATGATTATATTCAGAATATTTGGAATATTAACATTTGTCATACTTTCATAAAATTCTCAGAGCACTAGCAATGGGATTAACTATCACAAATTTTAAAATACCACATTTAATTAAAGCTCTGAAGTGATTATCGGGCAAAAACCACTTCACAGATGTCATCATTGTTTGTCTCAGTGTGTTTAGCATCATATTTTAGCTGCTTTCCTGTCCCCTAAAGGTCTTGAACTTTTTGTAAAGCCTCTGTGTTTACTTGAACCAGTGTGTCCTTGGCACAAAAATACACAGCATATTTTGAATTCAATCAATTTTGAAAAATGAGATACATAAAACGTATGTTCTTACACCATGCTTATAGTGTGTTTAGTGTGTTTTCAGTTTTATGTCATTTAATTTATGTATTTACTTATTTCTGAACTTCTTTGTACTTGTCAGTGAAGATTCTCAGTCAGAACTGAGAAAGCCCTCTGGATGGGAGGCAAAACATCTTCACTAAGTCCAGTTGCCACTGAATAACCTTTTCTTTTGGGATTCTTTGTACGTATTTGTTGCAAATAAGTTTTACAGCCAAGTTCTGGTAAATTTTTGATGTTTTCAGGCTTGCATAAAAAATACTTTTAGTCAGTGTGAGTGTGAGTGTAAACAGCAGAATCTTCCGCTTTCAGATTGTTCATCTGCAGATTCAGCAGCTGCCTGCTGTTATCTCTGAGTCTGAGTCTGACCATCAACATCTGTCAAGACAAGTAAGGAAACAGTCACTTGTTGTAAAACTACGTAAACATACTGTACATTCAATCTGATTTGCAGATATTTTCTTAACTGCCTAGAAAATAATTAAAAGCAGCAGTCCTGTCTTACAGCCCATTATGTTAAACTGTGTGTCCACTGTTCTCTGTGGTTCTGTCTCTGTGGGCTCGCATAGCAGAGTCTTCTGGCTTTAGGTTGGACAGTCTCAGATGTACCATGCTGTTGCTGTCATCTCTACTGACCTGTATTCGTTCTCTCATACTGCTGGGATAAAGATTGCTACCATCTGTATAGCCAACCCCTATCCATTCCAGTGCTTTTCCTTCAGATTGTCTTATCCAGTGCATAGTACAGCAGCTAAATGTGGATCCTTAATATGTTCAGGTCACTGTGTGTGACTGTCTGGGCCTATTATTCACTGGTTCTGACCTGCAACCCATTAACGATGGTTATGCCGTCATATTGTATTTATTGCATGATGTGAATGGTCAATGAATTGATTGTTTCCAAAACAACCAAATAAAAAACCCTAATCATTATGAAAATAATTTGTCTCTACAAAAAGTCTTCTGTGTTTATGTCAGTGGTGTAGTCTCTGTCACTTTGTAGCACAAGAATCAAGAATCTCAGAAATACTTAAATACATTATTATATACTGTATATTATAATTCTGTAAACAGAATTACCATTTTAATTAAGAATATGTTTTATAATGCACTTAATTTAGCATTCAGTGAAAAGATATAAATGGAGGCTTTTATTCAGTTTGTCTCTGTTCAGACTTTTCATCACAACCAGTATTATGAAGAGTGATACTGAAATAAATGAATGTTTCCAGTAGTGGTAAAATGAGGAAGTAGTTTTTGAATGATTCTCCTATTACTATCTCTCACTGTGTCATGTCTGGCACAGTAATACACTGCTGTGTCCTCAGTCTTCAGATTGTTCATCTGTAGGTAAACTTTATTGTTGGAGTCGTCTCTGGAGATGGTGAATCGACCCTGGACTGACTGGGAGTAATAGGTAGATGTACTGCCTGTGTGGATAAAAGCGACCCACTCCAGTCCTTTTCCAGGAGCCTGTCTGACCCAGTCCATAGGATAGCTGCTCAGTGTGAATCCAGATGTTGTACAGATCAATCTGTGAGATTCTCCAGGTCTTTTAACCACTGGTTTAGATTCTGTCAGAGTTTGACAATTAACACCTGCTAGGACAATGAAAACATAATCAAGTGAAACAGGCTGGTGACAAACTAAACCAATGTAAAAATCTGATCTATGAATATTTTCTCACCTGCCCAGTAGATGGTTAAAAGCAGCAGTCTTTTCTAGTGGTCCATCGTGTTAAACTGTGTGTCCACTGGTCTCTGTCATCCTCTTTGCAGACAGATAAGAAGGTGGAGGAGATTTGAGTTTTGCATTGACTCCTCCTCACAAAAAGGATAGAGATACATAGGACCTGGATCTGTTATTAAAATCTGTGACCAACTATCACCTGTAATATGTTTAAAAATACCACAATCAAATAAAATGGACTGATATTGGTAAAAGTCACTAACGATCTTCTCTTAGCCTCAGACAATGGACTTGTCTCTATACTCATCTTGTTAGACCTTAGT
>JAUMHL010000029.1:16687711-16713012 GCA_032362345.1 Sandelia bainsii
CAGGACAGTGAGGTGCTTCTCAAACAATAAGCCCTGGATCAACTGTGACCTGAAGGCGCTGCTGAATGAGAAGAAAAAGGCCTTCCTGCAGGGAGACAAGGACCAGGTGAAGGAGGTGCAGAGACAGTTGAAGCTGAGGGAGAGTAAAGACACCTACAGGAGGAAGCTGGAGAACCAACTCCAGCAGAACAACATGAAGCATGATTTGTCTGGGATGAAAAAGATCACAGGCTTCAAGGCGAAGGGGAACCAGGCTGAAGGGAATCACCAAAGAGCAAATGAGCTGAACAACTTTTTTAACAGAATGTCCTACTGTGTATTATTTTGGTGGTGAGGGAGCCAAAATTGAGGAGCAGTAAGAGAGGGTCAATGCCAGAGTTGAAACATGTACATCAAATAGGAATCACTCTTAAAGCTTCTCAAATAAAAGGTAAGAGCAAAGGTTTCCTCTAGACAGATTCAGACAATGATCTTGAGTCATACAGCCACCAAACAGACAAGCAGGGTTCCAGCATGAGACACATGAATTTAAAGTAAACATTACAGAGAGCATGGAGGACTGAGACAATCTGGCACAAAATGAAGAATAAAAATAAAAGCATGAATGTGGAAAGGATGATCATGACAACAAGAAAAGCAGAAAAATATACAGTGCTAAAAAAGGTGCGAAAACAAACAAAAGCAAAATAAAAAAAAAAAAAAAAATTGAGGGAGCTGGAGTGACTGCAGCCATCCTCACTGGCACCATCTGCACAACTATTTTGTTGAATAAATGATACATTCTAATCAGATAAGATAATAATCAGATAGATTGTTTAAAGATTATAATGATGCTATAATTATGTTTTGAAAAATTACACTTACACTTAAAATTACACCTTCATGCTACATTTTGAACAAGAAGAATCACAGATGCTTTGTGATTTACAGCTTTGAATCTCTGTCACTATCAAAATCTAATTGTTTTCTACATTGAAGCTATTTAAAATATTTGTTTGATGTATTCTTCATCCAAAAATCAGCAGTTAATGGATGGTTAAAATGTAGAGTGTTGGAAATTTTTTTATTATGATTAAATTTTTTTTAAACTACCCGAACAAAGCACATCAATTATAGGAAGTATAGTCATAGTTGTCTGATGACTGCTGTAGGATTTTGTACAGCTGCACAAACAGCTCCAGTCACTGTGACTCTCGAGCACAATAATAAACGGCAGAATCTTCACTTTTCAGACTGTTCATCTGCAGATACACCTGCTGTTTGCTGTTGTCTCTTGAGACTGTAAACCGGCCTTGGACTGATTGAGAATAGTAGTGGGTACCACCAGTTACAGCAGCGATCCACTCCAGTCCTTTTCCAGGAGCCTGTCTGACCCAGTGCATCCAGTAGCTGCTGAGTGAAAATCCAGAGACTGTACAGGTCAGTGTGTGTGAATCTCCAGGTCTTTTGACCACAGGTTCAGATTCTGTCAGAGTCTGAGCATCAACACCTGTAAAAACAAGGGAAACAATCAGTTGCTTTGAGACAGTAATGTGTTAAAGACAACTTTAACTCTGTCACAATCTTCACCTGCCCAGCAGATAGTTAGAAGCAGCAGTCCTGTCTGATAGTCCATCATGTTAAACTGTGTGTCCACTGTTCTGTGTCATCCTCTATGCTGATAAATAAGTAGAGGTGGAAGACATCTGAGCTTTGCATTGACTCCTCCTCACAGGGAGGATAGCGTTTGACTGGACTTTTTCGATTACTGTTGAACTGACACACATACAATATACACAAATTTTAGATTTCTGACAAATGCATTGATTAATGATTAATGACATATTATTAGTATTTTTCCTAGGTTTGTCTTGTAGTCAGGATTCTACTGACATTAGACTCTTGTTTAAAGAAAAATAATCAAAATTCTTATTTCAAAAATCCCCCAAAGTAGAAGCTTAAAAAAACACATCACAACAGAATAAAATTAACAAGTAAGTAAAAAGTAAAACAAAAATTAGTTAACATTTTGCAGCTAACTTTAAATTGTTGGATGTTACAGTTTTCTAACAACAATTTCAACAACAGAGGAATTGTTTCTGCTCACATTATTTAATTTTTTGACAAATAATAATTAACATACTATTCTGTTAAATATGACATTTCAGGTTGAATTCTATAAAATAAATTAAATTAAATTAAAATAAAGTAACTGACACATGGATTAGATCACACAGTTGATCACATGGTAAACAGAGGATTTCTGATGGCTTTAATAAATTTACATTTAGTCATTGCACACTTTTATCTAATGTAATAATACAATAAAATATTCTGTTTAATGTGATTATATATCTGGAGCTTGGTCTAGGTTAGGGTTAGGGGGTTTGAGTGTCAGCTGATAAATAAAAAGAAGGATGAGTCTCTCCTTATAGTGATAAAGAAGAGAGAAACTTGACACTGACCGCCCTCTAGTGTTTTTTTAAGACTAAGTGTAACATTTTTTTACTTACACAGTGATTTACGGTATGATACTATAAATAATTATTTCAAACCCCAGTCTGCTGTCACATGCTTTTAGAGATTTATGTGTTCTTTTAAGTTGATTTGATGTATTATGTAGATTTATGTTACATGTTCTTGTTCATCTGAGGTTGTATTTTCCTTATACCAAAGAAAAATCACACAGAATGAAAATAAGTATGTGGCTTATAAAATAATTAGATTAGAATGGTCACATGCTACATAAAGGTAACCTGAGAATCATTAGATGTTACCTAAACTTACAAGATTACTTGTGTTAACATATTAATGTTAACAGTCTGGAAAAGATGATGCTTTGTCCTTAAGGATTAATGCCTTTTAGATTGAGAGAAAGATAAAGAGCAGAGTAAGTGTGTGTGTGTGTTTGTCTGTGTGTGGTCCAGCCAGTGTTACAAGATTAATTAAGCTCAGATTTTGTGTCATTCTTTTCAGGCTCTATCACAACAATAAAGTTTAGTACTGTAGGATTTTGTGCAGCTGTTCAACCAACTTCAGTCACTGTGACTCTCGAGCACAATAATAAACAGCAGAATCTTCACTTTTCAGACTGTTCATCTGCAGATACAGCTGGTTTTTACTGTTGTCTCTGGAGATGGTAAACCGGCCTTGGACTGACTGAGGGTAGGATTTGCTGTCACCACTGCCACTGCTAATAAGTGCAACCCACTCCAGTCCTTTTCCAGGAGCCTGTCGGACCCAGCCCATCCAGTAATCACTAAATGTGAATCCAGAGGTTGTACAGGTCAGTGTATGTGAATCTCCAGGTTGTTTAAGTACAGGTTCAGACTGAGTCAAAGTCTGACAATCAACACCTGTTCAGAATATAAAGGAAAAAAAATCAATACAAGCATTAAAGCAGTGACATTAGTAAAATATGTGGTGGGTCAAACTCCGTAAGAATCTTCACCTGCCCAGCAGATTACTGTTAAAAGCAGCAGTCCTGGCCTGTGGTCCATCATGTTAAACTGTGAAACCACTCTTCTCTGTCAGTCTCTTTGTTATCACATAAGTAGAGATGGAAGATAACTGAGTTTTGCATTGACTCCTCCTCACAGGGAGCAACTACACTAGATTTAGTGTCCCTCGGGTACTGATTTGATAATCTAAAGATACATCAGTTAGGTTTGGGTTTGAGTTAACTTGGATTTGATTGATGATGTGAATTGAGTTAAATAGTTAATTTGTTATTTTATCCATTTTGAAATTGTTACCTGCTTTAGAGACATGAAGCAAGTTTCCAGCATTCTATACAAAAGAGTCACTGCAGAGTTAACTCTCTCTGGGACGTTTGCTGCTACTTAGTTTTATTTTAAAAAAGCTTCTTTTAATGAGTTGATAGTAGTTTCAGCAATTCATTTGTCGTTTGTCATTTCACCTTAATTCAAATTTCCTTATTTTTAAGGTATGTTTGCCACAAAACAATATATCTTTAAATTGGCAATTTAATTGGAAAATTTACTGACACACACGACAACCTGTAAGCAAAAGTAAAACATCTGTCAACATCTGTCATGAATGACTGCTTTTGTGGCTGTGAAAGACAAGAAGAGAACGTCAGTTGTAAAAAGTACAGTGACATGTAGAAATGTAATTTTAGCAACATTGTGTGATTTATGTGTTCTTTTAAGTTGATTTGATGTAAGGGTGTACAGTATTTAATTTAGTAAGGGTGAGTAATGTAGGATCTTGTACAGCTTCTCAAACAGTTTCAGTCACTGTGACTCTCGAGCACAATAATAAACAGCAGAATCTTCAGTTTTCAGATTGTTCATCTGCAGATACACCTGCTGTCTGCTGTTGTCTCTGGAGATGGTAAACCGGCCTTGGACTGACTGAGAGTAGTAAGTGGTAGAACCAGTAGGTTTACTGACAAATGCAACCCACTCCAGTCCTTTTCCAGGAGCCTGTCTGATCCAGTTCATTTGATAGTCACTGAATGTGAATCCAGAGGCTGTACAGGTCAGTCTGTGAGATTCTCCAGGTCTTCTGCTCATTGGTTCAGATTCTGTCAGAGTCTGACCATCAACACCTGTCAAGAAATACACAAAAACCTAAGATGAGAACTGAAATAGGAATTTTGATAAATTAGGATCTGTGAAAATCTTCACCTGCCCAGCAGAGAGTTAAAAGCAGCAGTACTGTTTTATAATTCATCATGTTAGACTGTGTGTCCACTGGTCTTTGTCATCATCTCAGCAGACAGATAAGTAGTGGTGGAAGACTATGTGTTTTGCATGGACTCCTCCTCCCAATTTAAACAGTGCTGCGGTGGATTTAGACACTTGGACATTTTTTCCAACAGTTGCTTTTGATTTTATTAAATGTTTGATATCAAATAATAAATTAAAATTAAAATTTGAAAAATCCCCCAAAATTAGAAGCTACAAGGGAAATAAAGCACACAACAGAAAAGGGAAAAAGGAGGAAATTATATTCAATTAAAGATTTTCAGCATATTGTAGTCAACTGTTTCAGTAGATTTTAGTAGGAATTTCTATCATCTTCAGTGCATCATCTTAACATAAAATCTATTCATATTTATAGAGTATGTCACCACATGAATTTATGCTGAGTTGGTTTCTTATTTGAACATGTAGAAATAACTGTTCCACACTAGGAAGAAGAATGATGCTACTTTTTTTCAGTTAACTGATCTAAAATCATTAGTGGTCTGAGGGCTCCTCATCTGGTGACTTCATGTAATAAGTGTTTAAGCACTGAGGGTTTTTGTTCAGCTCTACTGATGTTTATTATATTGTGTGACTCTCTGGCACAGTAATACACAGCAGTGTCTTCAGGCTGGAAATTCTGTCCATTCAGAGTAACTTTGTTTCTGGAAAAGTCTACGTCGACACTGAACTTATTCTTGAGGGAATCTTTGATGCTATCGTGTCTATTAATCCACTCCAGTCCTTTCCCTGCAGGTTGTCTGATCCAGTGTGTTTAGTAGCTGCCCACATAATAAGAGACCTGACAGGTGATGGTCAGACGTTGACCTGGCTGCACAGTCACAGAGGCTGGCTGTGTCAACTGTTCACACTTCACACCTGTTATAAAAAAACATATTGTTCTCCATTACAAGTTATTAATGCACAAAATAAGAAGTTTAGACTGGGAAATGCAGAATGACACAGAATCTAGCTGCTAAAAGCAGCAGAAGAGCAGCAGAAAACATGGTTTATGATGAACAGATGTGAGCTTCTGCTCCTCCTTAACCTCTACTGACTTTGTCATGTGAAGTGTTTTTAACTACACCAAAGAAAGCTTAGTGAGTTTGCACAGATGTATGACAGAAAATAGAAGAGTGCTCAGTGTTATTGCATATGCAGAGTGAACACATGCAAGATAGTTTTGAAAATTTTCATGATTTAACATAATGAAAAAAATACTGTAAACTGCTAAAGCTTAAAGACATTGTTCAGCCAACAATTTCACATCATTATTTGAATATGATAAATTTTACATCAGCATTATTTAATCATTAGTATCAATTCAATCATTAATGTGAAACCATGGATCAAAGGAACAAGAAACAACCTCAGAAATCAAATAAACAATAAACAAACCTCCTACATGTGGTTCAAAATAAATTTCAAATGTATCAGTTCAATGTTTTTTCAGCTTTTTTAATTGCTGCATTTGTTTTTTCAATTATGTATTCATTTATTTGTTGCAAAAGATGTAATACAGCCAGGGTCTGGTAACATGAAAACATTTGCAGGTTTGCAAATATTAATTAAAAAGAAAATAAAAGATTTTAATAATTTTAGTTATTGTAGCTGTTTGAAGAGAGAAACATTAAGAGAAACTTGGAGCCTTTAAATAAACAACTGGAATCAACATGTGGGACAATATACTACTAAACTGTAAATTGATACATACTTAACAACATCATTTGGGATGGACACAGCACAACCTTGGGGCGGCATGATAGCTCAGTGGGTAGAGCAGTTGTCCTCCAACCCAAGGGTGAGCGGTTCGATTCTCAGTCCCACCAAGCTACATGTCGAGGTGTCCTTGGATAAGACACTGAAACCCCGTAGTAGCGCTGACACAGGTCTAGCAGCTGTCCAAACAACAATTTCCCCAAGGGGATCAATAAAGTGTTAATTATTATTATTATTATTAAAGCAAATCAACATTTAAACACTAAGAAAGTTAACTAAGACCCTTGTTTCACCTACTATAAAAAATCACAACTGTTAATTACCAATATGTTTTCCTTTAACGATCCAGCATATATTTCCTGTCCTGTTTAAATTTAACTGTTTATAGATAGTTTATATGGTAGCTTTAATCCTTACTTTAGTTCAAACATTATAATTATCTAATTTTCTTCATTACATATATTTTAAGACGTTTTTTTATTATACTTCAAACACCACAGAACTGAGAGCAAGATCATCTAAATTAATATTTGAGTTTCTTGAAGCTTGTCTGGATTATTTGCACTTGACGTTTGACATGCAGATACATTTTAAGCCTCCAGAGGATGTCAGTTACCTAGGACCTGAAACTTGTGTGAAGAAAAAATCTCCTCATGCATAAGATAATATCTGCTGGCTCAGTGTGCTGCACACATTAAAGAACAACAAATAAAACTTAACTGAACAGATATTTATATGAAATCAAAAACCAAAAAGGATAGTGTGTACATGTAGTTCAAATCTTTACAAGTGTGTTATCACCCTTTCTAACATGCATGTTATCTTTTCCAGTGTAATGTGGCTGTTCATTTCCAGAAAAAATCTTCTGTACCTTTGAAAAAGTGGGAATCTAACTTACAAGTGATTGCCACACATTTTCTCATTATGCATAAGGCTATTTCAATAAAAGTTCTGGATACAGTGGGAGGTAGATTCTATAATTTCAGTCATCATGCGAGAAAATACTCACTTTTACACATGACCTGGGAGCATTCTTCTATATCACATATGTAACACAGCTCTTTTCACAGGTCTATTCCAGGTTTCTATGGTGTTAAACAGAGTTAACCTTTCTTCATTTAGCATTGATTGGGGCTGACAAACTGTCATGGCACAAATCAGACCAATTGCTGTGTTTAAGTCTGACTCCCATTTTGTCTACATTCATGTAATTCTGGATCTCTAAAAATTGTAGACTAAGCTTTATTTTAGTTCAAAAATTTCAGTGCTAAGTACAAAATATGTAAGGATGTTATCTGGGAACTGATCTTGTAATGGTCTGAGGGCTCCTCCTCTGGTCGTTTCACATTACACATTTTCAGGTTGTGGGTCTCTGACACAGTAAAACTCCCCTGTGTTATTGGAAGAGGTGGTTAGTTACTGCAAAGGATGAAATGTTGACTATGACAATTTTAAATAGATGAAATAGACTCACAAGATTGAGATGTCAACATCAGCAGCAGAACTACAGAAAACATGGTTTATGGTGAAACGGATGTGTAAACTTCACCGAAAGTCTGATGTGAAGCTTCAAATGTATGAAACATTAATGTTGATAAGTGAAGTTAAAAGAAAAGTTGTAATAAATAATAAACATAGATCATCATAGATAACAGAGACTTCCTTGAGACTTCTTTGTCTCTTTGTGTCTGTAATGTAAAGTTTTAATGTTGTCTAATGTAACATTTTATCAGTATCTACAGTTAAATATGCACACAGTCATTACTGATGTCATATTTATGTTATCACTCTCCATTGCACTACATTCCACCTCAGAGTGTTATTGACTTATTTCATCCTTCTTTAGGTTTTCTTTGTTCTTGAGTTTTTTGTATTGATGTTATTTTGTATTTGTGTTGGTGTTAGTCTTTTCTGGCTGTGGTTCTTTTCTTTCCTTTTGAACTGAGAACAGCTTCAAGAATGCAAAACACTTTCCCTCTGGGATTAATCATTTTTTTGAATCTCAAATAGTTACACATAGTAACTCTAGGTCTGTGATCACATGCACAGACCGATAATGCATTTCATTTCTTTAGAGCGACTGGCTCCAGCTACAACACAAAAATGCCATTTGTATTAATGTCGTCATCTTGGTGAGAAAATGTCACATTTTTATTTACCAATATTGTTTATCTTGTTGCTCTCAAATGGAGCTGAGTATATCACACTACACACTGGCTGAATAATTTCATATAAATCCATGCATCATCCCAACTGCTTTTCCTATTAAAGGGTGCAGGGCTGAACAAAAGGTGGGGTACACTTCCAGTCTATGGGCAACTTAAGGGCAACAGTGTTAACCAGTACACCACTACACAGGGTCCTGGCTGGACAGAGGAGCACCTTCAGCCATAGACTGATCAATGTCCAGTGCATTGAGTATTGACTATTTTGTGTTGGTGCTGATCTTTCTTGTCCCTGGTTGTGGTTCTTTTCTTTCCCTTTGAACTGACAGTGGCTGTAACAAGGCGGCATGATAGCTCAGTGGGTAGAGCAGTCATCTTCCAACCCAAGGATGAGCGATTCCATTCTCAGTCCCGGCAAGCAACATGTCGAGGTGTCCTTGGACAAGACACCAAAGCCCCGTAGTAGCGCTGACCCAGGTCTAGCAGCTGTCCAAACAACAATTTCCCCAAGGGGATCAATAAAGTATCTATTATTATTAAACAATTTCCCTCTGGGATTAATAAAGTGTTTTGAATCAACCATGCCTCCCTCCAGACAAATCCCACACACATAAATGAGTGCTAAATGTGATCATGTAAAATTACAGTTATATAATCCTGCTTTATAACAAGTACAAAAATATCTTTTTTCATGACAGTAGATTTGGTGGTTTTCAGGTGCACTAGTAGATTGTTTCTTGACATGTGAGTATCACGTGCATGCATGTGTATTTCAGTGACTGAGAAGTGTGGTCACAGTGTAGTAAACATCACTTGTGCTGAGCTAAAGCTTATATAAAACAACAAAAATACACATTAATCTCTGAGTAAATAATAACCATCCACTCATAAACTGTGGATAGCAGTTGATAGCAGGAATGAGTGTAAAAAGCTGATATGGGGATTTTAGCCCAGAAGAAGAAGAACCTGGACCCATTTTTACTATATGTCACTTAGAGGTCAAGCATAAAGCTTTATAAGGAAGATTGCAGAACGTTTAAATTGTTTGTTACACGCATGTCACCATTTGTTCTTATGAATTTGATTGCAGTTTTTTCACACAGCAGATGGTTATCTGAGAGTTTTTATGTTTTTTTTTGTCTGCATGCAGAGACTATGTTACACATACACACACAGAGCTGTAAAACAATGGTGAAACCCTATGACCACAATACTATACTCTGGATTATAAAGTGCTATCTCACTTGAACTCAGAAGCACTTTGCCCTGAACACTGGAGAGTGCCAAGGTAAGACTGCAACAGCAGGCTTTCTAGCTGTTCAACTCAAAAACTAATAAGGTTTATCTTATATTACAATTAAGCTCTATAGTAAGTAAACGTTCTACAGTATTGATTATAGCATGTGTTTTAGATGCTGCATAATTTACAATATATTGCTTGATGACAGACTACTACTGTGATGCTGGTGGGGTTAATTTTTAATAACAACAACATCAGTGTATGATAATCATGAATGAGTAAAAAACTATCAAATTCCTCCTTCTTAGAGATGCAGAGTAGCATAAAACAGATTAATTGCCATCTTATTTTTCATGTTTTGTAGCTTGCAGATGTTTGAATTATGCAGTTCTATCCACATTAATGTGGGCAGACAGTGACCAAGTTTGTTAATAATGTTGGCTATGTGTTTTTTTTTTTTTTTTGTCTCCAAGTGAAGCTTAGTAGCTTAAGTGATATGATGGGTGTCTTTGCAATGATCCAACCTGCTGGGCAGTTTTGCCAATTCTTTGTTTTTTTTCTACTGTCTTATATCTAATGCAAGGAAAATTTATTTATGTGTCAGATATGTCACTATATACTATATTCTGGTTGTTTTTCACGTGTGAGTCCAGCCAACAGGCCTCATTAAGCAGAGACTCTTTTGAAACTTTAGAGTCTTTGCCTTCACTATACTTGGTGTCATTATTGGGTGTTAATGATGTTGGCCTTTGTAATCTGTGCATATATGTACATCTGTTTGTGTGAGTTAGATGGGGAAAAGGCACTTCTCAGGTTTGGAGGTGAACTTAATGGTTGTGTTTGCACTGATGACGGTGGCAACCATCGCTCTCATTGTTCTATTTGCCATTGGAGAACCCGGGATCATTAAAAATGGTAGGTGAACACACTTGCACACACACACATACAGTATAGGAAAACAAGGAAGGAAAAAAAACAATTAAATTTTAAGATTTGTGAAAATCTTGTAATACTGAGGATAAAAGTTAAGACATACATTTTTTAAAGAATAAAACAGAGGTACTAGAACACACTGTTTGAGAAGACTGTGTCAATATGTATTTATTATTTGGGATAGACATAGAATTTGATTAAGTTATATTTTCCACATAACTTAAATCAGTCTTAATACATACAGTAGTATATCCAAAGGGTGAGACCTGTAGTTACTCAGCACCAGAAACGAAACACACACTTTCAGCCATATTTTAAGAAAACACACGCATACTTTTTCATTACTTTGGATTTGACAAAATGTCTAATCTGTTCATTTCCTAGAAGGGTTATTAATGTTAAACTGATAAACATTCAGAATGATCTGAATTCTGAGTCATTAGATTGCAGGATTTTCAAGTTAATATTTATTTTAATGCTAGAGCATAATACTTTGTCTTTTGGCAGACACTACAGAGACATTTGTTCCTCAGTGTCCCAACATTTCACATGCTGAAAGGGTGGACTGTTATCCTGAAGGTGGCGCCTCAAAGGTATGGGTTACTATCATGGCCAAGAATGCAAAGCAAACCTTGTGCTACACTGTGGGTCTTGGGAAGGAGCTGATGATTTCTTTTATAGTGTGGATGATGGATATGATAACATCCACCATCTCACTTCAACAGCTAAAATGTGAACAACGTGGATGTTGCTGGGGGCCAGTGGATGAGACAAAGGTTCCCTGGTGTTTCTTCTCAACCAACCATGGATACACTGTAGAATCGAAAGAGCAACCAAATCCTTATGGTAAATCCCCATTTCCCATCTCTAGTATTCCCACTCATGCACATGCTCACATGTGAAAATATTTGGCTTTCTGGTTAGTATTAGTATTTTCTAATTATGTCAGTCTGCCTTTCTGACCTATTCACATGACTTTTTCTATTCTCTCCCATTGGCTAAGGCAAAGCTATAACTTTACTGAAATATTAAACCAAAACTGTCATACATACATTCTGTCACAGTCTTGACTACAATGCAAACTACAATCATCCAACCAAGAGAGAAGTGAGGATTAACTAAGAACTGTAGAGGTGTGAACTGTACCCTTTGATCATACTAGTAAATGTATAACCTAGAAATTCATGTATGATTGAATCCCATCCCCAGTCACATGCAGATTTTTATATGTGCTCAAATTGAGGACTGTTGTAGCGTGGTAATATTGTTGCAGTTTAATCATCATTGAAGGGAATAAATGCTTGTCATGTAATGGTTAAGTATGTTATTTTTAATTACACAAGTCACTTCTGTTGACCACATATCAGTGCAGCTCATTCAACAATTTTCTCTGGAGCCTGGATGTCTGTGGGACACATGATGATGAAATAAACCAATCACCCACTTATATACAGGATCTTGGATACTAATGCAGAAAATTGCTCAAAACTGTTTGTACAGATATGTGTCTACGTAAGTATTAAAAACACATGTCACATGTAATACTGTATTACAACCTTTGACACCTATATTTGTGTTTAATATTGCAGAACTCAATGCCCGGCTGAAAAGAATGGCCTCTCCTTCTTTATTTGGGGCTGATATACAAGAGCTGTCACTTCATGCAGTAATGCAGTCAAACAATCGACTCAGATTTAAGGTGCACATTGACAGACACTTCTCTGTTCAGAAAGGATGTTTAACATGAATGTGTTAAACACAAAACACGTCTAAAATAGTGACATCTACAACAAAGTACAAACATGTCTGTGAGACACGAGGCCACACTCATGCTGCCTGTATGGTTTGTTTCCTTTCCCTCAGGTCTATGATGCCAACAGCAAGAGGTTTGCGGTTCCCCATGAGCATGTCAACAATAGACTCAAGAGTACCCCATCCATCCCTATCAGCAACACACTGGAGATCACACAGAAACCCTTTGGCCTTACTGTTCGCAGGCAGGAGAACAAACAAGTTCTGTGAGTGCTCATCATGTGTGTTTGTGATAGATAGGGAGGAGATGTTTATATCACATTGTCTGCCATGTGAACACTGAAGGAAACTGAAGTGGCACACAGTTGATCTAAACACTATATGTGCTTTTCTTTTTTGTATTGTAATATACTACTTATTAACTAAGTAACTAACTATTAATGATTTGCAGTGGATAATGGTTGAAATAACCATGAGAATGAATAAAAAGTTAAGTCATTTACACGTCTCAGTGGTATTGTAACGTTGAGATGCAGCACACACATACACAAAACAGCAGTTCCTCATGCAAGTGCTGCATGTAGACAATACAATTTTCTGCATTTACAATCTTTACTTGTATATTTTCTAGTATCTGTCTTTGCTCTGACAGCTGTATGCAGCTCCAGAAGGCTACCAGTGTATGTCTTGTGTTGAAGGCTGGGGGAATGCCACTGAAAGGGCTTATTAGAGCTTGATGGGATGGTTGGTCTGTCTTCTCTCTGGTTTGTCCTTTCTATACCTCGCTTCTATACCTACCCTTCTATAACTCCTCCACATGTTCTCATCTCACTCTACTCTCACTTTCTCTTCTCTTCTCTTCTCTTTTCACTTCATGTCACTCTCACTTTCTTTCTTACTTCTTTGGCTCTCACATTTTACTGCTCTCTCTCGCCAGTCTGGCTTCTCTCTCCAATGTGGTGACCTGTTCTTTTTTTTGCATTCAGGTTTGATACTACAATGGCTCCACTTGTGTTTGCAGACCAGTACCTTCAGCTCTCTGCAAAACTACCATCCAATAATATTTATGGTTTGGGGGAGCATGTGCACACACGGTATCATCATGACATGAACTGGAGGACTTGGCCAATCTTTGCTAGTGGTGCTTTACCTAATGGGGTGAGGGGCAACACACACACCGTGTTGTACCAGACATGTGTGTTCAAAGGCTTACAACTAGGTCTACTATACCTTAAATTTGTGTGTGTGACACCCTTACAGTATGCATGCTTTTATGCACATGAATAGAGATATGTGGAAAGCCTGACACCGCTTTCCTAAACCTTCCTTTACTCTCTTGTCTGCAGGGAACACAGAACCTCTATGGACATTATCCCTTCTTCCTCTGTCTGGAAGATGATACAGGAAAGTCATTCGGAGTCTTCCTCATGAACAGCAATGCCATGGGTAAGGACAAAAACACATGCAAATACACATGCCAGTTAAGCACACATGAATACATACATATACAAGTACAGTACACTTTCTGAAAAATGTATCACTTTTAAAAAAAAGAGAATAGATGCACACAGCCAAAAAATTCACTTGGACTTAAAAAGGGTAAGCTCCTGGAAATACAGTGTAATATACATGTGTACATAAACATACATGGGTGCCAAAACATCAGGAAAAGAAAACCATATCAAAGACTGTTTTAGTCTATGAAAGCAGTGGCTAAAAGCAATTGGAATGCCCACTGACAAGTTTCTCTTGCTCATGACTATGGTCTCCTTATACAAAAGATTTTTTTTATTCCTCATTGGTTGTCTTAACTGGTACATAGATGATGTGCATTTGTTTTAATGTTGAGTAAAATTTCTCACAAGAGAAAAAAAAGATAAAGGAAATACTGTAACAATATAAACACCCCATGATTCTTTAGGTGGTCCTTGGGAGACAACCTCAGTTCAACTTGGGCAAGAGGCAGGGTATAGGTTTAGATTAAAATTTGGATTAAGTTCTAGACATGTCTACCTTTTGTGTCATTTGTTCAGAGGTGACTCTACAGCCTGCTCCAGCTGTGACCTACAGGACAACTGGAGGTGTCCTTGATTTCTACATTTTCTTTGGAGACACACCAGAACAAGTGGTGCAGGAATTTCTTGAGGTGAGGTATAGCTGTGTTTTTTCTAAAATATGCAGGGACAGGTTTTTTAGGCAGCCATTTGTGAAAAAGTGGGCTGCAAATTGCCTTGGCATGACAAATGTATTTACAATATGTCCAATTGTGTTGTCCAGCTCATTGGCAGGCCTGTTATTCCTGCCTACTGGTCCCTGGGTTTCCAACTTTCTCGGTGGGACTACGGCAGCCTGAATGAGGTCAAGGAAACAGTGGAGAGAAACCGTGCTGTGGGCATCCCATATGTAAGAACACTGCACTTTTTACCTGTTTATTTTTCAGACTATATGCCTGACAGTCTGTCTTCTAAAACTGCTGTCAAGCCTATTGCTGCCAGTGTGTGAATTTTATATTCCAATGGAAAAATGTGAAACAGGATTGCTTAAAATTGAATCTGTATTATATTACTATGTTATCCACATTATGTTATGAATTTAAGTTGCATAAATGTGTACCCATGGCTGGCACTTTCACATTCATCTTAGGTTTTTGGTGCACAAAAATGTGCAACAATCTCATATCATGCTAGGTTTAAGGTCCAGCTGCAAGTTCTCTGGTTCTTTCATACGCCCTGTCATTAAGAGGTCACATGTCCACCCACAGTATCAGAAGCACAAGATCATTATCAGTCAATTACAGCCTAGGAAATGAAAACGTGACAGTTCTCTTGCTATTGGTTTTGATTTTGTACTTCACTCACTGATTTTCTTTGCAATACAAATGCAGATTTAGACCAAAACACAGGCAGGTCTTAGAATTTGAGCTCCAATATCAGACAGTGTAAAATAACACAATATACTATATGTTTTTTGAGGGTGAAAGAAATCCACCCATCCCCTTATGCACCCCATATTAAATCTGAACTACTCTACTACTAATTATTTTGTGGTTCCAGAGGCAAGCACCTTAACCACTACACTATCTGTGGAGATGTGATATGAAGCTTATGAAGCTTGAAGCAGGAGTTTGACAGTCGTAGACAGAGTAATATGAATGGCCTTTAGTTTAGGCGGAGTAATCCAGCTTTCTGTCATATAACAGAGATTCTCCTGGGCAGTAAGATTCATTCAATGTTAACCAGAACCACTATTTTTCAAGCGTTGCTGAATGTTAATGCTGATCAAAGATCAATCGACTGAGTTCGCTTTGTTATCCTGATCTGAATGTTTTAATACTTCTCCACCACCTCTTCCATTCAGAGACACTTGATAAATACTGGTTCTGGTAACAGTGAATGAATTTTACTGCTTATCTTCATCTGAGTCTGTTGACAGTAACTGATGTGTGATGTACTTTTCACTCCTTAATTACTAAGGTTAATGCCTCATCCCGATCTTTATGTCCCCATAAACTGTACCACAACTCAGCTATAATGGCACCAATCAAGCACCCAGTTTGAACTCTGTTGAACTCTCTTATCTAAATATCCACTACAAACAAATTTCCAACCCATCTAAATTTTCACTCCCAATTCAAGCTCCAATGTCTTTTTCATATTCAAAGACATTAGGATGCAGCTGCTTCCTCTCCACCTATATTCAGGGACATATTTGATATGTCTGTATAAAAAAGCCCAGAGCTGGCTGTATTTTAGTGGAAGGCTCAGGTCTTTCAATGTCTGCTGCAGATGTTTTATGAGTCTGTGTTGGCTAGTGTCATTTTCTTTGCTGTGGTCTGCTGGGGCAGCAACATGAAGGTGGCAGACACTAACAGATTGGACAAATTAATCAAGAGGGCTAGCTCTGTTCTGGGTGTGGAGCTAGACCATCTACATGTTGAAGCTGAGAGGAGGATGATGTCCAAACTCCTCTCAATCCTGGGCAATCCATCCCACCCACTACACAGTGTCCTGGCTGGACAGAGGACCATGTTCAGCCAGAGACTGATAAATGTCAAGTGCTCCACAGAGCGCCACAGGAGATCCTCTCTGCCTGTGGCCATCAAACGGAAAAGTACCTCCCCATTCTGTAAAGGGGAGGGGGGAGGACAACAATTATAATCATATTTATGATATCAGATGTTTATTTATCAGTTATCAGGGGCATATTTATGCTATCAATTTCCACTACATTACAACCATTACATGGCACAATAATTTCCCTCTGGGTATAATAAAGTTTTTTTAATCTTGAATCTTAAACCATTAGATAGACCACAGAGGGCATTATGAGTTTAAGTTAGATTGAAACTGCTGAATTTTGGCTGTGTCCAAGTTATGCACAGAGATGATGGGGAATATTTAAGAGGGATTAAAAGTAATTTTGAATTATCTCACTCATGGAAGATGCAAATAGGATTTTAATACATGTAAGCCATGCCTGAATTTTAGCATTTTCCAATTACAGGTTGAATATATAATCTAAAGTCATTTAACCTATCTGAAGGTAAGTTATTCATATACCACACTACTACAAAATATTATTTCAGAGCATTACAAAATATCTAAATTTAGGATGATTTTCTTCCCTTGACTTTATAATATTAATAGGTATCACATGTACATGAAATAGTCAAAACAGACAGCATTTTTCTTCTTCTAATGCAGGACATTCAGTACACAGACATAGACTACATGGAACAAATGAAAGATTTCACCTATGACAAAGTCAAGTTCAGAGAGCTGCCTCAGTTTGCTGACTACCTCCATGAGAAGGGGCAGAGATACATCCTCATCCTGGTAAGAAACACATTAGTCATTAGTCATTTATGCATTTGATAGATAGAGAGACAATTCAACTTTGCTTACTCCAGTGCAACAATACAGCTTCTGGCAGTTTACTTCAGTTTAGTATAATTCTTGTAATACATGTCAAATATTGGTGCTGTGATGTTCGGTCTACATATTTTAGCTGTAATCAAACAACAGAGATTTTTTATTTAAGTAAACTCCAAATTACATCAGTTTTTAGGTTATATTATACATAAGAATTAAATTCTAAAGAGACCTTCTATCACAACACTGTCAAAACTATTATGAAGGCACCCATCCAGTGTAATTTGCTGTCAATGCAACTAATTAAAATTCTTCATGAATATTTCATTTGCATATTGACCTAATAACATGTATGTTCTTTCGCAGTCTCACGAGTGCCATTCCTTTGTTTCTAGGATCCTGCAATAGCTACCAGTAAAGTGATTGGGAATGCCCCATATGAATCCTATGATCGCGGGACTGAGAAGAATGTCTGGGTAACTGAATCTGATGGGAAAACCCCTCTGCTAGGAGAGGTGAGGTGCATTTGAGAGAACTGCACACATGCACACTGATGAAACAATACACTTAATGGTATCTTAATTAAGTTCTTATTTCTATTCAAACTACTTTTTTCTCCTCCAGATGGTAATGGCTCCTTTTTTCCTATGTCTGTTTTGTGTAAATGACCTGTCACAGTTCTAAATGGGTTGATCTTACTGTTGCAAAGCACAGGACACATACATAGCTGTTAACTGCAAGAGGTGTTTGATTGTAATTGTAATTGTATATTATTACACATTCTTGTACTGTAAATCAAAACACAGGATACTTTGCAAAGTTGCAGCAACCATTATAAACAACTTGGCATGCCATGATTGTTGCCAGATGCCCCAGATTCTGGCATCTCAGAAACTTTTAACTTTTAAACTTAACTAAAAGATTTTAGTTAAGTGGTCGAAAAAACACATTCAGTTAGCTATTGTGCTTTTACAAAACAACACCTGAAGAGAATACGTTCAGTAGAGAAGAGGAAAAAATAAGTGTAAAGTAATTGAATAGCAATGAATCTCACATCCTCTCCCTCTCAGGTGTGGCCAGGAGAGACAGTGTTTCCAGACTACACCAGCCAAAGCTGCATCGACTGGTGGATTGATGAGTATGAGCGATTCTCAAAGGTGGTCAAACATGATGCCCTCTGGATTGTAAGTCAATTTAAATACATAAAATAGAGGTGTGTCTTCACCTATTAGCTGTTTACTAACCCCCAAAAATATTTAGCAACCAATTACACACATAGATACATAAATCTTCTTTTGCAGCATGCTTATAGATGACTTATAGATTCACAAACCAAACAATAATTAAAATCATTAATTAAAATGATTTGCTTAAAGATATACTGTACTGTAATTGTGTTTTAACAATGGGAATCTGGTGCATTTGCAGGACATGAATGAAGTGTCGAATTTCAAGCAAGGCTCAAGTAAGGGTTGTGCCATTAACGACCTCAACTACCCTTCCTTCACCCCAAGTAAGCCACAGTTTTCTATGTTTTGAGACATAATTACTGTAGCAATACAGTTTCAATATTTAGAATATGTGTGCTACTTTAGAGATAGTCATTGTGTCTGATAACAATTATTGTCAGTTTAAAATATCAATTTTATGACTGTATAGGTTAGCATGATACAAAGAAGCCTGTAGCCAAAATGCTGTGTAAATTAGCCACAATAGCTCATAAAGTAAGTTCAGGTCAGTGGAAAACTCATCTAAAATAGTGAGTCCTTGGAGAAGAAGTTTGAAAATGACTCTTCTGTGTTTTATTCCAACTGTATCCCAGACAGGATGATCATAACTGGAAACGGCATGCTCCCCTGATACCACCTTTTTAGTACATTTCTCCTTAGTCATCATCTTTCTCCATTGCTCTGTCTCTCATTTCCTTGTTGTCCCCATACTTTCTATTGCAATATCTATCTTTATCTCTCTTGTTCTCTAGGTCCCTTTCTTCCTTTGATCTCTCATCATCTTCACTACTGCCTATTTTGCATTCACTCCACCTTTCATCTTACCCCGTCTTTTTACCTCCTTCATCTTTTCTCTCCTCCAGATATTCTGGATAAGTTGATGTTCAGTAACACTCTGTGTATGGATGCCAAGCATGCCTGGGGGAACCATTATGATGTCCACAGTCTGTATGGCTACTCTATGGTGCTGGCTACTGATCAGTGAGTATATTCACAATCAATGACAGGAGTTTGGCTAGGTTGTGCTACAGTACAGAGGCCAAATTGCTGCAACCACTTCAGGGAAATGAAGCCAATAGAATTATTATTTAACCTGTTGTATGTGTAGGGCGGCACGATGGTATAGTGCTTAGCACTGTTGCCTCACAGCAAAAAGGACCTTGGTTCAAATCCATGGGTTGACCAAGTGCCTTTCTGTGTGGAGTTTGCATGTTATCCCTGACAGACTGGCGATCTTTCCAGGGTGTACCCCACCTCTCGCCCAATGACAACTGAGTTAGGTTCCAGCACTCCTGCGACCTTCAAGATGAAAAGCAGTTAGAATGATGGATGTTGTTTTATTTGTTATTGAGATTTGGGCAAGATACTAGAATAAAGTTGGTATTGTTAAAATCAGTGTAGGGAAAAACATTGATTAGTGAACTGCACTCATGCTACGTTGAGTACAAAAATGTAACCTGTTATACCTATAAAGTTTGCCTTCCTCGTGAAATGCTTGAAGTACACTCAAATCATACAAATGATAATATTTGGGAGGGGGTACCTTTAAGTTAAAAGGACTTCACACACTCAGAAAATCTGATAATTGATGTTACTAACTTTCTATAACAAACTTTTTTCTTTTTCTTTCTTAAACTAAATAAAATACTCAAGATAGTCAGATGAGTACTGTAAATTCATGGAAACCTGGCACATGAGCAATTGCAACACTTAAATGTCACAGAGGTATAAGGGCTGCAGTCATATTTATCTTAGTGTAGGAATTTATAGCCTCCATTTCCCCAGCTGCTCATTTTACACCAGGCTGAAGCAGAAATGAGCTGCCAGAATTCTAATATGTGTTCTAATGATGATGGTATGGGAAGCTTCATTTAGGAAGCAGCTGGTAAACATATGCAATGTACATCCCAAATGAAGACATACATCATATATTGAGGTTCAAAGTAAAAAAGTAGAAAATGTGGTGTCTGAGCAGAATATTTAATTGTCAAAATGCCAGTAACATTCAGCTCAATAAATTATAGAATAGACGTAATGTCAGTTTAACAAGTGTTCCTTTCTCCCCCCTTTCCTTCTCCCTCTCCTGCTCTCTCCTTGCTGCCTCCTGTCTATCCCACAGAGCTCTGAAGCGTGTGTTTGGAGGAAACCGTACCTTGTTGTTGACCCGCTCCTCCTTTCCAGGTGTAGGAAAATATTCGGGTCACTGGCTAGGGGACAATGCTGCAAATTGGAATGACATAAAATGGGCCATCCCTGGCATGCTAGAGTTCGGGCTCTTTGGAATCCCCTATGTGAGTAACAAACATGCACATTTAAATACTTTTACATGTTAAATACTGTGTATTAGGCTTAAAGTGAATGAGTTTGACAGGAAAAGAAACTACCTGGCTGCGTTCTTGCTAGCATAGAGCTTAACAGGACTGCATGAGTAGTTTTTTCACATGAGCTACCCATTAAAATATATTATATTAGAAAATGTAGTGTTTCATCTTGACCTTCTTTCAAGCATTTATACTTTTGTTGAAAAGTTATGCTTTGTTTAAGTTTGATGATCTATAAATCTGGAAAAAAGCAAAACTCCAGACACCCCTGGGCTCCATGTTGCTTGGTTCATTTTTCAGCACTGACACTAGCACATTTTAGTTGGGGTTCAGTTTCCCCTCAGAATAACAGAGATTAGAGAGAACACATTTTGTCATTCAAATTGATCTTCTAACATTTTAGAAAAATTTTAGAGCCAGTCTTACAGTACTTCTAGTTACTTTCAGATTAGTTAACATGAAGCTCTTGCATTGGGATGTTTCCCTCTTTTACCTTTTTATGGAGGATTCAACTGCTGTGATCCATGTTCAGGCGTAAGACAGAGGGGCAGGTAGAAATAATATACCGCAAAAGAGATCCATTAAAATGTCAGTAAGAACTCTGGCTCTTTCAACAGAAACACCACCATATTTAAAGAACATAGACTCAAGAAAATGCACTGTACTACTCATACTGCATAGTTGTGTGTATCTGCAGTGCACAGAGTGCAAACAAGCAGTAAGAAAAGGGAAGGGAAACACGATGTCTCCAGCTGTGCACATCAGGTAGCCTCATAACCACAGCCTGGTGGGACTGTGTCAAGCAGATTTTAGATTCTTTGCTACAGACACACACACACACACACACACATACACACAATCAAACTGATAGGGAGAGCAGGAGAAATGAGATTTGGATCGATTCCCTCCAACTGAGACAGTTGTAAAATGTGGCCAGTAGTAAACAATAAAAAGAAGGCAGTCTCTGTGGACTGGCCTTACGAGTACGAGCCACTACTTTATTTTATTTCACTTTCAGGATACAATCTGGAAACCAAAACACCTCTTTGTCTTAGAGTTTGTCAAATGCCATGCAAACTGTAAGATTCAAATACACTAATTTGTACCACTATGTGATACTGTCGATCTTGGGTAAATGTCAAGCTGTTTTTTGGATCTGTGTGTTTCAGATTGGAGCTGACATCTGTGGATTCTTTGACAACTCCAGTGAAGAGTTATGTCGTCGCTGGATGCAGGTGGGGGCTTTCTATCCCTTCAGCCGGAACCACAATGCTCAGGGCTACAAGGTACCTTAATGTCATTTTATTCTACAATGCCTATATTTGACTGCCAGCTTTTGATTCATGAATCAGTTTTTAATTATAATGTATAGGTGTATGGTACTTTAAACTAAAAGTGGTTAAAATAGAAACTTATTTCAGAATTTTTCTTTTTAAATAAAAAAATGTAAATTCATTCATTCATGCAAACAAACACAACAACAACAAAAAAAATAACGAGGTGCACAGAGCACCAACCAAAGTTCAATTTGGGCTATGTTTTATTGTTTTTATCAACAGTATGTTTTGACATTTAAAGCCCTAAAGCAAGATTTGGCACTTTTGCTATGTGCCCCCCCTAACGTTTCTGACCATTGTCAAAAATGCCAGTCACACGTTTGCCTCCCTCCCCTCACCCCTCCTCCACCTCCACTTCCACGATCAGACTGGTTATCAGTGAATGGTTAAAACTTGTTGAAAGCCACGACAGACCTATAGAAATAACATAGGTAACTCTCAACAGGTCTAGTACTAAGGTTATGAAGAACACAGGCATGCTATAAATTTGGTCTCATATCTGAGTAGTGTAGTATGTGTTCAACCCAGTCTCTTTAATCCATCTTTCTGTCCCCAGCCCCAGGATCCAGCTGCATATGGTGCTGACTCGTTGCTGGTGAAGAGCTCTAAACATTACCTGATGATACGTTACACACTTCTGCCTTACCTATACACACTCTTCTACAAAGCCCACACCACAGGCGAGACTGTTGTACGTCCTGTCATGCACGAGTAAGTCATTCAATATACTGTAACTATACTGTCAAGTCATGGTAGTTTTAGGAGCTGGGTCAAAGATCCTGCATCAGAATTATAAAGTGTACCTATGCTTAAGTGGAAATTTTACAGGTTCAGTTTACAGGTGTATGTATGTAGATTATTTATGTATGTATGTGTCTGTGGTTTTACAAAGTGAATGTATGCCAGAATATAACAAAATAATATTAAAAGTTGTTATTTCTTACTCCCAAGGTTCTTCTCTGAAAATGCCACCTGGAGTGTGGATAGACAGTTCCTCTGGGGAAAACATCTGCTTATCACACCTGTACTTGATCCGGTTAGTCAACATGCCAACAACAATAAGTAAATAGGCACACGTATATGACCATGGGTATGACCGAAATACAAAAACTGTATAGTAAATATAGCAACTTAATTGAGGTACTGTACATAAAGAAATGTGTGTGGCTTGTGATGCTGATGAGATGATCACTTACTCACACACACCCTGACCTCCACTGAGAAAACATGACATGGGAATTTCTTTGTGTCCCTCCCCTCTTCCCATCCTTCTCTTTTCTCTTTTTCTCATTCACCCAGATTAGAAGTGTAGATAGAAGTGTGTATGCCCATGTTTGTGTGTATTAGTGTGTGCCTGTGTGTATGTGTAAATACTTTTTGATGCATTTGTATGCAGGTTTATAGTCTTCACAAATAGCAATCAAAAGTGACTCTACTTTCAGTCCTTTTGAGGCCAGAGGCAGAGCAGAAACAGAAAAGGATAAAGATAAATCCATTATCAAAGGTTTGTTCAGGGCTGGGATCAATTATGACCATGTGTTAATTTTCTTTCTTTTAGAAGCACTGTGCCCTGCATAATAATTGCCCTAATAACTGAATCAAGTCAAGTGACTGCAATATAAAAATGAATCTCCAAGGAAGAAAATTATGACCTTGCTTCTTATGGTTCAGAAATGCCATGAATAAATGTACAGTAAAGTACAGTACAGTGCAGAACTTGTAAAGCTTTGTTTCTAATAGTCAGCAGGGTGAGTGATTTCTTACCTTATCTGTTCTTTCTAATGACAGGCCTCAGCAGGCCATTAGGACATGTTGCTAAAGAGAGAGCCAGAGCGTGAGATGTTGGTATCACCATGTAGCTTCTCTTCTCATGTTTAGCCTTGTAGGATTAGAGTGGTGCAGTGAGCTGAGTCACGTGTTACTGACTGCAAACACAAATAAAACGTTAACACAAACATGACACCTTTTGATATCTGCTTCACAAATGAGGGGGGTATCCTGTGGTATTGTAATAAATTAAAAAAACAAACATATATGAAATTTTTTTTACTCTTGTTTTCTGCAGGGTATGGACAAGGTGAATGCATATGTACCAAATGCTGTGTGGTATGACTATGAGACGGTAAGAATATCCCCTGTTCATTTTAGGATGTTTCGTCTTGAGTACATCAGTCCCTCACTTCACAAGAGAAATGATCAATGGCAGAATTATTATAATGATCAGAATTGCATATTGTCAACTACTGTTGTTGAAGATTAATTCATATACCTATAGTCTTTACCTTTACCTTCAGCATAGGCTGTGCCAGTGAAGTGCACATGACAACTTCAGAGGGATACATAATGTGTGTGAAAACTTTCCTAATCCATTTACATATTTTTGTACATGTGTACATAAATAACTGGTTGCATATAACAAAAATATTGCAAAGGGCTTTATTGGGATTATGTTACATTAGTGGAATTAACACATACTCAAAGTATATGTATCACATATAAATATTTGCCTCAAGTTCTTTGTTTGAGAGATAAGAGCAAGAGTGAGGACAACGATAGAGAGAAAGAGAGAACAGAAAATAGAGGAGACAGAAACAACTTAAAAGCTGCCCACACAAATTCAAAGCTCTCCCTTTGACGAGATACTAATATACTACTACATGAAAGTGTGAGAGAGAGGTGTTGAATAATTTGATACGCTTATGCAATGGAACTTTATGCGACAACTTATGCAATCAGGTTAAGTATTTACAGTTTTGAAGAATGGAAGTTTTTTATGAGAGAGTCTAAGGTCATTATTAATATCAGAAGGTTTGCTGCTATAGGGGTTGCTACAGTATCCTATGTGCACTGTGGTAATGTGCAAAGTAGCTTTGGACCGATTAATACTTTATCTCAAACACTGCATCAGGTTTACAGATGCAGATTAATAAGTTGTCCACTTACAAAAATGACAAACATGCTTTCTTAGTATCTGTGAAGATTCTCAGTCATCCAGGTCATGGTTATCTCAAAAAAAACGGTTTTTAATGGCAACTGGACTTGT
>JAUMHL010000029.1:16736726-16760815 GCA_032362345.1 Sandelia bainsii
AGACGTTGACCTGGCTGCACAGTCACAGAGGCTGGCTGTGTCAACTGTTCACACTTCACACCTGTTAAAAGAAGAAATTGCTTTGTGACAAATGATCAAGTTATACAAAAATAGAAAAACTGGTGAGTTTAACAAATCCAGAGAGACTCACAGGATCCAGCTGCCAACAGCAGCAGTAGAGCTACAGAAAACATGGTTAATGAAGGTGCTGTGAACTCCACTAACAGTCTGAGGTGACGTTTTTATAGCTGAGTAATGAGGCACGTCATTGAGTTTGCATAGAATCATACATTAAGCATCAAAGTTTGTTTGTCACAACTGTAGAAAATAGAAGACTGCTCAGTGATATTTCATATATAGTGAACACAAGATCTTTTTGAAAATGTCCATGATTTACTGTAATTAAAAAACTACTTAAACATTGACATTGTACAGCCAACAATTTTACATCATTATGTAAATTTCTTTATAAGTGAAAACATTACATTTTTTAAGATGAATTGAACTGAATGAACATTATTAAATCTTTTTTTTTTGTAATAACAATGTGAAACCATTAATCAAAAAGAGCAAGAAACAGCTTCAGAAACGAGACACAAAAAATATTATTTTCTAGAAGATTCTCTGGAAAAAAAATTATGAACTGTCCAAACCTCCTACATATGATTCAAGTTATATTTCAAATGTAGCAGAAAAGCTTATTTCATTTTTTTAATTATTTGCTGCATTTTTTATTCAGTTATCTATTAACCCATCTGTTGCAAAAAGACGTAGTTCAGCCAGAATCTGGTAAATAACATGAAAATGGATGCAGGTTTGCATAAAAGACTTTTAATCGTTTCAGTCATTGTTGCTGTTTGTGTGAAACATTGGAAAAAACTTGGAGCCTCTAAATAAAAACAATTGGAACCAACATTTGAGACAATATGCTGCTAAATATACTAAACTACATCCTTTAGTTTATAAAAAAACTATGATATGTTTAGTATTTGCAAGTTAGCTAGTAAGTTAGTAACTCTTATCTGTAGTGAAATAAGTTATATATCATAATGAAGTATGATTTTTTTCCCATAGTTATTTAAAGCAGTATAGAGAATAATAGTGTATATGATCCTTTTGTGACTTTTGCACTTTTAAAGCTAATCTAGGGGCTGTTTATAGGATTTTGTATGTCAAGTAAAATGTTCATAGCTGGTACTTATTAGTAGAATATTTTCTATTAAATTCATGAAGACAAGGACAATTAACTACTTGCAAAATGTTTATATATTCTGATAAAATGGTTTTCAATGAAACACACACAAAAACAGTTTTTTTTTCTATGGGAAAAAAATATCTATATTTTTTTTCCCATAATTCAGTCAATTCAGCATTCAGTGAAAATAGACAGAATAGAAAATTAGACTTTCATCCACCTTTCACTTCATAGATTGTTGATCAGTGACAGTTAATCACTATGAATCATGAAAAGTAGAAGTAATAAATCAAGGAAGGAGTTTTTGAATGACTCTCCTATTACTGTCTCTCACTGTGTCATGTCGGACACAGTAATACACTGCTGTGTCCTCTGTCTTCAGATTGTTCATCTGTAGATAAACTTTATTGTTGGAGTCGTCTCTGGAGATGGTGAATCTACCCTGGACTGACTGGGAGTAATAGATATGAGAACTGCCTGTGTGTATAAAAGCGATCCACTCCAGTCCTTTACCAGGAGCCTGTCTGACCCAGTCCATAGCATAGCTGCTCAGTGTGAATCCAGATGTTGTACAGGTCAATCTGTGGGATTCTCCAGGCCTTTTAACAACAGGTTCAGATTCTGTCAGAGTCTGACAGTTAATACCTGCTAAGACAATAAAACATATAATAAAATGCTGGTAACAGGATAAAAACAATGTAACATTCAGATCTGTGACTATTTTCACCTGCACAGCAGAAAGTCAGAAGCAGTAGACCTGTCCTATAGTCCATCATGTTAAACTGTGTGTCCACTGTTTCTCTGTCATCCTCTATTGACAGATAAGTAGAGGTGAAAGACATTTGAGTTTTGCATTGACTCCTCCTCACAGGAAGAATCCAGATGGATGGGACCTGGATCTGTTATAAAAATGTTTGCAAAACTATTAGCTGTAATATGCTGAAAAATGTCACAATCAGTCAGTATATCTTGACCAATGGCTTATTTAGACTAGGTGGAAATAGGGTTTGATTTAGAGAAATATAGCATCATTTGTCGTTAATGACCAAACAAATGCTTTTGACGTTTTTTTGTTGTTACTTTTATTGAAAAAAAAGTTATCACATTATTTGTACAACTCAGTCAGTCCTAGACTGACCTATATAGTTTTAAGTGGGGAGGCGGGGTCATCTTAGAGTCTCAGCATAGACATTATCTAACATTATTCTTTTTCTTATGAAGTCTGTTCAATGGTATTTTTTTTATGTTATTTATTATTTAGATGAAGCCCAGTCTTGAGTAGATTCTGCAGTTTGATATCCTGAATCTGTCTAAATAATGTTGTACTTTCATTTACAGCTATAATCATATGAGATAGTTATGGTGTCTATGTCCAGTAAAAATGATGATTGTAAGATTTTATACAGTTACTTAACAGACTCCCGTGCTCAATAATAAACCCTATAAAACACTTCATGTGTTACACAGTAATAAGTCAAAATATTTGTTTTCCTCAAGATAATGGAAGAGAAAATACAGTATAGATATCTCCCTATAGTTTCGTTTATTACAGTAACATCATCAAAATGTTAAATTCATCCTGCTATGGTAAAATAACACGACATTTAAGGCAACATTACAATGTTTTTGAAATGTTTTTATTGGAAATGAAAGGAAATAGTAAGTACTGAAATAACTAACTAATTTAATGTTGTGAAAATTAGTATAGGATTTTAGTTTTTAGGATTTCATGCTGTCACGGTTCTGCCCTGGTTAGCTTGGTTTCCTGGTGTTTTATTATTTGTGGGGGTTTTCTCTTGTCCTGTGTCTCCTCTGCTTCTCACGCTCCCGGTCACGCCCCCTTTCATTCATGTCCTCAGTTCCCTGTTAATTTACCTGTCACGCTCCGTGTGTTTCCCGTCTTCCGCCCGTTCTGTAATTTTAGTTCTGGCCCCCCCATCGGTATTCGTTATGCCTCCATTTGGAGTGATTTTCAGTTGACAATTGTTAGTTTTTCACACCTTTTATTCCTGCCTTCCCTATGAAGTGATTTTGTGTTTCTGTGTTAAGTTGTTATTGGGTTTCTTTTATTATTAAATCCCTTCGTTACTTGCCGTGTGTGTTCTTTGGGTCCGTCCAAAATCCTGACACATGCAACCTGATTTTTTTTTCTCAAATCTTAACAAATTTTGAATCTAACAAAAATCCAAAAATATGATTCCCCAGAAATATGTTATTACCATTTAAACATAATTCATATTACTTTCACATTTTAAGTGATCTATAAAGGAGATCCAAATACTTTTTTTCTGTAATGATGTTTATTTGTGGTCTGAGGGCTCCTCCTCTGGTGGCTTCATGTTACAGCTTTTCAGTACTGATGGTTTGTTTTATTGTGGAAATCTGGCACAGTAATACACAGCAGTGTCTTCAGGCTGCATATTCTGTCCGTTTAGAGTCACTGTGTTGCTGGAAGAGTCTAAATCAATACCAGATGTGGTAAGTAACTAAGTACATTTACTCAAGTACTGTACTTGAGTACAGTTTGGAGCTACTTGTACTTTACTGGAGTAGTTCCATTTTGTTACTTTTACTCCACTACAAACCAGAGGAAAATATTGTACTTTTACTCCACTACATTTATTTTAACATCAGTTACTAGTTACAAGAATAGATTTTTATAAAAATCATATTAGTAAAAGGCTGATGTATCATATATGGATTAACTTCCTGTCACTATATAAGGTGTTAAAATCAGCTCCACCTTCACCAACTTCTGTTTCTGTTCCACAGTTTGTAGGTAACAACACATTTTTACCATAGTTCACCTTTGAGAATTTGTTGAACAGACTAAACTTCTACATTTGTTTTCACCAGCATCAAATTCTATATTGTTAAAATACACTTTTTTTCTTAGTGGAGTACTTTTTACTTTTGTACTTTAAGTAAGATTTTGTGCATGTACTTTAGTACTTTACTTGAGTAGAAAAATTAAAGGGTACTTCTACTTGTAGTAGAGTATTTTTTTTTTTAGGCAAATACTTGCACTTTTACTTGAGTATTGAGTTTGTGTACTTTATACACCTCTGATCACTACTGAATGTGTTTTTTTTTTTATTGAATCATTGATATCTGAGGTATATCCAACAGGTGCATCTCCAATCCACTCCAGTGCTTTTCCTGCAGGATGTCTGAACTAAGCTGTGTGATGGCTGCCCACAGAATAAGAGACCTGACAGGTGATGGTCAGACGTTGATGCAGAGGCTGGCTGTGTCAACTGTTCACACTTCACACCTGTGGAGGAAACATGGTGAATGCACCACTGCTGTCAAATTATCTTCAGAGGTTTACTTAGAGAAAAATTGCTTATTCTTCTATTACCTGCCCAGGTAATAGACAAGATAAAAATAACAACCAAGTAAACAGGGCTGATCATTGTTAAAGTTTGTTGTCCCTATGTGGTGTACAATACATATTTATGTGATTTAGTTGCTACATTTCAATCCGCAAAGCATATATAGAAATGGAAAAACTTACATTTGCATTGACTCCTCCTCACACACATCTCACATGTTGCCAAGGAAAAATTTTACATCACCATTTTATCATGACAGTGTAATTATTGTATTTATATATTGAGATGGCTTTCAAATAATTGAATCCAATGAACAGTTTACAGATACTTTTTGATTATGCTCAGCTTCATTTTGTGCTATACACTCTTCACTGTGTTCACAGTGATTTAGATTCACTAAATGTAAAACCAGCCACCTTAAGCTTTCCTTTGTCCTCACTTCTATAAGACTGTTAAATAGTGTAATCCTAGTTACCTCATACTACATACTACTGTATGTGCAAGGAAAAGCAAGTAATTTGCACTTGTGTTATTTATTTGTAATTCTTTAATTACAGTTCTGCTTTGATTGAAAATGATTGAAAATGCATTATCTAGATGATTTTTTATTGTTTAT
Source organism: Sandelia bainsii (assembly GCA_032362345.1). Lineage (NCBI taxonomy): Eukaryota > Metazoa > Chordata > Actinopteri > Anabantiformes > Anabantidae > Sandelia > Sandelia bainsii. Next base: position 16,741,873 of record JAUMHL010000029.1, read on the forward strand.
TTTGTTCAATATTGTCTGACTGATAAATACTGTTGTGGATTACTAATGTACTGTATACACAAAATCTTTGAATGATTATAGACCTCCCTTGTCATTTTCTTCATCTACTTTTACTTTTTCTTCTTCTTTTTCCCATTATTATTATTATTATTATGAGCGAAGGGTGATGTGTTACAGGTATATGTATGTAAGGGTGTGTGTGTGTGTTCTTAGCAGAAAGCAGTGTTTTTTTCACATGGTTCACTGGGCTGAGTTTTTGTACGGTGTTTCTATCTCCTGTGTCACTGTGACTCTCGAGCACAGTAATAAACAGCAGAATCTTCAGTCTTCAGACTGTTCATCTGCAGATACACCTGCTTTCTGCTGTTGTCTCTGGAGATGGTAAAACGTCCTTTGACTGACTCAGAGTAGTAGATGTAGCTACTGTCATCACTGATAGTTGCAACCCACTCCAGTCCTTTTCCAGGAGCCTGTCTGATCCAAGCGTTCCAGTAATCGCTACTGAACCCTGAATATGTGCAGGTCAGTCTGTGGGATTCTCCAGGTCTTTTCACCACCGATTCTGACTCAGTCAATGTTTGACACTGAGTACCTGCAAAAATTCAAATAGCTCATTAACTGTTGTGATGCAGCCAAATTGTCTTCATATCATGATGCTTGTAAGTAAAAACTAAAATAAAACAAAAAAAACAAAGTCTTCTTACCAGCCCAAGTAATTGACAGGATCAGAAAAATAAAAAAATAATCAGTTTTGGCCATTATGAAAGAAATTTGTCACTTCTCAGTCTACAGTGTGTATGTCAGTGTTGTAGTCTCTGTCCTTCACTTTGAAACACATATGTAGAGATGGAGGACATCAGAGTTTTGCATTGACTCCTCCTACTCTAAAAGATTCAGCCTGGTGAATAATAACTTCAAGTTATTGAACCTAATGTTTATTTATTTCCAAAATAGATACATTTGTTTATTTTGCTCAACAGTTTTTGGTGGGTGGGTAATATGCTGGACAGTTGGTGGACATGACCACTAACGCACCACACAAAGTACAGAACCAGTCAGTGGGAAAGAAGTCCACTGTTTCAGAATATCACATGGAGGAGTGTCTCATTAAAACAGTATGATCTAATTTAATTTAACAATAGTTTGAGTATGAATTTTGATGTAGCCAATCATCCATCAGTGTGGAATATATTATCACATTCAGAAACACGATACCAAATTTTTCTTTAAAAATTGTACTTTCAGCTGCTGGTGATCATCCCATTCTGATGCTTTAAAACAAATAAAAACAACTTGTCTCTGTGTGGTGTACAATACGTACTACTGTGAGTTAGCTGCTGTATTTCAGTCTGCAAAGCAGAAATGGAAAAACTCTTAGATTTGCATTGACTCCACCTCAAAGTGAAACACACATCTCAAAATTGCAGAGGAAAAATCGTACATCAGTCTTTAGTCAGTCTTTTTTCATGAGCACAATTAGTGTATTTATATATTACAATGCTTTTCAATTCATTACACAACTTACAGAAGTTTTTATTGATTGTGCTCGCTCAGCAGCATTTTGTGGACTCATCTTAAGCTATATACACTGTAGAATACTATATTGTATTATAGGACACATCTCACAACTCACTTCAACATTCTGAGCATGGATTTCGATCTTCTTGTAAGTGATTCAATGAATATAAAACCAACCACCTTAGGCTTTCTTTTGTCCCCACCTCCATGAGACTGTTGACTAATGAATAAATTGTGTAATCTTAGTTATCTCAACACTGTAATACTGTCTATGCAAGGAAAAGCAAGTAACTTGCTCTTATGTCATTTTTTAATTCAATAATTACAGCTCCGTGTTGATTAAACATAATTTGTTATCTAAACACTTTTTCATCATTTATTTTGACTGATAAATACTGTTATGGATTATTTACGTACTGTATGTACACAATCTTTGAATGATCATATGCTGCCTCCCTTGTCATTTTTCTTCTACTCTCTTCTTCCTCTTTTTCCTATTATTATTATTATTATTATTATTATTATCATTATTAAGTGTGTGTATGATCTCAGCAGAAAGCCGTGTTTTTAAAAACATTTTGATTACTTAGTTCAGTGGGCTGAGTTTTTGTACAGTGTTTCTTCCTCCTGTGTCACTGTGACTCTCATGCACAATAATAAACGGCAGAATCTTCAGTCTTCAGACTGTTCATCTGCAGATACACCTGTGTTCTGCTGTTGTCTCTGGAGATGGTAAAGCGTCCTTTGACTGACTCAGAGTAGTAGATGCTACCACTGCTATCACTGATAGTTGCAACCCACTCCAGTCCTTTTCCAGGAGCCTGTCTGATCCAAGCGATCCAGGGAGTGCTACTGAACCCTGAATATGTGCAGGTCAGTCTGTGGGATTCTCCAGGTCTTTTAATCACTGATTCAGACTCAGTCAATGTTTGACCCTCAGAACCTAAAGAAATTCAAACAGCTCATTATCTACTGTGATGCAGCCATGTTGTCTTTATATAATGATGTTTGTGAGAAAAAATGTTCTTACCAGCCCAGATAACTGACAGGACCATAAAAACAACAAAATATTTAAGTCTGGCCATTATGAAAGCAATTTGTCACTTGTCAGTCTACGTGTGTGTGTGTCTGTGTTGTAGTCTCTGTTCTTCACTTTGCAGCACATTTGTAGAGATGGAGGAAATCAGAGTTTTGCATTGACTCCTCCTCCTCTAAAAGATTCAACCCAGTGAATAATAACTTCAAGTTATTCAATCAAATTTCTTTATTTATTTCCAAAATAGATATATTTGTTTATAGCATTATAGCATTTGGTGACCCATAAATATTCTGGACATTTACTGGATGTGACCTCTGATGCCGGCCCTGCAATGGATTGGCGACCTGTCCAGGGTGTACCCCGCCTCTCGCCCAATGACAGTTGGGATAGGCTCCAGCACCCCCCGTGACCCTTACGAGGACAAGCGGTTAAGGAAATGGATGGATGGATGGATGGACCTCTGATGCTCCACACAAAGTACAGAACCAGTCAGTGGAACAGTAGTCCACTGTGTATCACATGGAGTAGTGTCTCATAAAGGCAATATGTTCTAGCTTAATTTAACAATAGTTTATTGAGTATTCGTTATGATTTACCCAGTGGTCATGAGTGTGGAATATAGTATCACATTCAGAAACAGGAAACCAAATTTTTATTTAAAAGATAAACTTTCTGCTGGTTATCATCACATTCAACAACTTTACTTTACTTTACTTTACTTGGCAGACGCTTTTATCCAAAGCGACTTACAAGAAGACAGAAGCAATTACCATTCGGGTTCTGTAAATTATGAGTTACTAAACAGCAACAACAACAGCATAGACCTTGATAAAATAGAATGTTTTTAAATACTCGACTGTGCTTTATTATTTGAAGAAGAAGTTTGGCCGGTACTGTATGTTTTTGCACATTTGTGCATCAGTCAAAACAAAGGTTCATTAAACTCACTGGCTAATACAGTTCACCTGGTTTAAATCATGAAGAAGCCAGTTAAACTTCAGTTAATACTATACCATGTGATGTTTACAGAAGTGTACTAACCTTTTTATAGCTCTTATGATTTAGATAATTACTTTTTAGAGGAACATTGTGTGTCATTCTAAAAATCTTTACATTTAAAAAAAAAAAAAAAAAGCAGCTGCTGACCTCTTTGAATCTAGGACTGTAGCCCCCTCTGGTGGCTTCATATAAGTGTTCAGACACTGAGGGTTTTTGTTCAGGTCTGCTGATGGTTTGTGTTATTTTGGGTCTCTGGCACAGTAATACACAGCAGTGTCTTCAGGCTGCATATTCTGTCCATTCAGAGTCACTGTGTTTCTGGAAGAATCTAGGATTCAAGGATTCAAGGATTCAAAGGGTTTATTGTCATGTGCACAGTAAAGAAACTAGGTTGACACTGAACTTGTTCTTTAGTGAATCTTTGACAGTTGTCTGACAACTAATCCACTCCAGTTCTTTCCCTGCAGGTTGTCTGATCCAATCTGTTGCATAGCTGGTCACAGAATAAGAGACCTGACAGGTGATGGTCAGACGTTGACCTGGCTGCACAGTCACAGAGGCTGGCTGTGTCAACTGTTCACACTTCACACCTGTTAAAAGAAGAAATTGTTTTTAGGCAAATTATAGTTATTCAGTTATACAACAATAGCGAAACAGTTGATTTAGACAAATCCAGAGAGACTCACAGGATCCAGCTGCCAACAGCAGCAGCACAACTACAGAAAACATGGTTTATGGTGAAACTGATGTGTTGTGAGCTCCACTATCAGTCTGAGGTAACGTTTTTATAGCTGAGTAACCAGGCACTTCATTGAGTTTGCATAGAATCAATCACATGAAGACTCATTTGGAGTTTCATATGAAACACACATGCAGTACATAATATTTTTATTTCATTGCACAGTCATGTACAGTACAGATGTACAGTTTTGGAATAATTTCTAAGATTAATTTCAACATGAACTTTAATTAATCATTAATATCCACAATGCAATAACTATGGATGCAAGGAACAAGAACCAACCTCACAAACTGAGACATAAAACAAAATACTTTCTGTAATGGTTACTGTAGATGTAGCTGAATAGAGAGGCGGAACCTCGAAAGGAAAACAACTGGGAACCAACATGTGGGGCCATATACTACTGAAGTATAAATAACATAAGCTTTACTACATCCTACAATTTTTAGAAAAACTATGGTACTTCAAGCATTTACAAGTTACTTTTTGAAACAATAAACACAGTACCTTTATGTGTGATGACATAACAAGTGTATTCTTTTTATCCCATATTTATTTACAGTAGTACACAGAATAATTTAATGATGTCTCTGCATTTTGTGATTTTTACATGTTTAATATGTACAAAATGCTAGAAGCATTTTAATAATGAATTTATTGTAAGAAAATAACAAAACAACAACAAAAACAACATATAAAAATTTAACATGGCAAGGTCATTGAAACTCTCTCTTCATGTTAAACTGTGTGTCCACTGTGTCAGTCATCGTCTCTGAAGACAGGTCAAAGATAGTATCATGAAGTAATGGTACCCAAATACATAAATGTTACCAGTAGTGGTAAAATGAGGAAGTAGTTTTTGAATGATTCTGCTAATACTGTCTCTCACTGTGTCTCTCTGGCACAGTAATACACTGCTGTGTCCTCTGTCTTCAGATTGTTCATCTGTAGATAAACTTTATTGTTGGAGTCATCTCTGGAGATGGTGAATCGACCCTGGACTGACTGGGAGTAAAAGATATGAGAACTGCCTGTGTGTATAAAAGCGATCCACTCCAGTCCTTTACCAGGAGCCTGTCTGACCCAGTCCATAGCATAGCTGCTCAGTGTGAATCCAGATGTTGTACAGGTCAATCTGTGGGATTCTCCAGGCCTTTTAACAACAGGTTCAGATTCTGTCAGAGTCTGACAGTTAATACCTGCTGAGACAATACAAATATAATCAGATGAAACAAGCTGGTGACAAGATTAAAAACAATGTGATATTCAGATCAATGAATATTTTCACCTGCCCAGCAGAGAGTTAGAAGCAGCAGTCCTGTCCTATAGTCCATGATATTAAACTGTGTGCCCACTGTTCTCTGTCATCCTCTCTGCAGACAGATAAGTAGAGGTAGAAGACATCTGAGTTTTGCATTGACTCCTCCTCACAGGGTACAAATGGATAGACCCCCGGATTTTATATTAAAATGTTTCATATTTATTAGCTGTAATATGTTGGTAAATGCTACAATAAGGAGAGACTCATAATACATGTTGATCAGTGGTTTACTTTCTTAGACTAGGTGGTTTGATTTGGAGAAATATACCATCATGAGTACTTCACGGTCAAACAAATCACCTCTGTGTTTTTTTCTTGATGCTACTTTTAATGCACAATCTTTTTTACATTTATTACAGTCAGTCCTAAATTGACCTTTAAAGTTTTGAAAGGGGCGTTGTCAATCAGCGGTTGACATCGGCTGACATCATTGTTTTTTAATAAAGTCTGTTCAGCAGTAGTGCTTTAGTCTGTAGTGAGAATTAGAAGGGTTCTGGCCTCCAGCCTGTGTTCCTAATAGAAACAAAAATTTACTGCAAAGTATTTTTAAAATCCTTTTTTTTTTCTTTTTTTTTTTTTTTTACGTTTTACTTTTTTGAACATTTCATGTAAAGGGCCTTAAAGGGCTTTAAGTGTGTGTTCAGAAATCCTGGCTGTCTCAGCAGTAGTCTGATAAGCATATTCAAAACATGTTAGGCATTTTTTTCTTCAAAAATGAATGTGTGTGTCTTCTATGTCCCCTAAAAATTTGATTTATCTTCCAATTAGTAGTACGTAAATTGAACTTGTAAAGTAGGGCTTTACCCATTAGAGAGAGGGAGCAGAGAAAATAAGTATATTTGACATTATGACATTAAATGTGTTCATTCTCTTAGGACCAGAGTTTGTCATGGTACTGTATGTTGATCAGAATCTTCACCTTGATCTCCTGAATCTACATGCCTAAATAAGGATATACAGTAATTTCCTTAAAATCAATGAGTCTATGAGGCAGTTGTGGTCTCTGAGTCCAGTATGAATGATCAATATGTTTTTGTACAGCTGCTCAACAGATTTCAGTCACTGTGACTCTCGAGCACAATAATAAACAGCAGAATCTTCAGTCTTCAGATTGTTCATCTGCAGATTCAGCAGCTGCCTGCTGTCGTCTCTGGAGATGGTAAATCGGCCTTGAACTGACTGAGAGTAGAATTTTCTGCTACTGCTACCGCTATCATAGAAGGAAAGCCAATCCAGTCCTTTTCCAGGAGCCTGTCTGATCCAGGCCATATATTTAGCTCTAAGTGTGAGTCCAGTGGCTGTACAGGTCAGTCTGTGGGATTCTCCAGGCCTTTAAACAACAGGTTCAGAATCTGTCAGAGTCTGACCATCAACACCTGTAAAGACAAGCAAGAAAATAGTCACATAGTCTTAGTTGTTATAATTTGGCAGATACTTACAATAGATTCAACTGGACTTGCAGACATTCCCTCACCTGTCCAGAAAAAAGTTAAAAGCAGCAGTCCTGTCCTACAGTCCACCATGTTAAACTGCTCGTCCGCTGTTCTTTGTAATCGTCTCTGCAGACAGATAAACAGAGATAAAAGATATCTGCATTTTGCATTAACTCCTCCCCATGAGGAAGAGAAAAGCAAGTTGGATTTGGCCATTATCATCCTTGTTTGTTTAATGAAGACAATTAACCTATACAGTATGAGTTATTATTGATGTTAAATTAGTTTGATTCATGCACATTACAAAACTTTACAATTTGTGCTATGAAATAAGGTTTTTAAAAACCTGTTGTTTGGTCTAATGAAATATGTTTATTCACTCAAACAACCCTGCAGTCAGTTGATCCTATAGACAAAATGTTGGATGCTTATACTCCCATTGTATTTTGGGGAAAACACTTTATGTAACCTATTTCACAAGGATATATGGTCAATATATAGGCCACTGGATACAAGTTTTGTGTGGTGTGTACAATCCCATATGCACATTAATGTATGTAAATGAAAATGATTTTCTTCAAGCCACTTAAAATGTAAAAAATATAATACACACATAAAATATATTTATAAATATGTAAACACATTTCTCTCAGTAAACTGATGATGAACTCTTTAATGGTCTGAGGGCTCCTCCTCTGGTGGCTTCTTGCTATTAATGTTTACTCACTGAGGGGTTTTTGTTCAGGTCTACTGATGGTTTGTGTTATTGTGAGTCTCTGGCACAGTAATACACAGCAGTGTCTTCAGGCTGCATATTCTGTCCATTTAGAGTAACTGTGTTGCTGGAAGAATCTGAGGTGAGGCTGAACTTGTTTTTAAGGGAATCTTTGTAGTATGTTGTAGAGCCAGCAGCTGCACTTCCAATCCACTCCAGTCCTTTCCCTGCAGGCTGTCTGATCCAACCTGTGTAGTAGCTGCCCACAGAATAAGAGACCTGACAGGTGATTGTCAGACGTTGACCTGGCTGCACAGTCACAGAGGCTGACTGTGTCAACTGTTCACACTTCACACCTGTTAAAAGAAGAAAACTGTCTTGTAACAAATTGTCATTAAGTTATATTACAAAAGAAGACCTGCCAAAAACTACATGACAAGAACTCACAGCATCCAGCTGTCAACAGCAGCAGCAAAGCTACAGAAAACATGGTGTATAATGAAACAGATGTGCTGTGAACTCCACTGACAGTCTGAGGGTTTTTTTTATAGCTGATTAATGAGTAACATGACCAAGTTTGCATAGATTTAAATAAGAGTAATCAGTTAGCCCATTAGTGTTGTTCTTACTGTTCTTACAGTTTTGTTCAGACTCAAACATGCATCAATGATGTAATATAGTATCTCATAGTGATAACAGTGTCTCAGTGTGTGAAAAAATAGTTTACTGGAACTTATTCAGAGAAGAGATTACTGACTTTATCCCAACTACAGACTGGGGTAAGGAGGAACCAAATGTTAGATGTTAAGTGTTGTGTATCTTGTTCTATTGGGCCCAGACAAAAATACAGTAATCATGGAAACACGAGGAAGAGAAAAATTATCTTAAATTATCAGGCACCAACTGATGTTCAGTATGGATTGGTACGACATGTTGATTTATTTTATCAAAACTCACACCATAAATTATTATTATTAGATAATGATTAAGCCTGAGGAAAATAAAAGACAGATGATAATGAACCATGTCCACCATGATCTTGGTGATGAATCACATAAGTGAAACATTGATCAGAAGTAAATTGATTTTAATTAAAGGGGAACTGCAATTATTATGTGTTTTTATGTATGATAACTGTTTTAGTAATAGATGTCACTACTCCTATTAAGTAGAATATAGTCAATTTGTTTTTCTTCACCCTGTCTGATCCAACCTGTTGCATAGCTGTTTTCTACCAAAAAATAACCAGAGGATTGACTCAGCAATGCACATCCAGAGATACAATGGAGAGATGATGGAAATTTTATCACTTGTTATTGTTCTTCTTCTTCTTCTTTTGGCTGCTTCCTTCAGGGGTCACCACAGTGGATCATCTGCCTCTATCTCACCCTAACCCTAGCATCCAGCTCTGTCTCACCAACCGTCTGCATGTCCTCCTTCAGTACATCCATGAACCTCCTCTGAGGTCTTCCTCTTTTCTTCCTGCCTGGCAGCTCCATACTCAGCATCCTTTGTCCAATATATTCACTATCTCTCCTCTGCACATGTCCAAACCATCTCAATCTTGCCTTATTAACTTTGTCTCCAAACTGCTCAGCATGAGCTGTCCCTCTGTACAGACTGAAGATTTGCATCAAGGCATCATGAGGAGGGAGTGGCTCATATACTAACCAGCTTCTCTAGTTTAGTTGTTGTTAATTCTTGCTAAACAGAATTTTAGCATACTTTACATGTAATATTCCATGAGAAAATATGGTCCTTCTGAAATAAAAAAATACATTTCACCTGAATTATTTCTGTTAATCAAACTATTGTTTTTGCAAATCCACTCAACATTTAAATTACATGATTTTATGATTTTACTTTATTACAAAAAGAAGTCAAATACTGTTACCAACTGACAGTTGCATTGTACTTTTATGTGGTAAATCTTTCATAATAATTTTCAGCAATGTGAATAATGCAGTGACAATTACTGTGAAAAATATACCTGTAATAAAAGTGTAATATACAAAACATAAACATTTCTTATAATATATACATTCAAATTCCTAGTGTGTCATATAAATAATAATAATAAACTTAATTTTTGGAGTACCAACTCCCTAGAAAGTCACTCTAATTGACTCTGATCTTTTTTAAACTAAGCAAATCATACTGCCAGTCTTATACTTATAAGGCAAAATTTGATATTTATCAAGACCATTTAACAGAGGAGTTCACTGATTGATTGTTTATACTGTAGTTCTGTCACTGCATTGTGTGAGGAAGATTATAAAGGAAGCTTTGAAGTTCTGTCACTTAAAATGGGATTTTACATTTTGGCTTAAACATTCTTCTCCCAAAATGTGACTTTGTAGCATAATGTGATAGGTTGTATTTGAGAAATGAATCACTTGAGCTAATGACCATTTGGATACAGGAGGATTTTGTACAGCTGCGTAACAGACTTCAGTCACTGTGAGTCTCGAGCACAATAATAAACAGCAGAATCTTCAGTCTTCAGATTGTTCATCTGCAGATACAGCTGCTCTTTGCTGTTGTCTCTGGAGATGGTAAAGCGTCCTTGGACTGACTGGGCATAGTGGGTGCTACTACTGTCTTGATTGATATGAGCAACCCATTCCAGTCCTTTTCCAGGAGCCTGTCTGATCCAGGCCATCCACTTGCTACTGAATGACAACCCAGATGTTGTACAGGTCAGTTTGTGGGATTCTTCAGGTCTTTTAACCACTGGTTCAGATTCAGTCAGAGTCTGACCATCAACAACTGTAAAGAAATTAAAAATATATTTATCTGTCATATTAATGATTTATCATTTGCTTTAAGGTGTTAATTTTACAGAAAGCTTCACATCAAGATGAGTGAACTGACTTTACCTGCCCAGCAGAAAATTAAAAGCAGCAGTCCTGTCCTGTAGTCCATCATGTTTAACTGTGTCTCCACTGTTCTCTGTCATTCTCTCTGCAGACAGATAAATTGAAGACATCTGAGTTTTGCATCAACTCCTCCTCACAGGACAACCCTGTCTCCTAAAAAGAATGACACAAGTAGCGCGCACTTGAATCTCACTTCTTGTTTGGGGAAACTAGAATGAATGTTTGCAGACCAAAAAATATCAAACTAAGTATCAATATTAATTTAACAAATTTATATTAAGTTATTTGGTTATCAACATACAACAATTTTTGTTATGTTATTTAAGTTATTTAAAAGTTATTTGTGTTGAAACATTAAGTGAGTGAAGCACTGGTGCAGCACAAATGAATTGGGCATTGTGTCATTCAGTGTCAGAAAAGTTGATAGTAAACTTTCATTAATAAGAGAGTAGTAATAATTATAAAGTGAGTGGCTGAAAATTGGTTGTTAACCTATACTATTATCGTTTCCTTGCCATTGTTTCCTGGTTAAGTGTTAAAGTGTTAAAATAGGAATGGTAGCTACTTTTAACATTCAAGAAAAGTGACACAAAAACTTATTGATAGTAATCATGAGAATCCTCTGAGGCCCTTTATCTCGAGGTACTGTGCTGTAAGTGCTACTGAACACTTTGTTTGAATAAAACTGAAATGATTTTGAAATGAGCATAGCTAACTTGTGATGCTATAACCAGATACAGTATGATACATGATATTTTCACTGTTGGTCCAGGTCTTTTCACCTCAGAGAAAGACTGGTCCAGTTTGATCTGACACTACCAGTAAGTAAAGAAATGGTGATCACCATACTTCATAGTTGAAAACACATTTAATGAACTTACCACAAATATGAACTTTTAAATTTGCACAGTAAAAACACAACATGTCATGCATTGCTAAGAAGTCTATAACCATTTTAAATTACAATATGTTTTCAAATGTAATGTGTTCTTCAGTTTGTTCTAACTAATGTACAGCACATTCAAACTAAATTTTAATGTATTTATTATATATTGCAATTGAAAAGGATTTTGAAGTTCTATTCTACATTATAAACTGTACAAAGATAATTTCATAACTGCTCTTGGGAATTAGATAATTATATTTAATAAATAACTTATGATGATGATTAGTATTGTTTTTAAATTGATCTTAACGTATTTTTAAATGATTCAGCCCTGTTTGTCTCTATGTGTCAGCCCTGCTATAGATTGGCGACCTGTCCAGGGTGTACCCCGCCTCTCGCCCGATAGGAAATAGGCTCCAGCACCCTCCGCGACCCTTACGAGGACAAGCGGTTAGGAAAATGGATGGATGGATGGATGATTCAGTCCAGTGATTCAAATGCTATTGAGCACAATCTAGATTAATTTATTGAGTTTAGCCACATTTGTGGGTTTTATCGTACATTATACATTATAACCTTTTTGAATTGAGTATTTGTTGCAGAACTATTTTAGTTGGAGTTTACTCAGTAAGTGTTCATAGGAAGGATCAACTTTAAGTTTATGATTTGATTCCTTACAAGACATGTTCTAGAATTCAGACAAATCAGATTAAAAATGTGCACTTATATTTATAAAATATTTCAGGTGTGCAGTCTAGATAATGTTGTGTAGAAAAAATACAAAAAAGCTACTGAACTAATTAATTTTGGTGAGAGAGAGAACTGCAGAAAGCACTGTTTTTGCTTGATGTGGTGAGTTTTTTGTACAGCCTTGCTTCCCCTTGTGTCCCTGTGAGCCTCGGGCACAATAATAAACAGCAGAATCTTCAGTCTTCAAACTGCTCATCTGCAGATACACCTGTTTTCTGCTGTTGTCTCTGGAGATGGTAAACCGGCCTTTAACTGACTCAGAGTAGTAGATGCCACTACTGTCACCACTGATAGTTGCAATCCATTCCAGTCCTTTTCCAGAAGCCTGTTTGATCCAAGCGTTCCAGTAATCATCATCAAACCCTGAATATGTGCAGGTCAGTCTGTGGGATTCTGCAGGTCTTTTAACAACTGGTTCAGACCCAGTCAGAGTTTGACCGTCTACAGTGCCTACAGAAATCAAAACAACTCATCAGCTGAAATACAGCCATATTGTCTTTATATTAGGAGATTTGTCAAGAAAGCAGTTATTGTTATTACCTGAGCAGTTAATCAACAAGATGAGAAAAACAACAAAATAATAAGAGTTAATCATTTTTAAAGCCAGTTGTCTTTTGTCTCACTCTGCAACACATATGTACAGATGGAAGATATGAGTTTTGCATCAACTCCTCCCTCTCAACAAGATACACACCGCATCTCATCTCTGGAAACATATAATATAATATAATTACCATTACATATCCTCATTTTGCTTAAATATTGACTCGATTTTTTTATGAGTTTTGCGTTTCAGCTGAAATATTCATACAATCAATTCAACATAAACACTTATGTCCACACATCATTTTTACACGTGTTTATTAATCACATTAATTAATCATATTATCAAAGGTAAGGTGAAACATGAAACTTTCATGTTTCAACGTCAGAGTTGAAACATGAAACTCTGAAGTACAAAGTACATTTGTCACAGTAGACTTGCAATGCAAGCAGAATTTTTTGTACTTTGAATAATTACTATAAGAATTACAGATTTGTGATATAATCAAATGATACCATAAACAAAGCTTCTTACCTGGATATGTTTCATTACTGGAACAGTTCAGTTTTTAGTGCTGTAGTGACTCTTAGTGACTGATTCTGTTTTTAGAAATACATACAATTTAACATTTCATCTGACATTTAAATACAACATTTAAAAAATTACTAACTAAATTAGCAATCTTTTTTTTTAAATCTAAAAACTTTAAAAAAGTAAATTTAAATTCATTCATGGTCTGAGAGCTCCTCCACTGGTGGTTTCATGTTACAGCTGTTCAGGCACTGAGGGTTTTTATTAGTCTACTGATGGTTTGTGTCACACACAGTAATACGCAGCAGTGTCTTCAGGCGGCATATTCTGTTCATTTAGAGTCACATTTTTTCTCGAAGAGTCTAAGTCAGTACTGAAGTTGTTCTTGAGTGAATCTTTGTAGTGTGAAGCTGAAGTATGTTTCCTTCCAATTCACTCCATTCCTTTCTCTGCAGGCTGTCTGATCCAATCAGTCTAGTAGAAAAGCTGACAGGTGATGGTCAGACGTTGACCTGGCTGCACAGTCAAAGAGGCTGACTGTGTCAATTGTTCACACTTCACATATATGGAGGGAACATGGTGAATAAGTTACAGTAATGCAGTAATTATTGCAATAATTATCTTCTGAGTTTGTTTCAAACATACATGTATTTTTCTTACCAGCCCAGTTAATACAGAGGATTAAAACAGCAACCAAATAGTCAGGCCTGGTCATTGTAAAAGTTTGTTGCCTCTGTCTGATGTACAATGTGTAGTCAGTGATTTAGTGACTCAGTGATTTCATTCAATCTGCAACTAATATGTAGAGATAGAAAAACTCTTACATTTGCATTGACTCCCTCAAACACAAAAATATCCCACATCGCCAAATATAATTGCTGTACAACATATATTTTCAACTTATTCAACCTAATGTGCATCCATACACAATTTACTCTAGATTTTTTTATTTAAAGTTCTCAGCAGCATTTGGTAGACTTATCTTATATAGACTGTCAAATGCTGTACTGTAACACTGTTTATAATCTGTAGTCAGTCTGGAACACAGAATATTAAAGAACCCACGTTACATTTCCCAATTGTTACCTTCATGGAGGCATTAGAGAATGACTATAATGAAAGTATACATGTAAGTCTTTGCCCTCATCTGAAACCTGCTAACTAACCTAAATAATGTAATCTTAGGTATCTAAGTACTGTACTATGTGCAAGCAAAAGCAACTAACCTTTGTGCTCATGTGTTATTTATTTGTAAGTCTGTAATTAGAGTTCTGCTTTTAGTACACATCAAGTTTTTTACTTATTATCTAAATCCTTTTTTCATTTCATTTATTTTTGTAACTTAGGCTTATGTGCAATAATATCTGACTTCTAAATACTGTTAAAGATTATTATCTGTACCTTCAGTACATTCTAATGATTATGGATTGCCTTGTCATTATTTTATTACTATTATGTTCATCTACTCTGTACTAGTAATGAGGACAGTGTGATGTGTTACATATGTAACGGCGTATTTTTGTTCTCATATATGTTATTTATGCAACTTCTGCACATGACAAATTTGCCTGCTGGGACAATAAAGTAAAACTAAACAAAAACTAATATATTCATGATTCATGATTTCACACCATATAGATTTATGTTTTATTTATTTTGATGCATCAGCCCAGTGATACAGTGAGTAATTACACCCACTTTTGATTTTGCTGTGCTTGTGGACAAATCATACTGTATATAATAAAGAATTATTAATAAACAGCAGCTCTATAAAAGTGAGGATTTGTCCTAGACTGCTGTAATACAGCAGCAGACTTTAAGGAATGTGTCTTTACATGAAAAATAGTACTTGTGGCATGAACATTTAAAACATTTAATATGTAAAAGACGTTTTTAATATTTAAAACAGTTACTTTAATTTTAGGATGCCTGTCCTTCCTCATTCTATGTTTATCAAAATTCTAAATAATTACATATAAAAGTATACATTCATATCAATATAATATTTAATGTTTGAAATGGTCTTAAACTCAGTTTGTCACAGTTTTTTTCTGTAAATGTGAATGGAAAAAAAAGGCAAATTTGTGTCTTGATTTCTTTTTGTTAAGTTTTTGTACAGTGTTTCTATCTCCTGTGTCACTGTGACTCTGCACAGTAATAAACAGCAGAATCTTCATTCTTCAGACTGTTCATCTGCAGATACACCTGCTGTCTGCTGTTGTCTCTGGAGATGGTAAAACGGCCTTTAACTGACTGAGTATAGTAGATTTCACTACTGTCATCACTGATATCACTAACCCACTCCAGTCCTTTTCCAGCAGCCTGTCTGATCCAAGCGATCCAGGGAGTGCTACTGAACCCTGAATATGTGCAGGCCAGTCTGTGGGATCCTCCAGGTCTTTTAACCACTGATTCAGACTCAGTCAATGTTTGACCCTCAGTACCTACAGAAATTCAAACAGCTCATTATCTACTGTGATGCAGCCATATTGTCTTTATATCATAATGTTTGTGAGAAAAAACATTAATTGTTCTTACCAGCCCAGGTAATTGACAGGATCAGAAAAACAACAAAATAATCAGGTCTGGACATTATGAAACAATTTGTCACTTCTCAGTCTTCAGTGTGTATGTCAGTGGTTTAGTTTCTGTCCTTCATTTTGCAACACATATGTAGAGATGGAAGATATCAGAGTTTGCATTGACTCCTCCTCCTCTAAAAGATTCAGTCTAGTAAATACCTTCATGTTAAGCAGCCTAATTTATTTATACCCAAAATAGAGAATTTAACTTGTTCTGCTCAGTAGCATTTAGGAGGTCATATACATACATACATACTGTATATGGATGTCACCTCTAATGCTCTACACAAAGTACACAACCAGTCATCGGAACAGATGTCTACTGTATTAGGACATCACATGGAGGTGTGTCTCATGAAGGCAGTATGTTCTTGTTTAATTTAACAACATTTATTTCTTCATTCATCTTGGTGTAGCAAATTATTCATTGTTGTCGAATATATATCACATTCAAATACAGGAAACCACAATTTCCTTATAAAAAAAATCTGCTGGTGGTCATCCCACACTCTTCCTGACAGATACTGTGCTGATGTGATTTGATAAAATAGTGTTGTTTAAAAAAATACTTTATTGGAAACTTGGAAACAGCACCTGGTTTGAGTCATAAAGAAGACACATTAACTTTCAGTTATTAGGATTACTGTGAGGTTTACAGAGGTGTACTAACAATGTTAAAGCTGTTTTGATTCTAATAATTATGTGATACCCCTTTTTCATATCCGATACTGAATGATAGACAAATCTTCTCTAGTCTACTCTAACTACAATACGTTTAATTATTGTGGTTTGATGTGAGCTGGAATCAGCGCGGCACCGTTTCTGTTTTTACCATGGAGCCACAATTGTTAATGTGTGATACATAAGTAAAGAAGGAGAGGAGTGGACTTTGAACAGGTGATGACAGCAGGTGTTTCCAACAAGTTGGATGAAGAAAGGTTAATATAAAATTGCAGAGGCTACTTTAACGTCCTGTGTTAACTATCAAAGAAGTGAGGAAGGGAGTGTGTGTGCAAGCGCAGACACAAAACTATAATGTTGAGTGTCCTCGTCACCGTGATCGGCGTTATGTTTAATGACTGAAGAATATGCAAAAGAAGTTTTTGTCATTGGCAAATGACACTGGGACTCATCTGGGATAGCTGCGCTGGGTTGGCAACACGTAGAGGGGCTCCAAATAGCTCACTTTTACAACACTGCTGCCACATATGGTAGTTTTAAATCATCATCGTCATTTTTGTTACCTTCTGAGTTCTGTAAATCCTGTAACTAAATTGGTTGGGTTGTAGGAGGGAATTAGCGCATATAGCGAGCACTGAAAATTTTTCACCAAACCTAAATAGACTTTTTATTATCTCTTGTACAGCAATAATGCTGTTATCTGGTTCACTTTCTTTCAATGACAGCTCTGACAGATCCCCTGCCTTTGGTTTCCTTAGTCTTTAGGATGTCTACTTTGTTTTTTACATTTATTCATTTTTTAATAACAGTCTAAATTAGTCCACGAGTTAAAATTTTTTAACAGCCTACATGTTGGGGTTGTGTTCATTAATAAACATGCTAGCAAATATATCCATTAATGCATTTAATAATATTAAATGTGATACATAATATCTAAAGATATATAGTTTCATAACTCATTTCTTCTTGCTTGGTGTCTTTTCAAATATGGTTAGTTATTTCTGCCTACCATTGATATTTCTCTATGCAACTGAAGACAGAAGATAACATAATGGTGTGGTGCAATCATTAATTTTTTTCACTAGTAGTTTAATAACTGATTATAACAGCAGCATTACGCATGCACTGATATTCTGTCAAAATACAAGAAGAAAGATGGACAGCTGCAGCTGAACTTAGTCTAAATTAGTGTTAAATCACCCAACAACAACATCACCTTTTCATTCACTTAGGGGAGCATAAGTAAAGTTAAGCAATTAACAGTCATTGACACCTACTCACAGTTTCAGACTACGAAGTAATTCTCTGGCTGTTTCGTTCTGCTGAGGAACGTTGTTAACAAGCAACGACATGTAGCTTCCTCCTAGGTCCTAATGCTCCTACCTACAGCATCTTAAACGACCAGTACTATCATTTTAATCAAATAATGATAACTGCACTTATTATTTATTTCTATTCATAGTCTTGCTTGCTTATATTTGTTAGCAGTGGGGGCCCGTCAATAGAGGGCGCTGGAGAAAAAGAAGAAGATAGGAAGATACGAATCACATAAAATAATTTTACAAAACGTGAAAATTTAAATAAACGATCTATACATTATACAGTCCATGAGTACAGTGTATAATCTGCATTAAAGTGTAGTTTAAAAGTGTTCTCTCACTCGTTTACCGCGACGGTCGTGTGACGTATTTCCTGTTCCTTTGGGGCTCAAAAATCTTTACCATAGACCTACGCTATAACTGGTGCAGGCGCACTGGAACCCCCTCCAATACAAAGTATAGGAGAACCTTGGGAAAAATTTTCGCCCAAAGACCGCCCACAAGACTGACGTCTCAGCTCCAGACCCGGAAATTCAAACGGAAATTCACCGCAGAGCTCCTTGTTTGTTTACAGTCAGTCGGAGGAGCGTTTTTTTGTCATGGATAATACAAATTCAGTTGCTAAAAACTGAACCGTTCCACAGAAGAACCCCACAGGAAAAGCTTCAGCTTAAAGAGCTTGGACCCGAGCAGCCGGACATCAAAATCAAACAACAAACACCAAACAGAGGGAGAAATTACACTCGGTCTTTCTCCAGAATCTGGTATGAGAAGAAGTCCTGGCTAACTGTCTGTCCTGAGACCGTAGTTTTGTTTTGTTTCACCTGCCTCCTCTGTCAGCTGCCAGAAAGCGAGCGAGCCTGGATTCAAACAGGTATTACGGATTTAATACATTTTCCTGACAAAGTGAGAAAGCATGAACAGACCAGGAGCCACATGGAAAATGCTGTGTGTCTTACAATGTTCGGTAATGTGAATATCGCTACGCAGCTTAATGAAAGCTA